>CM053789.1:900362171-900794671 GCA_028749045.1 Cupressus sempervirens
ATAGATCTACCATTGTTGCTACCTCGTTATAAAAGGATGAGCACTTTTTATACATAGTGAGGTAGCGAGTGCAAAAAAGTTTATAAAATGGGACTGTAAAATGAAGGTACGACAGTTGGGGATTTGTTTTCTGGCTGACATTTCAGTCATGTGCACCTTGTAAGTACCGTCAAAACAAGGAAAGGGACCTGGTAAAAGCAGCCAGAAGTCAATGCTAGAATAAAGGTCTTATCGATGCCTCGATACCTCGCTATAAGAAAAACTAAGCATCTTACCATTAGCGAAGTAGCGAGATGACATGAAATCAAAGACACGATGGCCTCCAAGTTTCTTAGCAACCGTGGCCTATCCAGGTGGCATGATGAGTAATAATTGCTATTGTCAGGAGCAGTTAATAGGGGTTATGGTGATTTTATGGGTTTTTATTCTTCAAGTGCCAAGTTTTATTAAAGTCACCGAAGCTCGCTACCTTGCTATCAAAAAAATTTGACATCTCACCATTAGCAAAGTAGTGAGGCACCATGAGAAGAATAGCCAATGGGACCTTAAGCAACGTGGAAGGGTGACTAGGATTAAAAGTAAAGTCTTGTTGGGTGCCAGTAGTGCAAAAATTTCCTACATCATCAATGCTTTAGACCCACACCCCATTCATAAAGCATATAAGGGATCTCGATCATCAGATCAACTTAAATCGATGATCCTTGCCATCTCGCTATGGAAAGATGTGCGAAAGTTATGTATAGCAAGGTAGCGAGTGAGGGACCCACCATTGTTCTCTTAAGGGTTGTATCAAATGTTTGCCATAGGATCAAAGCAAAATCAATGGTTATCACTAGCTCACTATAGAAAGGTGCTCAAAAGTTATGTATAGCGAGGTAGCGAGTTGATGACACATGTCCTCAGTCATCCGTGGGCCCAAATTAAAATGCCAACATTGAAGGAAAGGTACAAATGGAGTAATTTTATTGGGTTGACTGCCAGCATGTTAAGAGGAAAGGTGAGTCAACCTAGTTATCATTCCGTGATCATAGGAGTTTTCGAAGATCAATGATTGGTGCTTACCCGCTATTTTAAGATGAGAGAAATTTAAGGAATGCAGGTAAGTGGTAATGCACATGACCATCTTTTTTGCCATAAAGTTCGTTGCTTTTTGAATTAGAACCGCTCGATGTGGTGAAAATATACGGATAAAATTTAAAGTTGATTGCAATTTGGAGGTAATGGTTACTAAGAGTTAAATATGGCGCAGGGCTCATTCATGTGATTTCAATGCACGAATGTAATCTACGATCTCACCATTATTTGAACTATAGAATTGCAAGAAATTAACAAAGCATAAAGAAGTTTCAGAGCCAGGGCACAAAAATTTTATCTAGGGATCTGGAGAGTTGCATTAGGAATTATACAGAGAAGAAGTGTAGATTTAATGTTGCAGATGAAATTGCAATCAAATTTAGATATATTTTCATCTGATTTGACTTCTCTAGCAATTGTAAGGATGAATTGAATGTTTTTGGAGGTGGTTGAAGCAATTTTTTTTTCTTGCAACTGCACAATGTTGATTTTCATGACATTGCAAATGTGGCATGTTGAGATCAGATTTATATATGAGTATAATTTAGGTATCCATTTGCATGTTAATGTTTAGTTGATGCCCAATGGATAAGGGTTTGGTCAGCTTGAGGTATGTATGTTCTCTATTGTTGCATACGGTAATGCTGAGATACAAATCTTAATTGAATGTCTTTCCTTTGTGTTTAAGGATTAAAAGAGTTTTCCCTCACTTAGTTTATCAGGTTCATGTGCTCTATTAAGTAGCTATTTCATTCATGGATTCTTGCATAAACATAGAAGATTAAGGGATTTTATCTCTTTTCCAGATTCAATTATATGCCTTTACACTGGTACCATATAAAGAGTCTAAGGTCCACCCACCTAGGTCTAACAAAGCCTGAAGAAAAAGGAGGATTTATCCTTATAGTTAGCCCAAGACTGCAGTCAAGTGCATCCATCATAGGAATTTGCTAACCTTAGATGTATTGGTCTAGTTTCTAGGTTGTTTCCAAAACTATTAAATCAGGAGCCAACAAAATGACAACTCCGCTGGGGAATACACTCTGTTGTCATAAACCAATATATCATTTAAGATCTATGTTTACCTTTGGTAGAGTTTGAAGTAAGAATTCCATGCTGAAGTTTCCCATGGATTTGGAATTTGTATACACTTTGCCTGAGATTGTCACTAAAGGATTTATCATTTGTTCAGTTCTTTTTCCCATTCTGATAAAGTGGGTGGCGACTCAAAAGGTTTTAACCAGTGTCAAGATTAAGAAATTTTTTGTCTCAAAACCATGGAAAATAAAAGAAATACATGGGCAAATGTGAGGAAAAACCTAGGAATCAAATTACAAATGGATCTCCCTCATAGAGGAAGATAGAATTGGGTTATGAAAGGAAATCAGATGCAGAAAGGAAGCTATTCACAGGAGCAACTAGTAGGGAAAGATAACATTCACCATTCTGCTATTGAAAAGGTGCCTTTCTCCAAAGGTTTGAGATCTCACCCAATTTTTCTTGATGATGATTTCTATAATACTCCTGAAATGATATGTCAAGAAAAGGTTGTGCAAACACATACATTTGGTCTTGAGGATAGGACTAGTAACAATCTTTTCCAACGTAGCACAAACCCTTTCATGTTAGATTATTCCCCTAAAAGGGTTAGACCTAGACACTTAGAACTTGAAAGTTTTAATGATGAGAAAATATCTGGGTCTGAGTTCACTATCCCTAATCTTGATGAGAATGAAATTTTGAAAGCATAGCTTGCTGAGCAAGAAGCTATTAATAGAAGATTTCAATAGGAAAGGGAAAAAAAGATCACAAAGGCTTATGAAGAAAAGCAAAAATTACTTAGGAAAATCGCTACTATGAAGAAGAAAAATGAGATAGCAGCCTAAGATTGTGGGACAAGTTGAACAGCTTAAGAGGCAAGAGTAGAATTTGTTGGAGACTCAGAAAATGAATATAGAGGGACCTGTAATACAAAAAATTAGGAACTATACTTCTCTAGAAGTTGATAACAATAGAGTAAAAAATGTGGAACCTATTGTAGGGGCTAGGGACAAAGGAAAACAAAAGGAGATTGGTATTAAGATCAATGAGCTAGTAAAGACGGTTCAAATCCATGATTCCATGTCACTTTCTGATATTGAATTGGAAAAGAGAAGAAAAGAAAGGGATGCTTTAGTCAAGAGATTGGAGATTGCAAAAAGTGAGGCTGCTATAGCTCAGATGAACAATAAGATCAAATTCCTGGAAGTTACTAAGAAGCAGTTAGCAGCTATGCTTAAAGATGATGATGGATTTAATGATGCAAATCAAAATACTACTAAGGTACTTGTTTCTTTCTTATCTTCATCTTCACTAAAGGTAGATCTTAAAAAATCTATTGGCGATGCTAGCACTAGTAGTTCTATGAATAATACTAAGAAAGACAGTGCTAATCACCCCAAGATTTGTTTACAAAGAAGACCTGTTCAATCAGAAGGCTATAGTAAAATATGTTTTGATGGAATCCCTAGTTTCCCAAATCCTATCCCACAAGAAATGAGGAAAAGATTGCCTAAATTTGATGGAAATAATGCTATCTCTTGTGAAGAGCATTTAAGGAGGTTTCTTGATATGATGAGTGATTATGAGGTTGGAGTTGAAGATGTCATTATGAAGTTGTTTATGCAATCATTAACTAAAGATGCTAGAGAGTGGTTCAAGAGACTTCTTGAATTGTCTATTGTTGATTGGAAAGATATTGAGTATTGTTTCAAAGAGCAATATGGTGACAAGAAAAATCAGAGCTATATTTTGAGTGAATTCAATAATATCAAGAGGTTGCCTAATGAATATGTTACTAAATTTAACACTAGATTTCAGAAAAGGATGTACAAGCTAATGCAAGCCATGCAAATTGATGACAAGGTATGTCTGATCACTTATCTGAATGCTTTTGATGGTAAAATGGCATACCAACATAGGGATAAAGAGCCTAGGACCTTAAGAGATGCTTTCAGGATTGCCATTAATATAGAAAATAATTTGAGAATTTTAGGGAGATTAGAAAGCAAAAGAGATGATCCCAGGTTATTTGGGAATAAGGGAAATAGAAAGGAAGAAAATAAAGCCATGGGAGGAAAAAAGCAAGAGCTTAGTGAAATTAGTCAGATTCTAAATGCTATAAAAGGTTTGAATCTTCCTCAAGTAAAGAATGATAGGAACCCCACTGATAATAGGGTCCCTTATCAATCATATTTCAATAGACAAAATAGGCTGCAAAATTTCCCTTATAACACTACTTGGAAGGATGGTCAGCCTAGTATCCCTCCTCCCAAGAACAACAACAACAAGGTGACCCCTGATCCTTTGTCAAATTTTTTTGTAAATTTGGTAGATGATCCTGAGTTTGTTGCTGAACTTACATGGTGCTTTGCATGTCAATTACCCCATTCCCCTGAATCTTCTGCAGTAGCATTGTCATTCCCAAGCAATCAAACTGTAGTAGAAAATTGTCATGAGTAGGGAGAAAATAATGATGATGTAGGATTCAATATGTTTGAATCACATTATTCTGACTATGAAGATTATGACAAAGATGTGTATGACCAAAGAAAATTTTAGAATGTCATACAACATCAAGTATTTTCTGATAAGAGTGATCTGGAAGACAATGTGTGTAACATGGTAAACACAAAGGAAGAAGTAACACTAATAAAGCCTTCTAGGGAAGAAATTGATCAAATTACTGCTATTATGATAGCTCAGGTTAGAACTAGAAACATGGCTCAGAGAGATGAAAGTAATAAGGTAGCTAGTATCTTCATAAAAGGGGCTGATCCTAAGAAGGGGAAAATTGTGAAATCTAAAGAGGCTCTTGTTGTGAAGGTTAAAATTACTAATAGAAGATGGGAACAAAAGAAAGGAGGAAATCCTAAATATGTGGAGTTCTCAAATAATGTCCCCAGAAAAATAGATGAGAAGGTATCAAAGATCATCACAAAACATGATAAGAATCATCAAAATGCTTTTCTAAATTGCTAAGAATCCTTGAACACCGAAATAAAGCTATAGCATGGTTGGGAAATATTGATGTAAAGGTAAGTTAGGATTGTAATGAAAATCACAATTCAGAAGAAAGCAATAAAGAAGTAGTAAAGAACAATGAAGTTGAAAGAGTTGTCTCTCAAATTCCTCAAATGTTTCTAGATAATTCTATAAATCAATGTTTGGGAAATGTTGAACCATTTTTCTTGAGCATTTTAGCAAATGGTAAAACATTAAAAAACTACATGATTGATTCTGGTGCTTCCAACACTATGATGCCTTTTGAAATAATGAAGGAATTAGGCTTAAAGGTGGATACTACTCAAGGAAGATGTTGTGTTATGGATAAAAGAGAAGTGATAGTTATAGGCACTATAAACTCTTTGCCATATAGATTAACAGCCTGCCCTGACAAAGAGCTTACTATGAGTGTATTGGTTGTTGATATTCCACCTCAATATGGCATGTTGTTATCAAGAAAGTGGAGTGCTGCTATGGGTGAGAGTCTATAGTGTGATTTGTCATTTGCTACTTTTAATATTGAGGAAAACCTGATAAAAGTAAATAGGGAGCCTAAGAGTATATACATGATAGAGGAAGATGACAACATGACAAATTTTGTGGATACAGATATTAATGCATTCAGAGCTAAGGTTTTGATTTTGAAAAATCTAACCATAAGTCTCAGTTAGAAGTGGAAGTTGACACAAAAACTAACAAGGGTGATCTATGGACTATGTTTTTTGATGGTGCATGTTGCAAAGATGGATCTGGTGCAAGCATTTTGTTGATATCTTCAGCAGGGGTAACATATAAATTTTTGTTTACTTTAAGTTTCCCTTGTACTAACAATATAGTAGAGTATGAGGCTTTATTGTTAGGTCTTAGATTAGCTCATAAGCATGGGATAAAGTGTTTACATGTTGTAGGAGATTCTGAATTGGTGGTATCCCAAGTAAGAAATGCTTATGTGTCAAAGAATAAAAGATTGAAACAGTATAGAAATGTAGTGTGGGACATGGTTGAATGTTTTGATGCATTTGGAATAATTTGGAAGGATAGGACAAATAATAAAATGACAGATTTACTAGCAAATATAGAAATAAAACCTGATGATATCAAATTTGCCAGTGCATCTAAAATTGAGATTCAAACTAAACCTTCTGTCCCTGATAATGTTCAAAATTGGCAAGTGTTTGAAGATGATAAGGATATTCTAAGATTTTGAATTGTGAGCATATGTTGTCAGGAAGAGAAATTGATTGTGCAGCCTATGTGGAAAATGTAGACAGAAAAGATATTGTTTTTGGGCAGGAGGTTATGCAATTGAAGACAAATAAAATTCCAAGGGGTCTGGTTGTTTTAGAAACCATTTTTGACAACCAAGATAGGTCACAAATGGACACTAATGGATATAGTGCCAAGGATTTAGAGGAGGTGAACTTGGGAACTTAGGAAACACCTTAAAAGGTATATATTGGTAAGAAATTGCCTCCTAAAATTAGGAAAGATTTAATAAACCTGCTAAGGAAATATAGACATGTGTTTGCATGGTCATATGATGATCTAAAGGCCTATAGGGAAAATATTTTTCAACATGAAGTCCCTTTGAAACTAGATGTTGAGCCTTTCAAACAAAAACAAAGGCTAATAAACCCAACCTTGGCTCCCAAAATGCAAGAAGAATTGATCAAGGGAAGAGATGTTGGGATCATAAAGGCTATCAGAAATTCTTCTTGGGTATCCAAGTTAGTTCTTTTTAGGAAGAAAAATGGAGACATAAGGTTATGTGTTGACTTCAGAAATCTCAATATATCTTCCTTAAAAGATAATTATGGTTTGCCAAATATGGAAGCCATGTTGCAAAGGGTCACTGGTTCAGAGCTTATGTCAATGATGGATGGTTTTCAGGTTATAATCAAGTAGTTGTTAAAGAATCAAAATAGTTTAAAACTACTTTCACTACTCCATGGGGTACTTATGTTTATGTTAGGATGCCTTTTGGGCTTACTAATGCTGGAGCTACTTTTCAAAGGGCTATGGATGTGGCTTTTGCTGATATTATTAACAAATTTCTGGCTGTGTATCAGGATGACCTTACTACTTGCTCCAAGGATGAAAATGATCATTGCATGCACCTAGAAAAGGTATTTATCAGAGCCCTTAAATATGGAATATCTTTAAATCTAGGGAAATGTAACTTTGGTGTCACTGAAGGAAAATTGTTAGAACATCTAGTTGGCAAGCATGGAGTAAGGATTGACCCTGAAATGGTAGAAGCAATAGATAAGATCTAGAAACCCAAGAGTGTTAAAGGCATTCAGTCATTCTTTGGACAGATCAATTTTCTTAGGAGATTTGTGACAAATTTTGCAGAGATTAGTAGGCCTATATCAAGAATGCTAAAGAAGGGATCTAAGATAAAATGGGATGGTGAACCTAGTTTTTCATTTCAAAAAATTAAGCAAGCTATTAAAGATGCCCTTGTTCTCAGAGCTCCAGATTATGATAAACCAATGCATATATTTTCTTTTGCCTCATTTCACACTATTGTTGTAGTATTGTTACAGAAAAATGAAGAAGGTTATGAGCAACCTATTACATTCTTTAGTAAGTCTTTGCAAGTCGTAGAACTCAAGTATGACATCAATGAAAAATAGGCATATGCACTGGTAAAAGGGGTGAAAGCTTTTAGATGTTACTTAATGGGAGCTATTGTCATTGCTTTTGTTCCTATTGCTGCTATGAAGGAAATTTTTTCACAACAAGAGGTATCTGGTAGGAAATGTAGATGGATTAATAGGATACAAGAGTTTAACATTGATATTCAAACTACTAAACTGGTTAGGGGTCAAGGTTTAGCCAAATTGATGACAGAAGCTAATCTAGAGGCAAATCAAATCAATCAACTTGATGGCAGTTGCAAAGACAATCTTTGTGATATGGGTATCTCTGACTGGTACAAAGACATAATTTATTATTTACAAACCATGAAATCTCCATCAGAGCTAATAGATAACTAGAAAAAATCTTTGAAGTTGCAAGCTATAAGATATGTTATAGTGCAGGGTCAATTATGGTGGAGGAATATGGAGGGGGTAGTTTTGAAGTGTGTAGATGAAAATGAATCTAAAAGGATCCTAAAAGAAATGCATGAAGGTGTATGTGGTGGTCACTATATGGAAAAAACTACTACCCATAAAATCTTGAGAGCTGATTTTTGGTGGCCTACACTCTTCAGAGATACTCATGAGTTCATAAAAATTTGTGATGCTTGTCAAAGGTTTAGTGGAAAGTTAAAATTCTCTGGTAATTTTCCATTAAGACCAATTGAAGTGCAGGCACCTTTTCAATAATGGGGAATTGATTTTATAGGTGAGATCACAAATAAATCTAGTGGTGGACATTCTTGGATCTTAGTAGCTACTGATTATTTCACTAAATGAGTGGAAGCAATCCCTACCAAGAATGCAACAAGAAAGGTGGTGATCAACTTCATTTTAAATAATATTATAACCAGATTTGGTTGTCCGTAGAAGATAATAACTTATAATGCTATGTGTTTTAGATCTAATGTGTATAAAGAATTCTGCAAGAAATATGGCATTACAGAATATACATCCTCGCCTTATCATCCTCAAGGGAATGGCCAAGCAGAATCAAGTAATAAGAGTATATTAAAAATTATCAAGAGGATCTTAGGAGAAAACAAGAAGGCTTGGGACTCAAAGTTGCCATTAGCTCTGTGGGCTAATAGGGTAACTGAGAAAAAGGCCATTGGATGTGCCCCATTTGATTTGGTCTATGGTATATAGGCTAGACTTCCACAAAATAACTTCAAAGAGATGTATAGATTTGTTCAATTGTATGAAGATGATATCATTGATGAGATGCAACTCAGAATGGATGATATATTGCAACTAGAAGAAACAAGGAGAGAATCTATTGTTCAAAATGCCAAGTTTCAATCACAAATGAAGCATTTATATGACAAAAGAGCCAATAAAAAGAAATTTAAAATAGGTGACATGGTACTAATGTGGAATGCTAGATCGGAAGATAAAGGAAAGCATGGTAAATTTGACCCAATCTGGCTTGGCCCTTATAACATTTGTGATAAAAATGGAGAAGATTCATATTTTCTGAAGGATTTAACTGGAGGTATTCTTGAATTTCCAGTTCATAGACAATTCTTGAAGAGGTACTTTTCTTAAAAGTATATGTTTTCCATGAACAAAAGTTTTAGGGTTCTTGGTTTTCCTGTACATTCTGTATATTTTGTAAATCCCTATAAATAGTCTCTCTGTACAGTTTGGTTTCTTCTTTCTGTGTGTTGCTCTGTGCTCCTTGAAAAAGTTGTCATCCCTATACCAATTATGTGGTATGCTCTTCCAAAGATTCTAAATTCTTGCATAGACTTAAGTAGTCTATCATCCTCAGAAAAAGCCACTGTTGGTCTAAATTTTTGCATGATAAAATTCCTTTGTCTAGGTATAAAAATTTAGATTATATCCATTAATGGTGAATAGGGTTTATGGTCTTTCGTCATCTAGATTTTTTAATCTTTGAAAAAAATCATTAAAACCCTTTGTCTCATTCCTTTTGTAATTTTCGGGCGCGAAACCTTTTTTTAAAAATTGGGTGAATATTCTATTTTCTTTTAAAAAAATTCCGCTCCCTCAAGTAACATGTTCTCTCAGGTTCCTCACCGTCCAATTTGAATAGATCTACCATTGTTGCTACCTTGCTATAAAAGGATGAGCACTTTTTATACATAGTGAGGTAGCGAGTGAAAAAAGGTTTATAAAATAGGACCATAAAATGAAGGTACAATGGTCAAGGATTTGTTTTATGGCAGACTTTTTAGTCATGTGCACCTTGTAAGTATCGTCAGAACAGGGAAAGGGACCCAATAAAAGCAGCTAGAAGTTGGCACTGAAATAAAGGTCTTTTTGATGTCTCGTTACCTCGCTATCAGAAAAACTAAGCATCTTGTCATTAGTGAAGTAGCGAGATGACGTTAAATCAAAGACACGGTGGCCTCCAAGTTTCTCAATAATCGTGGCCTGTCTAGGTGGCATGATGAGTAATAACTACTATTGTTAGGAGCAATTAGTAGGGGCAATGGTGATTTGATGGGTTTTTATTCTTTCGGCACTGAGTTTCATTAAAGTCGTCAGAGCTCGCTACCTCACTATCAAAAAATTTGACATCTCACCATTAGCGAAGAAGTGAGGCGTCATGAGAAGAACAACCAATGGGACCTCCAGCAACGTGGAAGGGTGACTAGGATTAAAAGTAAAGTCTTGTTGGGTGCCAGTAGTGCAAAAATTTCCTATGTCATTAGTGCCTCGGACCCATGCCCCATTCATAAAGCATATAAGGGATCCCAATCGTCAGATTAGCTTAAATTGATAATCCTTACCATCTCACTATGGAAAGATGTGTGAAAGTTATGTATACCGAGGTAGCGAATGAGGGACCCACCATTTTTCTCTTAAGGGTTATATCAAATTTTTGCCACGGGATCAAAGCAAAATCAATGGTTATCACTAGCTCAGTATAGAAAGGTGCTCGAAAGTTATGTATAGTGAGGTAGCGAGTTGATGAAACATGTCCTCAGTCATCCATGGGCCTAGATTGAAACACCAACATTGAAGGAAAGGTACAAATGGAGTCATTTTATTGGGTTGACCGCCAGCGTGTTAAGAGGAAAGGTGAGTCAGTTCAATTCTCATTCCTGATCGTAGGAGTTTTCGAAGATCAACGATTAGTGCTTACCCGCTACTTTAAGATGCAAGAAATTTAAAGAATGCGGGTAAGTGGTAATGGATGTGACCATTTTTTTTTCCATAAAGTTTGTTTCTTTTTTAATTAGAACTACCCAATGTGGTGAAAATCTACAAATAAAATTTAAAGCTGATTGCAATTTGGAGGTAACGGTTACTGAGATTTAAATATGGCGCAGAGCTCATTCATGTGATTTCAATGCACAAATTTAATCTACGATCTCACCATTATTTGAACTATAGAATTGCAAGAAATTAACAGAGCATAAAGAAGTTTCAGAGCCAGGGTACAGAAATTTTATCCAGTGATTTGGAGAGTTGTAGCAGAAATTATACAGAGAAGAAGTGTAGATTTAATGTTGCAAATGAAATTGCAATCAGATTTAGATTTATTTTCATCTAATTTGACTTCTTCAGCAATTGCAAGGATGAATTGAATGTTTTTGGAGGTGGTTGAAGCAATTGTTTTTTCTTACAACTGCACAATGTTGATTTTCATGGCAATGCAAATGTGGCATGTTGAGATCAGATTTTTGGAGCCTCAGTACAGATTGTGATGATTTCTTGATATTCCTCCATCAGTTATTTGCATATTTTAAGTGGGGATATATCAGATATTTTGGCATCATTTATGGTTTCAAGTGCAGGTAGATGAGGAAGTTCAATTTTAACAACTCCAGATTGAAGACTCTTTTAGTGGGACACATGTCAAATTCAGATTAGAGACCCAAAAAGATTTTCTCTCCTATATATCTTCCTTTTCTGCTTATTGTAAGGGTTCCAATTCTTTGAAGATTTTAGGTGGATTGTGAGACCAATTTGGTTCCAATTTCCTAAGTTTTCTCACGGTTGCGATACCAATTTTTCTCAGTATTCTCCTATTATGAACAACATATTATATCTCTTTTGAAGCATTCCATATTATATAGTCATTCTTGGTGTTCTCTTCTAAATTTTGATATACAGATGATGCATTATTTTCAATGAAATTAATGCAAAGAGTTTAACCTTCTTAGTTTCATTATGATTCTCATCTCCTGCTTCTATTACTTGCAATATTTTGTGCTTAAGAACTAAGGTCTTGAACTCAATTGCCACCCCTTAAGGTTGTATATTAGGATGAATTTTTTGTTGGAACAAAGAAGCCAAGTAAATGCTTGTTTATACTGTTAGGGTTGTAGGTTACACCAAAAGGATTTTACAATAAGTACGAGAGTTGTTATGAAGATTGATGTCTATTTGCAAGTCAAATAGATAGATCACATGCCTAAATATATAAGTATAATTTAGGTATCCATCTGCATGTTAAGGTTTAGTTGATGCCCAATGGATAAGGGACTGTTTAGCTTGAGGGATGCATGTTCTCTGTTGTTGCATACCTAGGTTATGCTAAGATACAAATCTTAAGCGAATGTCTTTCCTTTGTGTTTAAGGATTAAAAGAGTTTTCCCTCACTTAGTTTATTAGGTTCATGTGCTCTGTTAAGTAGCTATTTCATCCATGGATGCTTGCATAAATATAGAAGATTAAGGGATTTTGTTTGTTTTCCAGATTCAGTTGTATGCCTTTAAACTGGTACCATATAAAGAGTTTGACGTCCACCTGCCTAGGTCTAACAAAGCCTGAAGAAGAAGAAAGATTTATCATTATAGTTGGGCCAAGACTGTAGTCAAGTGCATCCATCATAGGAATTTTCTAACCTTAGATGTATTGGTCTGGTTTCTTGGTTGTTTCCAAAACTATTAAATCAAGAGCCAACACCACACCCAAGGATGAACAAACACACTCCTTTGAATTTAGCAAACCAAACACAAGTACCTTCAACTCTAACATATAAAACACACAAAAAGGTACTATACACTTAAGTGATGACTATAACACTAATTATAGCATCACTGGTGAAGAAATGGCTAGGGCATGTCAAGAAAAAACTTTTCAAAAGAACTTCAAATTTTTGGCAGCCCAAGAAATTTTCAAGTTCAACCCAAACTTGGAAGGGCCTAAGTCCAAACCTCAAACCAACTCAACACTCGAAACTAGACAGCCTATGATCAATTTGGACCTAGATAATGGAAAACAACCTTTGGAGTTTTTTAACACAATGATGGCACCTATAAGGTCCCATAAAGAATCAACCATCAAAATCCTCCAAAGTACATTTGAACACATCAACATTAATCCCTTGTTTGATGAACCACAACCAATAAATGGAAACAAGACTCTTCCTAAATAACCCAAAAGGATGTTAAGACTTGATCTCAATCACATAATGTAACAACAAAACATGCCTAAAGGGACTTGTACTTTAGGGATGCCAAACATACTTCATTTGGAGGAAAATCAACAAAGCACACCTTTGCTCCTAACTCTACCAAATGTTATGACATCAAATGCTATGGAGCCTCCCGTGAGTACACCATGTGAAACATCAATTGCAGCAATCCCTATTGACATACAAAGGAAAAGTCTTATTGACATTTCATCCATTCCCAAAAGGAACATGTCTCATTGTCAAATCAATATGATGTCCCAAGGAGAAACATCTAACAAACAAAGGTACCAAAACAACAACCCAAACATGATGTTCAATTCTCAAGGACATAACCAACTTCAAAGACTACAACAACCTACAATGGTACAAGGACTTAACATTTCCAATGCACAACCAATTTTAAATCCACTTAAGACACATTTGACATATCAACAAGGACATCAACCACAACAACAACATCAAGTGGTGCAAGGATCCAATGTCCCTAATATGCACTCCAATGTAAATCCACTTAAATTACATGCAATGTATCAACAACAATTCCAATAACAATAAGCCATGTTCACTAAACAAAAAGAGCAACTAAAACAATAGTTGGAATACCAAAGATGCCTCAAGCAAAAAATTTTGTATCAACAACATTTGTTACAACAACAACATGTTCCACAACAACTTCAATAGATACCTCTACAACAACAGTCACATATAAGGTCTCACATGCAACCAACAAAGGTATCTCAACAACAACAACTACCACAACAAGTGATGCACCAACAACACATGGTATAGCAATCGCAGTTGATACCACAACAAGTACCCCAACATCTACCACAATAGGGACCCTTTTGTCTTTGAGGTACTAAGACACCTGCACCACCTCGTGACATATCACCTCACTCATCAGACATAGAAATATTAGAACCGAGTAGACATAGTTCTCACCATAGAGGTTATCCCTCGATCGCAGAAGTGCTTAGACTGCAGAGTACTGCACCCGAGGGGCCCATGCATGACCCTAATGAAGGCTTGCTACAAAAATTTAAACAACTTTTCAAACAAGTCAAGGCTTTGGGAGTCCAAAAGAAATAGGCTCTATATATAGAAAGGGACTTACGTCCTAATCCATTGGATTAAAGTTTGTATATTCCTCCATTCCCAAAACACTTTGAGGCTCCAAGATTCCAAAAAATCTAAGGAAAAGGCAACCCTATTGATCACATCAGAGAGTTATGTGCCTCTTGTATTGAACTCAGTGATGACCCTGCCTACCTCATGAGATTTTTCCCTCATTCTTTGGGTGGACCCACACTCGAATGGTATTCCAAACTTCTCAATACTATCAAATCTTGGTCAGAGCTAGTAGAAAAATTCATCTCCCACTTTTTCTTCAACATTATAAATGAGGTGACACTCTCTTATTTGTGCTCAACTAAACAAAAGAAGGGAGAACCATTTATCATATTCTTACTATGCTAGAGAAGTTTAGTGAATCAAAGCTCACTAAACATTCCTAAAGAACAACAAGTTAACCTATGCATTGAAAATGTAGTCCTCAACTTAATGTACAAACATAAGATCAAAATTCCAAGCACCATCACCAAACTGATGAAAAAAGGGGCTAGTATTGAAAATGCTCTTATCCATAAGGGAATCCTTAAGACGAACAAGGAAAATACAAACACCAACTCATCCAATGACAAGAAAAAAAATTTCTCCAAAAACAAGAATGTGACTAATGATGGTATTGTGGATGCGCGCATAATTAGCATAGCACAACCTCAACTGACTTTGAAAGGTGTGAACCCTATGAGTTCACAACCTCCCAATCAAACATCACCTCCATAACTAGAAAACTAAGACTTTTGCATAGGATGGACCTCAAAGACTTCCTAGAACCAAAGATAGAAAATTCACGCCCTTGGGGATACCTCTTGAGACTGAACTTCAACAATTACTTAGTAATAACTTCCTACAATTATCCCTAATCAAATATGAACCACTAACTAAAGCTTCTTGGTGGGACGACAAAAATTCAGTGATTACCACTGCACCAAAGGACATAAGATTTCATCATGTTTCAAGCTAAGACATGCAATACAAGACCTTATTAATGATGGTGTGATCACAGACGATCTATCAGTACTAGTATCCAACTCTAATTACACTAGTTTTAAATATCCTTTGGGTAATCACAACAAAGAGAAGGCCTCTAGTTCAAACTCAAACTCACAAGCCAATATGAATTACACACATACTGGATATGACTACACCATCAACTATTTCAATGAGTCTTATTCCCACCTATCCACATTCACCTTAAATGTTGAAGACCCTCGTTGCACTATCACTACACATTGTACCAAGATCACCCTACCTGGAGCTCCTTCTAGACCTATGGCCTCTACTAGACCTACACCCTCTAGTAGATGTAATGCTCCTACTTCATCTAATTATAGCCTTGTTGAACAACTCAGCAAGACCCCTATGCAAATATCCATCTTAGACCTACTGTGTGCATCTCCCCAACATCAAAAGATCTTGGATCAAGACCTTAAAGAGTCAGTAGTCCCAGATAACATTGATGTTGCCTAGTTCCAGGCCATGGTTGGGAACCTATCTGCATTACAACATATCACTTTTTCCCCTCAGGATATTCCTAAGGATAGACCCAATCACAATGATCCCCTTCACCTCAAAGTCTTTATCCGTAATGCTAAGGTCAGGCATGTCTTGATAGATGGCAAAGCAGGACTGAACATTTGTACCTTAAAAGTTATCAAGGGTCTGGTTTACTCCAAAGAAGATGTAGATACCTCTCACAAAATCACAATAAAGGCCTATGATGATGGTGAATTCTTCTTTAAGGGCGTCATCATATCAACCATCAGAGTTGGTCCAGTTACTAAGAATACATTATTCCAGGTCCTAGATATAGAAATGAATTGCAATAGGATACTAGGATGTCCTTGGCTTCATGTTATGAAAGCAATGACCTCTACATATCATCAATGTTTAAAGTTTTTCTATAGTAATGTGGAGGTTACCATCCCTGGCAATCCAGACCCTTTCCAATTTTGTGCTAATCTGAGAGATGCTACTACATACCAAGTCCCAACAAACAATGAAGCATAACCCACAGATTCCTCTAAATATGTGGACACAGATATACTCCTCAATAAGACCAAGGAAAATATGAAGACTGGAGAAAATAGGTGTGGAGAGTATTTTATGCCTTAGGTATTCCACATTAGGGAGTTGCCACATTCTCCCCAATCTTATGGTCAATCACAACTATTGCGAGCACAACATTCTGATATCAGTAAAAAAACTTATACTTCCATCAATTTCATTAGCGAAAGTGGCCTACCTAAAGAACATGTCTATTAGAATACATCTATTTGTATTGAGAAAGCACAATTAGAACAAGAACCCACTCTTATATCTCTTAACAAGTATGGACCTAGGTTTATTATCATGTAGAAACAAGGCTATGATAGATGTAGTAGTATTAGCTCTTAAAAATAAGGAATAATCAAACCTATCACTACAAAAGGATGACCTCCTAGTTTGGGGCTTGGATTTAAACCATAGTAAATAGGTCCTCCTAGTACTATGATACCTACATGTAAGACTATGGATGTTTTGAATGATGAAAAGGCATCTGAGGATATCCCACCTAAAACCAATAGTCCTCCATCTTTTGAGCACGACCCCAATTATACAACTATATCTAATCCCCATACCTATACCTTCAACCAAAGCCCATTCAATACTGATGATGACATCCCCTCTAGTTGTCCTGAACTATACCTTTTTTTTAACGATTCAACAATGATGATGCTCTCACAATAGAATTTGAAATCTATGAAGGCATTAAAATTGGTGATCATAAAGAAGTAATTTCTCCTAAAGTGAACACATTGGCATATTTTTGGGAGCCAACTCCACCTTCTAGTTGCAAAGAAAAAAGAGGAAAAAATAACAAGCATAGGTCTCTTGGTGAAAACTGAAAGGTGCCATTAGACCACACAAAAGAAAGAGATAAGCAGCTTCCAAGGATACAAAATGAAAAAGATGATGCCAGGAATATCAATGTTCTATTGTTCAACATGTCACAAAGTCTTTTTGAAGTCTCTCAATCAACCTTCATGTGGAAGGTTGTTGGTCTCAATCCTCCCAATCCTCCCTTATATCCAGTTGTTTATCCCCAAATCTAGTTACCTAATTTTCCCAACACCCATGATCAAATATTTATCCAAAAAGAATTTCCATATGTCATCATCAATGTCATCTCATATAAAGAAACCTTTGAGTCATTTATCCTCAAATGCCTTGATTCACAAGAGACAGACATTATCTTACATACGGTACATGATGGTATATCATGAGGCCTTTCTAGTGGTTTGATTTTAGTTGCAAACTAGGAAAGAATCCTACATAGTTATAGTCACTCGTGGGCCTAGAGATTATCAGCTAGTAGCACCAATAATAGATTTTTTTAGCATTTTTCAGCAATGTTCATGATTCTGTCTACAAGTCCTAAAAAAAAAATTTAAAAATAGCAAAAATTCATGAAAAAAGAAAAGAAAAAAAGTGAAAAAAAGTCATGAAAAAATGGATGCCTTGATGAAAACCTGGCAAACAGGCATCTTGGCATGAAAATTTGAGTCAAGAGAAAAATTTCATCCAAAAGTGAAAACCTAGCAAATAGGTGCTCTAGGAAACTACCATGCTAAAAATCTAGCAAAGAGGCACCATTTGTAATCATCTATTGCTCCTCCATTTATTGGGATTCCATCTAGTTTTTCCCCTTTTTTCATTCCCTGATCATATCCTTCATATTGCAAGACATCCCTTGTCATTGATCATGGCCCATGAACTAGTCAATGTCCATTGTTATCTTACCTAAGCATCACTAGTCTATACATACTCTATCTTTGGCATTTGTACATAGTTTGTGTCTTGTCTGGGGGCATATTACCTACATAGTGCATGAGTTTGAGCTTGAACTGGAGGCATAACCCTAATCACTTTTTATCTATTGGACTTATCACATATCGGATTGAACCTAACACTTGTGTATGCTTTTATGATCCTAAAAAAATCATAAAAATTCAAATAATGACCTAAACAAAATCTAAAAATCATAAAACATCCTGAAATAATCATTAAAAATCATAAAATGTCCTGAAAAAATCCCTAAAAATCATAAAACATCCTGAAATAATCATTAAAAATATGAACTATCCTAAAAAAAATCCCTAAACATCATAAAATGTCCTAAAATAAATCCTAAAAACCATAAAATGTCCTAAAGAAACCAATTACACAAAACATCAAATATCCTCAAAACCCTAAACATCACAAAACCCATCAAAATTTTGTTTTAAACATTGTCAATAGTCATTGTGGATTATCACCTCTTTTGCATAAACACTCACACTTCACAGATTGAAGCTCAAAGCATCGCACTTTAGTGACAATCACACCTATCTGAGCAATGTGAACCAACAATTAATCCAACGTGTCACTATGACCCTATCAACTAAATATAAAAATAGAGCTATCACATGATCAACCTGTCAATCACTATCTAAAGACCTAAAACACTAAAAGGCAAGTAATAATGGACAAGAAAAGCTATTGGCTCATGTTGTTTAGTTAATGATTTATTTTTGTTTTTTTTTTCTTTGATCATGCCACTTGATGATATAAACTAATCTATGAGAGTAGTCGAGATGGTTCATAATCATCTTTTTCTTTTTGTATATTAAACAATGTGCCTTCGAGAGTCTGGGGAATGTATATATGCCTCAAGAAGAACAAGGTCATTTTTTGTTTGCATTGTGCCTGTTTACACAAAAGGTTTGCATTTGTGCTCTAGCCCTTTATGTCATGATGTGTTGCATTCTATTTGCCATATCAAAATAAAGCTCCATTTAACATATAATGCACTTTCTGAAAGAAAAAGTTTTCACCTCATTCTAATTGGTCCTCATCTCATCTCCTCAGTCTTCTAATATTCATCTCTTCATCCAATACTATGATCATGTATTTTTATGCACCAAATCATCTTCATCTTGCAATTTTGCATTCCTACATCATCATACACTATCTATCAACCTTTTGTGGCTTTCCACCTAGTGTCACCTCAGTCTAACCTTTTTTTGACCAAGTTTGACCAAATCTAACCATTTTTAATTGACTTTACTAATTTTATGGCATCTTTCCATCATTTTGGGCATGCACGCAAAGTTTTAGGTCATTCCAAGTGTAGTCAGGCTAATTTTGTCCCCTGGAGCCTTCTAGGGTGCAGTCTTCACTTTTAGAGCATAGTTTGGCTTCCCAAGTGCACCCAGGGTGCACTTGGTACTATCATAGTGCACTTGGGCTTACCAAGTGCACCCTAGGCACAATTGGGTAGATTTTGGGTGCACTTGGGGTAGTTAGATGCCCAGAACTACTCTCGGAGCCCCTATGTTGCACTTTGGAGCCCATTACTTTTGTGTTTCAACTCTGATTTGCAATTTGTTGGTTGTGTTGGATTCATATCTTCATTGTGAAAAAATTGAGCTACGATTTTCATTATTTTGTCACTATCTTGAGTGGTAACCCCTAAAACTACTCTCGGGCCCCTAATCGCCCCTCGTTCTGCACTCTGGACTTTATAACTTCCACATTTTAGCTCTGATTTGTGATCCATCAATTGTTATGGATTTGTCTTCTTGTTGTTGAAAAATTGACCTATCATATACTTAGTCAATTTCTCAAGGGGACACCCATATATCACCCCTACTGGGGCATGCTATTGTGGCTTTCTCATCAAGTATTATTTGATGCAATGCTCTAAATCACGTTGTATCAAAGAGGGGAAAAATGTAGATGCTCAAAAATGGTTCACATCTATGGTTTCATCACATTTTCATACTAATTCATCTCATTTTCTCATTCACTAACTCTGATCGTTTGGCCAACTTAATCATATCTCAACAGTGTCTATCATCATTCATATCCTCTTTCATGTCAATTGTAGATCATTTCATAACCATTTCAACATCATCAAAATTCATATCAAATCAACTTGGAATCACCCCAAATCTACCTAGAATCAATCTTAATCAACTTGAAACATGTCCAAAATCCTAAATCTATCATCATTTATCTAATCCTAGGCATTTTTATGGCTTTCAATACCTCGAAAACCTATCAATCTATCATACTTATCAATCTAACTGTAATGATGTCGTGGCTCTCAGTGCTAGGTCAAACCATCATTCTTGTCATTCGATCATTGACATTATTGAGTCCCTCAGTGTCATATCATGACATCATCAAACTATCTTAATAACATTGACAATGTCCATTGATGTTATTATTGTTAGCATGAATGTTGATGCTATCATTACAGGGGAGCATTACAGAACACTGATATGATGCATTCATGACTGTGTTTGTCATTGATGACAAAATAGTAGTAAGTTTGTGAAGACTGAAAAAGTAGTAGACTGTGATCTTTGTATTAAGAATAATATATTACTCATCTATTGATACACAGTTTTCAAAGTATACTACAGTATGTGTTTTTTACAAGGGTAAGTGTGCAAAACTTGAATTGATAGTATATGAAAGATATTATTGATCTACCGAGAACTATATGGAAACAGAGTATTAGTAAAGTAGTTCCTATTATGTGATTATTGCAGTTCATCACAAATGTAATGAAAGGTTGTGCAGTAAACTGGAGATAGTATACTGGCCTATGATGACATCAGAGAATGCACATGTATGGAAGTCACACAAGTAGAAGTCTTTTTATGACTATGAGTGGACAACATTAATTAAATGTGTATTCACATATTATAATTAAGTGGGAAGCTGACTCAAGGATTTATTATTGGGCATGGTATAAAGGAAAGATGTTTTTCATGTTTAAGATATAGAGAGGATATGAGACTTTTTCTAGAGAGGATATGAGACTTGTTTTTCATGTAAGTGACCTTAATGGTTATTATCATTGAGAACTAAGTTTTAGATCTGATTGCATGGTCTAAAGGAGAAGAAGTACGACATACTAGACAGAGGAAGAAGTAGAAGCTTGTTTCACATCTATTATTCTGAAAGGAATAGTATTGAGGTCAATTGGATAGTGGGTTCATTGATCTGATCTTGAAGCTATTTAAATAGTGGGTTTAGCTATCTTCCACAACTCCTAACAGGGTTGGAATCTCCTAACAGGGATTCAAAGTCTCTAATAGGACTTATTGTAGTAATGTTGTAATAGACTCCTAACAGGGTCCATCCTCTAACAAGGAATATTTATATTAGTACATCATCTTGTGGGCATCATTCCCACTAGGGTTTTCCCTCTAATCAAGGGTTTCCCTAGACAACATATCTGGTATAATTATTTATGTGCATCTTTGTATGGTTGTTTTTTACTTCGGTTGAATCGTTAAGTTTGTTTAAAGAGGATAAATGTTTTTAATTGTTGGATAATTGATTCACCCCCCCTCTCAATTATATTGGTGGACTATTGTTTCCAAAAACTATGATCAACCATATTAATCAATCTTGATCCTGTAGCATTTACGACATCAATTAAATGTTATGTGTCCTTAATTCATGTCATGTGATCAATTT
Source organism: Cupressus sempervirens (assembly GCA_028749045.1). Classification (NCBI taxonomy): domain Eukaryota; kingdom Viridiplantae; phylum Streptophyta; class Pinopsida; order Cupressales; family Cupressaceae; genus Cupressus; species Cupressus sempervirens. The sequence continues at coordinate 900,383,970 of CM053789.1, forward strand.
TAATTAATCAATCAATTTGACCATGACTTTGGTCTACCCATCATCATCCAGTCAATCTCAATAATCAAATTACCTAATCATTTATTAATTTTCTCTATAGGATTAAATAACCCATAATTTAATCCTATTAATTATTCTTCCTAATTATCATCCTCAATTAATTAATTTTATTAATTAATTGATTCATCATTCACAAACCATAGAAATTCACAATTTCCTAAGTCATATTTTCCACCATTGATTCCATTTTTACTAATTTCTAATTGTGTGGAATAATGGATTTTTAATTCGAATATTCCACATAATATTGACATCATTGTGACACATGGGCATGACACATCATGGATTATCCATTTACACTTGGCTAAGATATGTCATAATCCATAGATTTTTTTCCTTACGCATGTCCATATTTGACTTCCACTATCATAGTTTTTGGCTTTAAGTGGGTTTGAGTGTCACATGACATGTCATAGATCCTCTTCCATTTATAGCAATGTTTAACTTCCAAGCTTCACACAATCCTACATTTGGCATCTTGTGTCATATTTGTCATGGATTCTCGAGGGAATCTCTTGCCAAGTCACATATCCAAGGTGACAAGTCCAATGATCTCATCTTGTGTGTTGGTTATAAATTGAGCATTCTTCCTCTCATTTGAGGTCCTTCAAGTCCCTTGATTCTTAACCTTCAAGTCCCTAGGTCCTTGGTATTTTTCTCTCTCAAGCTTAAATCACTTCTTCTAGTACTCTCATATCATTATCGTAGGCTTTTGCTTCCTAATTATGTGCATTATAGGTAATTGGAGCTACATCATATGGAGAAGAAAGAAGGACATGGGAGATACAAATGAAAGAGGGGGTTTCTAACTTCGTGTTGCTTCCTTTTGTTTATCTAGCTTTTAATGGTAGACTAGAGGGTGTCAATATATGTTTATTGAGTTTGTGATTTGCTCATAGTATGTTAGACATTAGCCCATTTTCTGGTCCTATAATAAGGTCTTCATAATAAGGTTAAATAGTTGTAAAAATGAGTTAAACATTTCACTATAATATTTTGTACAAAGCCTAAATGCAGTCAAATTAGTTGGAGTATGTAATCAAGGCCTTGTAATTCAAGTTTATGTTTCATGTCATTATGTTTATGGGAACCTATACAGAACTAAATAGTTCATGGAAGAAATGTGACAAGAACTTTGTAACTATCTATTCATGAGAATAAAGTGACTTGAATTTATTTATTTGACTTAATAAAGTGAAAAGGCCACTTTAAATGGAATAATTTTTAAGGAATATAAAGGGTTGATCTTTATTTTTATACACAAGGAAGACTTTTTTAAAGATTAAATCCTTTTTAATGACTAATTTTTAACTAGTTACTAACAGTTGAACAAATTGGCTTTTTGGTTTATAATTTTTCAAATACAATTGATTTTGATAGTGATAAAGTTTGCAACAAATAAGATGATATCTTAAGTGTAGATGAAAAAAATGCACAATTATATTAGTAAGAAGTGAACAATACATTTATGTGGAGCGGAAGATCTCCAATATGCAGATTTGTTTGCAGCAAAGATACCAATAGAAAGGGTTTGATGATAATGTTGATCTATTGATGGTTTCATATTGAAATACAACATGGTTTTTGTTATAGAAATGAACGTTTGAGATCTTGGAATTACAATAGGAAAGGTAAACTATGATGAGGGGTGTGGATCAATGCTTTAAACTTTAACCCATAAAAATATTCACCATACATCCATCTCACAATTTAATAAGTAAACTAAAATACCATGTAAAGCATATACATCTAAAGTATGTAAACAAGTAAGCATTCACACATATATGACACAAGATATGATTACCCAAAAACACTCCAATGAGAAGGTAAAACTAGGGTGGGGATGACACCCACAAATCTTCACTACTGCAGTAATAAAGTGTATCTAATGAAGGTTACAATGTTTGATCATGAAACATGATCTACCCTATGAAAGGTCTTCCCTATTAAAAGCTTACAAACATTGTTAGGTCTTACCCTGTTAAAGGATTTCAACACCCTGTTAGAAGTGTGCCTGGTTAAAGGACTTCAACTCACAATTAAGTAAGCACCTTGTTAGAGGATTTCAATACAGCCTGTTAGGACTACTCTTTTAAGAGATTTAATTGATTCACCTATTATAATGTTTCAGCAATAATCCTATGATTAGAACTCTATTTCTTGATATCAAATCACCTCTATATTGATGTGTACTTAATCCTTCTTGATTAGATGTCTCTCTGGTGTTCATTGTTTCCTTCCTTTGTTCTCCTTTAATTGATTCTGCAATACAATTCATATCATAATACCTTAGTCACCATTAATGTCTTGTTTTGACATACAAACACTCCTCTTTCCTTGATCATTCATCCATTCCCTCATAAGAAGTTTAGGGTTTGTCCTCCTTAAGAATACCTAGGTGACGTAGGGTTACGTATGAATCAATGGCATTGATTCATCCATATTGCTACTTAAACCTTCCCTTTAGCTGATTGGATGTATGTAATACATAGGAATTCCCACTTATGATTTTTCCTTATCAACAAAATATTGTAATTCAATCCTTAAGTCAGCCCAAAAATGGTTTACATAGTAGTTTGTGCCAATACAAACAACTATGACAAAACTATATTACTCGACATTTGAAGTTCTTGGTGCTCAGCACTAAGACTTCAATGTTGTCACTTAGCAATTGAATGACTCGACATGTAGTACTTGCTCAGGTCTTGAATCACTTAGCACATACTAACTACTCGGCACTTGAGTGACTTGGCACATGATTGAATCAACAGTCACTATTTACTTGGCATGCTCTAACTCACATGTTGTGCTCGGCATATGTTACTTTGTTCAGCATTAACTAAGTAAATGACTCAAGTGTAAAGAAACTCACTTTTCAAGACCAATATGAGATGAACAATCTCCCCTTTTGACATGAATGTCAAAAACACTTTGTCATACATTAATACTCTTGGTCTTATGAGCATAACATAGATGTCAATTTTGCTTCTATACAAAATTTCAAAATGTCAAAATTTTGCAACACATGACTTATACCTCAAAATCTTATAACTCCTAATTGTTTCATCTATTTTGTACTATACTCTGTATCAAAATCCTCCTCCTGGTGAGTAGATTTTCATCAACTAGTACTATTCCTCTATTCTTACTCCCTCTTGGATATATATCTCTTTGTTTTGCTTGCTCCCCCATGACTCTTACTCCCATTACTCTTACTCCCCCTTTTTGACACTAATGTCAATGGGTTTTATATTAATAGTGTATTTGTCAAAAAATAATTTATGGACCTCAAGTATAATTTAAGAGTTGGATCCTAATTATCACAAGCTACCTCCAAAGACTTAATTTGGATAACTAGCTTAGAAGAAAGGTGGACTAAGTCATCTAATGTAGAAAGATTGGTGTCTTTCTTCATAAGCATTTGTACATAGCCTAGTTCCTTGTGTAAAATCTCATATGAGGAGTCAATGTTGCTTGGATGCTAATCATTTTGGCCCTTACATTGGCTTCATTTACTTGTAATGATGCTAACTAACTTTGGGATTGCAACAAGGTCTTAAAGTGTTTCTCACTTTGATTTGGAGACTTGGGCAATGTTGCACTAGATGACTACATTTGGCTCTCCAAACTCAAGATGTGATTCCTTATCTCTTGTATGAAGAGTGTAGGATTATACAGTTTGGTGTACCGAGAGGAAATTTTCTCTAGTACTTTCTTCACACCATCTATCTTAGTTTCCAATACAACCTATGTCAATGCAATATCACTAGATATCTTCTCATTCATCTTATTTTGAAACTTCTTTTCAAACGATTCTAATAGTTTGACATTAGTATCTAGGTTTTTGTTACTTACTCTTTCCACTATATTGGTCAACTATTCAATGATAGGTTTTGTTTCATCTGGAGTAGGTAGATCAAATCCATCTAATAATATTTCTTTGATATCAATCAAAGCTTGCTTTTGCCTATGCTCCCTTCTAAGTAGTTCTTGATGTTTCTTCTTTGCTAAGGCCTCTTGAGTATACCCATCTATTCAATTGTTATTGTAGCATAATCAAATTTTGGCAATACAATCTCTTCATCTAGACTAACATCTCCATAAGTAATTACCTAGTGTGACTTAGATGAGCTAGCACTCAGCACTAAGAATTGTAATGGTATAGCATCTGTGCTTGACTTGTAAAGAGTTTGACTGGAAGGAGTACTAGATTTTTGTAATATCACCAGTGCTTGGATTGCCACTAGCTCCTTCAACTTGGGTGTCAAACTTGTCTGTTTAGACTTGTCATTTTTTGCCATTGTGATTTAAGTTGCACCTTGATCTTGTGCTAGAGGTGCTAGTGTATCTACTTGACCTGTTTGGCTTTGTATCCTATCATTTACTAGTGTTTCTACCTTGTCTTCTCCAACTATCTCAACCTTGTCTTTTTTAGGTTGTTGTAAATTTTCTAAGACTAGAGTGCCTTCCATGAGTGTACTGACAGTGCAACCTACTATCCCCTTTCTTTGATATACAAAAATGGATTGTGAAGGTTCTACACTTGTGACTTGAGGAGTGATTATAGGCATTTCTTGTGTTTTCACTTCCTCCCCTACAGTTATAGTCTTTGACTTCTAAATTTCACCTATACTCACTAGTATAGGGTTGTCACATAATTTTGTTTAGAGTGGACTGGACAAGTATCTTTTTCAAATCCTTCTCTATTAGGGGATTGATGTTCTAACCAGTAGTATCAAAAACTGTTGATGTAAATGAGTATTTACTTATTACACTTTACTTAAATTTACTTAGGTTAATGCATTATTTTATTATTTCTTAGGTGAGGCACTTAGGATTTTGCACACTCTTATGAGTTATCATGTTGACAACAGTGGAGTAAGAAACTCTAATTTAGCACATGGTGTCTACAACACTAGAGTTTGCATAATTAATTGAGTTGTCATGTAGACTGTAGACACCTAAATTTGATTACACTATTTTATTAATCCTATTTAGTTATCTAAAAAGGCATTATTAATTAAATTTCTATTTAATTAATCCTTTGTCATCCCCTAGTTGATTAATTTAATTAATCATCTATAGTCCTAATTGATAAATCAAATAATCTATTATTTATCGATTAAATCCTATTCTTCTATCTAATTCCAAAAATCCCCATTTATTAAATAAATCTATTTGATAAATGAAATCCTCAAATTCAAAAACCCCTAACCTATCTCTAATCCTCCATTTAGCCTAATCCACCCCATCCACCCATACTAACCAAGCTTAGCCACTAACTCACCCACCCTCATTAATGCCATCCACTTGCACATCTCTAACATTCCTAATCTAATCCTAAACCCAAGCCTAATCCACCCCCTAATGTTGTCACATTCCTTAAACAAGTTTAAGACTTTCCTAATCCAAACCAAAGTCTCCCCTCAAAAATCCCAACCACCAAGTCATGAGTGCTCTTACAAAACATAAAAGACTCTTACAAACCCACTCATGACTCTTACATCCCTCTTCCACACTCTTCCCTCTTCCACACTCATTCCTCTTACATCCCTCTTACATACTCAACCCCACTCATCATGCCTTTAACCAACCCTTTACCCTACCCTCTCACACTCATCCTCCTTGTGACAAGTGTCACCTTCCCATTGGTGCTAAACAAGCACAATCCATGTGCTCTCCTTTGAGTGCATCCTAGCCCTCCTTAAGCCTTCATCCATCCTTGCATCTAAGCCCTCCATCCCTCTACCCCTTAGCCTATAAATTGAATCCCCTCCCAAGCCATTTCATCAACAATCTTTGAGCTAAAGTTACCATGCTATTTTAATAACCAAAGCCATCAATCTTACCCTTATAATGCCAAATTGAGAGCTCACAAAGCTACCAATTTGCCATTACCCATCTCCATTGAAGCAACTTTTGAGCATCTTGAGCATACATCCACAGCAAAAGGACACATCTACAGAATCAAGAAAGCATGGAGTGTTTTCTCTTGTGAGGTTTGCACTCCTTGTTCGCTTTCTTTGTCTAAGCATATATGTGAATTTAGTTTTTTGGTTTGTGAATGTTTACTTTATTTGTTAATGTTCTTTGCACACTAAAATTCTTGTTCTACATAGACAACATAGTTATTCTTACTCCTAATTTAGTACATGGTGTCTACAACATAATTTTTCACACTACACCTTTGTAGACTTATCCTCTCATCATCACACTTACTCCTGTGCTTAATGGAGGATAACCCACACCTAGTGGACATGTGCCTAGTTGTATGAGTTATCATGTTGCTAATTCCTATGCATTCTAGAAGCATTCTAGAAGCCTTTATATATAGGCACTCCTAGTATACTTTTATACATATTGAATGAATATTATATTGTCATTCTGATCATACTCTTTTGGTCTACCGTCATGCTTGTGCTTGAGTTCCTTGTTCTTGGGTGAATTTTTCCCTAAGGAAAATTCTTACATGGTATTAGAGCTATATTAAATTCTTACATGGTATCAGAACTGAGGGAGATTCTCTTTATATAGTTGTTCAAGACCATTCTTGCTTCAACACCTTGACCCAGATCCAGAGAATCCACAAAAAATTGGGAGTGTCTAGAGCTTAAATAGACCTCACCATTACGTTTGGAGTGTTGATTCAATGAAAATCGGTTATAAATTCACCTATATAGCACCAAAGTCAATTTTGAGGCAACATTTTTTTGCAAATCGACACCCAAAGGCTCAATTTGCAACTTGGGTATGGTCATTTATTCAATCTACTAATTTATGTTTCAAATCTAAATTTTATTGTTCTCTGCAATTATTTCTAAATTTGGGTATTTTTCGAAAAAAATTCACCCAGTAGGGCTTGCAGAGAAAACTTTTTTGCAAAAATTAGGAAGTGACACCTTGGCCCCTACAAGTTGATTATTCTATCGACATCTTTGATATTTGGAAGGCATATTTTACATTGTTCAGTGGCATTTATTCTAAGTCTAGTTTATAATATTCAGCACCAACCTTAATAGTTGTCCAACCATGGCACTCTACATTTTAGCCTGAACACCGACATCTATTTTAAATAGTGCAAATGTTGTTTTCCCACAAATATGGGATTAAACTTATGGCCCTTGCTGCTATTACACATTTTAGCAGCTGCAATATTACTTTTAGCACCACCCATTTTCAGCATTCTGCTAGCCGTAAACCAATACCCTCACTAGCCTTTGGAACTTTGATGCTAGTAAGAAAATTCTGGCACCCTCCACTCACCACGTTGTGACATTTGACACGTTTGCCCCATTAGCAACCTTCTACGTCCACGTGGATCTAACAAGACCCCACCTTGGATGACACCTTAGTAGTAGCCCAAAGAAATTCATATGCCACCACACAGCACCAAAACAATTGTCCACATGCCTCGTCCAGTCAACAAATTATCATACAACACCTGTACCTAACGTGGGTTGCCCAACATCATCTAACATGTGGATAGACCTACACCTCACATCGCCATATCAGTAGTCCAGTCAGCCTATCTACACACGTGTAAATTCATACAACAACCATACAAAGTTTGTACATTTTCATACAGCTACATCAGCAATGATGTCATCAAGGGCTCAAGTTTTTTCTGATGTCAATGTTTCATGGCACTAAATTTGATAGTCATATGACCATCATTTCTAGGAAAATTTTAATTGCTACAATGGTTGTTTGACCCAAATTTAACCTCATCTTTTTCTGATCAGACCCCTCTCCAGATTCATTTTTGATTTGACAGTCTGACTTTAGGAGGCCATATCTTAATCATTCGGGCTCCAAATCAAGTGCAATTTTTTTTTTTTTTGGCTAGAATTTACTAAACTTTTCAATGGTGTAATTCTTTTCTAGTTTTCATGCATAAATTTGTTAGAAATTGCATCTTTTGGTGACTGTACCTGTTTAACCTTGCATTTTGCAATTTCAATTGCTCCATATAGGCTCATCTAGACTCGAAATTAGGTTCTATTTATTTTTAAAGTGTGTTATTTTTGTCTACTTTCTAGATTTGCAATTAGATTATAGGGTTGTGTGGAAAAAACTCTCACTTTTAGAATTAGTTCATTTTTTGCATTGTAATGCTTTGATATAACTTCAGAATTGTTGTATATCTAACATACAGTGTAATATTCCAATTTTGAACTCTATAAGGAGGTTTTAAAAAGGAAAAATTAGAAGTCCACTAAGGCCAAAATTGGCGAGTGGCTATTGTAAATGCACTACATATAAAGTGTCAAAAGCATCTTTTTTGGGAGGGTTTCTTGATTGAGTGAAAGGGGGGGTGTTTCTTGGTGTTGTGTTCCTCTTTTCCTATTGTTTTCTTTCATTTCTTACATCATGGAAAATTTCAAGTTTCCAAAATTAACACCACATAACTATGCTACATGGTCAATTAAATGTGGTGTCACTTAATGCATAATGGAGTTTCTCAATATGTAGATGGTACCCTTCTTAAATAGCAGATAGGAAAGCCCGAGGTGATATTTGTTTTGGGGTTGAAGACAAGATCATCTATTAGATTCAAAAGTCTCATACATCCAAGGAAGCTTGGGATACCCTTAAAAACCTATATGGTATAGTGTCTGAGGAGGATGTTTACAAAATTGAAGATGAGCTTGTCTCCTTAGATCCAAGGACATTTGATTCTATACAAGATTTTATCATAAAGTTGAATGAATTAAGAATGAAACTTGATGATTGTGGGAGTCCTATTAAAGATGACAGGTTAATCTATCTCATTCATAATAAGCTACCATCTAAGTACTCCACATTTGTTTCTTCTTATAACACCACAAAGACCACATTAGGGGCTACCTATCGAAAACTCACTTTTGATCGCTATGCTATACTATTGGAGGAAGAAGAATAGAGGTTGAAATCAATGGGGATTCTCAATTTGACCAAGTCTAAGGTATTGGTGGTCAATAATGAGGGTTCTCAAACTTCAAATAGAGGAAAGGAAAAGAAGAAGAAGTGGAAAAATAACACACAAGAGGATATAGAAAAGACAACACCACCATCAAATCAACAAGTTAAGTCTTCCTTGAATACAAACAAGAAGGGGGACACTAATAAGGACAAGAAAAAGTGTGGCTATTGCAAGAAGATGGGTCATGATGAACATGAGTGTTATCATAAAAAGATTGATGAGTTAATGAACATCATAAAGAAACATAATGTTCCACTACCTAATTCTTATAAGGAGAAAGGATCCTCATCTTCAAATTCAAAGGGCAAAGGCAAGCACTTATGGAAAACTCAAGTTCTTCAATAGAATGGATTCTTGACTAAGGTGCCTTATATCATATGGGTTCTTCAAAAGGAGACTTTTCTTCATTGAAGTGGTCTAAGGTACTGCTTATCTTTGTAGGAGATAATACAAAAATGAAAGTTGAAGGGAAAGGACAAGTAGAGATGGAAAATGGGGAATTCAAAAATGTTCTCTATGTTTCTAACCTAAGCTCTAATCTCCTCTCAATTTACCAAATCACTCACCTTAGAGATGGAAATAAAGTTGAGTTCCTTCCAAATTTAGTAATGGTGCACACTCTCAAAGATGATTCATTGGTTGCAGTGGGGAAAGTTAATCATGACACAAGGTTGTATTATTTCTCTCACTTTGTGACCAAGTCTCCTTCACATGCCTTGTTGACTCAATCTCATCCACAAATCAAATTATGGAATGAGCAATATGGACATCTTTCCTTCCACTATCTTCAACAACTTTTTTCAAACAATATGGTCAAAGGTCTACCTACAATCAACTTTTCTAAGGGTGAATGTTCAACATGTTCAGTGGATATGCATCTAGAGGAGAAGTTTCATAAAGGGAAGTCTTCACGAGCACTAGTTGTTCTTCAGTTGGTTCACATGGTACTAGCTGGTCCTTTTTTAGTGACATCAGTTAGCCAAGATCACTACATACTCACTTTCATTGATGACTTTTCATGCTACACATGGTTCTACTTTCTTCATCACAAAAATGAAGTGTTGGACAAGTTTCTAGCCTTCAAGAGTCATGTTGAACAACAATCAAGGAAATCCATCAAGTTCTAAGGATGGATAATGAAAGTAGAAATGTGAACAAAAGACTTAAAGACTTTTGCAAACTTGAGGGTATTGATCTTTAGAATCCCCAACATTCAGTCCACATAAGATAGATGTTGCAGCACTGAGGTTACAAACTCTTAAGTCCATGGCAAGTTGCATGATACAAGTCAAGTCTCTTGATCCTACACTTGAAGTTGAAGCTATAAGTAGTATCACTCACATACTTAATAGGTATTCTCATTATGCCTTAGATGGAAAAACACCTTTTGTGGCATGGTGCAACAAAAAATCAGTTGTGAAACACTTCAGAGTCTTCAATTGTCCAAAATGGGCAAACATATCTTCCAGGGGATGCAAGGCACCACCACCTAGGCCTTGTACTTTCATAGGATATAAAGATAGTGTTAAGGCATATAGACTTATGGATCCTGAGACACATGGTATTTTCATAGAGAGGAATGTACACTTTGAGGAAAGTTTACCCAGCTTATCCTCTAATCCTCTCCACACTTCATTCATTATGGAAACTGATAGCGACACTAGCAATAGTGGTTCAATAGACTTAGATATGTGGGATCCTATTGATAGATGCAGAAAGAGGTCACATCATTATCACATTCCACATGTATACATATCCATAGTGATAGGTACAAAACAACAAGGTACACCTTGTCTTCCAACTCCAGCATCAGTGGATGACTTCTTGATAGATATTTCAGGTTTTTTTGTGGAGTCACATATAGAAAATTTTGGGGACATCATTGATGATATACATCTTATCTTTGATGATGACAATCCTTCTTCAGTTGTTGTGAGGGCTCACTCTAACCCTCATGTCCATTCTCTACATGATCAATCTTCATAGGTTGATACGATTGTGGATTCTTATGTATAGCAGTTGCAAGAGATCTTTATCATTTGAGGAGATAGTAGATTCTTTTGGATAGCTTCTACATCCATCCTTTCTAGATTTGACATTGTTCTTTTCAGTAGCATTGGAAGGGGCAATAGTCAACATCGACACAGGGACAGTTGAGCAAGTTTTAGAGGCATCATTGATCTTTGGAATTCTTTCTACACATAGGGGAATCATCTCTTATGTACCTATGCTATTGTTTCTTCCAAAGGGTAGGAACATTATTTAGTAGTCTTTGATCAGCTTCTACATTAGAGTAGCTATCATTGATCAACATTCTACATTAGGGGGGACTACCTTGTCTCCTCCTTCTTCTCCCTTGTGGGGGGGCCTTTTCCTCTTATGGGATTTTTTCCTTCTCATAATTCTCTTTTGAATATACTTGATGTATGTTGTTATGTAGGGGTCTTGATTACTCCATCCATCCATGCATTTTGTTTTTTCATCTCTCTTTTTGGGGGAGGGTTTTTCCCATGAGATTATCCCTCTTTCTCTACTTTAAGAGAGATTGCATTTTATTATCTACATGAGTACCTAAAATGGCCTAGTAGCCAAGGCCCATCTTGCATTTCATATTAGCTTTCATAAGCTTAAGTGCATTCCCCTAAGTTGCACTTAAGGGGGGGTGTTGGTGTAAATAAGTATTTACTTATTACACTTTACTTAAGCTTCCTTAGGTTAATGTATTATTTTATTATTTCTTAGGTAAGACACTTAGGAGTTTCCATACTCTTATGAGTTGTCATGTTGACAAGACTGGAGTAAGAAACTCTAATTCAACACATGGTGTCTACAATATTGGAGTTTGCATAATTAACTAAGTTGTCATGTAGAAAACACAGTTATTTATACTCCTAATTTAGCACATGGTGTCTACAACATAATTTTGTATGCTACACCTTTTTAGGCTTATCCTCTCATCATTTCACTTACTCCTGTGCTTAATGGAGGATAACCCACACCTGGTGGACATGTGTCTGGTTGTATGACTTATCATGTTGTTGATTCCTAGGAATTCTCGAAGCATTCAAGAGGCCTTTATATATAAGTACTCCTAGTGTACTTTTATACATATTGAATGAATATCATATCATCATTTTGATCATACTCTTTTAGCCTACTATTGTGCTTTTGCTTGAGTTCCTTGGTCTTGGGTGAATTTTTCCCTAAGGAAAATTCTTACATGGTATCAGAGCTATATCAAATTCTTTTAGAAACATCATTACCATGATAGTTTCAGTGTTTACAATTGTCACCTATGGAGTGCTGGCACTTGGCATTTGTGTATCTTGTACACTATATTCTATTTACTACTCTTCCTTAGCTAGTACCTAATCATAAATATTCATATCAGCGCCTCCCTCAATTATGCCTTGTTCACTATCATATTCTTCATCTTCTCCTACCTCAATAGGTGTCTAGTCATCTTCTTTTAATGTTGTTAGTATGTATGTTAACTTCCACATTTGTTTGGACTTATTTACAATATCCTCTATATTGTTCTATAATATTCTAAATGCCCTATACTTAGGTACAAATCTTGCAAAATATTTCGTTATGGCTTTAGACATTTCATCCTTACTAAGTTTTGGCATAACTTGAGCAAAGGATATCACTCTAATTTGTCTTTTAGTGTTCAAACAATAATGCCATTGTAGACACCTAAAAATTGGCAAAGACCGAAACTACACAATTTTGATCAATAAACACAAATTAAGGGAGAAATCAAAGGAACACAACAGATTTTCAAATCAAGGATCACATCAGGTCATTAATCATCTATGAAATCAATAAGACCTAAATCAACTTCAGAAAGAGGAGAAAAACAATTCAAAATCATAAAATGAAATTCAAAAGGGAGAAGGAAAAAGACAAACTTTTGAAAATAAATAGAACATTTATTAAACCAATAAAGTCATTTATCCTCACAAAAGTAGAAATCCCCCTTTTACATTTTAAGGAATTAGAAAAATCCTCATTTATCCTCAAATCTAAGCCTATTGGACTCTTCCTCCTGGTCCCTTATAAGATATTTTCAATTTCACCTCCATCCTCCAATCAAAGGTAAAATCATGATTCTTACCCCAACCCCTTCCGAAATCCTATAAATAGGAGGTAAATTCAAGAGCTAGGGGACCCAAGTTTTAAGCATCTACACTATAGGCACATTTAGAGTTATTATGCTAGCATTATTATCTTAGTTATTTTATATCATTTTGATAGCATTTTAGCTTTCTTTTCATGTCATTTAGTATCATCTTAGCACATATTTAGCTCATTACATATCCATTTAATAGCATTATAGAGTTGTTACCCACATATAATCTACATTATAGTCATAGATCTTTCATGCATTCTTGTAGATCTACACTTTAAGCATACTCTCATTCTAGAAATGTCATTGAGATGCTAGTCTAAGAGCATTCTTAGCGGTTGTAGTAAGGGAAACATGTGAAATTTGTAGAGTTTACATTTTGACAATAATTTTTTTGGTTTAGTTTAGTTTGTTGTCATTTTATCTGCACTCTACATTAAAGTCTCATGAATACGTGAATATACCGTGTACAGCCATTTTTTCTCAACTCTGTCATATAAACTTTTAGGTATGGATTTGGAAAGCTCTAGAGGAGTCTTTTTGAATATATCCATCATGGCATGTACTGCCTCCTCTACTTGGTTCTTCTCAAAATTTTTAAGATTATCAAACTCAATGTGAGAGAAACTTGACAAATTAGCATTATTTCTAACATTCTCCTATAAATTATCTAGGTCTAAGGAGGGACTATGACTCACCACTTGGAACTAGCTATTGTCATCAGATTTAGTCTTCTCCTCATTAGATTCAGCTTGAGCAACATATTTTCTTCTTGGTCTCTTTGGTGCTCCACCTTCCTACTCTTTAGGCTTGGCTGCCTGTTTAGCCTTATGTGTAGTGACTCTTGTACTAGCCCTTGTGGTAGGTGTTGTTGGTTTGGGCTGACTAGGTCTTGCAACCTTCTTTGTTTTGCTCACTACTTGAGTCTTCACCTTTCTTTTCTTCTTGATAATAGTAATAGGTGCTTCACTAGCTTCTTCTTCCTTGGCACCTTCTGTAGTATCTACTTCCTCTTCACCCTGTCCTTGTGTCGATACCAATGGTGCTTGAGCATACATGTCCTATTCTTCTTCTTCATCATCATCTTCCTCTTCTTCTTCCTCGGCTCCCTCACCCAATTTTTCTTTAAGTTTCTTCACCAATTTGTTCTTCTTTCTCATCACTAAGATAGTCTTCAACTCCATAGTGATCTTTGATTCGACCAAGTCATAATTACGAAATACTTTGGCTTCCTTGTCCACTTCTTCTACAAGTAATGATGTGATTGTTGCAGAGGCCTCATCAACATTGATCTCATAACCTAATGGCCTTAGCTATCTCACCCTAGGAATTGTTGCTTGAACATATGTGTGATCAATATCAACTAGGAAGCAAACATCATCATAATGTTTCTCTACTAGTGATACTAGTATCCTCGGTCTTTTCTTCATCATTTGCTTAGAATCTTCAAAATAAGTAGTCATCACTGACTCAAAGTTATCACCTAATTGCTCAATAAATTTTCCTATTTGAAATACAATTGATCTATTCATCTTCCAAGCAACCTTGGCAAATGTAGGAAAGGAATTCTACACATAGAAGAAAATACATACCAAAATAGATCCAAATTTACACTAAGCACTCTTGGTTCTCCTTATGGCTCCCAAATTCTCAATCAATTGTTGCCAAATATCAATATAGCTACTGAGCTCACTCGGTTTCCTACACACACCGAGCTTCATAGTTTACACTGAGCTTCTCAGTATCTACTGAGTAGTCAGACTATGTCATGGGAATCTAGTGTTAACCGAGCATTGGAAGATGCAATGTTTGCTTAGTGATGAATTTCCAGTGTTTAGCGAGTAATAAAATTATAGTGCTTATCGAGTGAAAGCAAGGTAAATGAAGGATTCAATTTTTACCGAGTAACACTATATCTACCGAGTAACACTACATCTACTAAGTCACCAGTGGTTTCGAGTTTAGAACTACGTTGAGTGATTAGTATGGACTAACCCTTCACTTCTACCGAGTGCATGACGATGCTGAGTAATGCAGTGGACACTGAGTATCAGAAGGTTACCAAGTCAGTTCAGTGAACTCAAGTTATTTACTATTGGGCCGACTCAGTAATGTTTTGTTCACTTGTGTTTTCATGGACCTTGCAATTGTAATTGTTAGAATGGTATATATGTAATGTATTATATCATTTACAATGTATGCATGAGAATATCAAGATAGACATGTAATTCTTTGAGAAGAATGAAAGTGAATCAGTAGCAGAGCAAAGTATTCAGCAAGGTCTACAAGGACCAGTAAAGATTCATCAGTCACAAGAGGTGATCTATACTTCAAGGATCTAATTAGCAATCAAGTTATAAGTAGATCAACTATTTCATCCTAACATGTGAATCAATTTTGTAAATCCTTTAATAGGGTAAACTTAACAGCCTTTGTATAAATCTCCTAACAGAGTGCATACTTCATTGTATGTTTGCAAATCCTCTAACAAGGTGGACGTAGCAGTCTTTTGTGCTCGTAACAGGGCAGATCACCAGAAGTGGTCAATGTAAGCCTTAACAGGCTAACTTCATATTGTAGTAACAAAGTTTTGTGGGTATCATCCCCACCTCAGTTTTACTTTTTATTTGGATGGTTTCTAGGTTACCAAATCACTGTGTACATGTGTTTTAAATGCCTAATCTCTCATATATGTAGTAGATTAGATGAATGAATGGTGAATAGTATATATGGTTAAAGTGTTGAATTAGTTAAAAGTTTTAAGGTTACTAATTCACCACTCCCCTCTCAGTAACCTATCATATCTTGAATATTTCCAACAATTGGTATCAAAGCTTTTTGTGGTTCTCAGGATAAAAGTTTGACAGCTTGAGCAAAGATCAAAGACAATGGAGATATTCAGAATTGACAAAGCTATTGAAAATGAAAAGCTAGATTTGGAAATGGCGATGGCTCAACTCAAAGAAGAAAAGGAGCATCTTTCTCAATCCCTAAAGAGAAGGAAGGAACTTGCAAGACAAATGAATGACCATCAGTATGTTGATAAAAAAAGATTGAAGACCTTTTACCATCAAGTAGTTCAGATGAAGCCAATGAGGCAATCAAGGAACTCCTAGCAAAGAATGGCTCTCTGTAGGAAAAAGTAAGAAAGCTTAAAAGAAAACAAGAAATCGAACCAATCAGGCTATGTGAAGTTTTGGAACAAAGAAACAAGGCAAATGAAGACTAGAGACAAGAAATAATCAATCCCTTTAGCATGAAGATCTTATAGATCAACTATCTAATGCAAATGAAGAAATGATGAATTTGAGATCTGAAAATGAAAGCCTGAGGAATGATTTAATCACTGAAAGACAAATCAATGAAAGCTTACAAAGTGACTTAAGATCTGAAAGACAAATCAATGAAAGTTTAGAAAATGACTTAATCATTGAAAAGCAAGTCAATGAAAGGATAATGAAATCTAAAGCAGACATGACTCAATTAAATCAACAAAGTGAGCAAAATCTTCATAGACAAAAAGGTAAAGCTAGTCTTGGTTATAAGGAAAAAGGTGAAACCTTTAAACAAGGTGCCCAAAGGAATCAAAGACCTACTTGCAATCACTGTGGTAAGTTAGGTCACACATCAAACAAGTGTTGGAGCAATGGAAAAGGTAAATTCAATGGTAAATGCTACAATTGCAGTCAGCATCTTCATAAAGCTAATGAATGCAAGGAGAAACCAAAATTTGAAGGAAATTGTCACAAATGCAAGAAGCATGGTCACAAGGCATTCCAATGTAGATCCAAATCATTCAATCCAGTTGAACAACTTGTTAAAGCAATATTTGGATGGGACTATAATACCTGGTGTAGATGTCATTATTGTGGAGAATATGGACATATTGGTATAAACTGTGCAAGACATCACCTAAGGAAGAAGGACACTACTATAAAATGCTATATATGTATAGAACTTGGTCATATAGCTAAAAACTGCATGAACATAGGAAGAGTTGAAGATGAAAAGAAAGCTAAAGCTGATAACATTTGGAAGAAGATGAGGCAACAATGGATTCCTAAATCTATCGAGCAAGATAGTTCAAATCATGGCAATGTCACTCAAGAAGTGAGTGACTCCACCATCTCCAGTTAAGATCCATAAACAAAGATATGGAACTACATCTTCTAGTGATATCTCAAGTAGTTCCAAAATGAAAGAAAATATATGATCCAATTAGTTTTTCAGATAAAAATGGTCACAAGAAATCAAGTCATGCCGAGCAAGGTCAGTCACAGACTCAACCGAGCTAGGTCGGGAGTAACTAAAGTTCTGTTCGATCACTGAGTTGGAAACACCTACTGAGCAAGTGAATGATAGCCTGTCAAGAACTATGTCATCTCAACTACCTTAGTACCAAGCATTTATGGAAAAAATTTTGTCAAAAGGGCATAATTTGATTTCATTCTTCACTACGATTTCAAGCGATTTTCAAGCAGAGAATTTGTTCAAAATTTGCTTACACCTACTGAGCAGCGATGGCATCTAGGAGTACCAGCAGCACCAAGGAAAAAAGAGGTTCAGAAATACTAGTTAAAGGTGTGGAGTGGAAGGCGCCAAATTTCAAGCTAGTTCCAGCAATTACAAAATCACTCAACCCCAATGGAGCTCAATCGCAAACTCCACCAAAGGTACTTCTCATAAATGACATTTGTCAAATGTCCTATTCAAGATATTGGAAACCTAAAAATGGACAATGCACTAGGAGAAATGAGTGTTGATGGCTCTTTGAAACCTGAGCATAAGCATCTAGAGACCAAAGGGTTAACCCATATCTTGCATATGCCAAGAAGTTTCCAAATTAAGTGGATCAGGTACATACTCAGTCATGTTCACAATGGGAAACTATGGATAGAGCAGCCAGTGTTAATCACCAAGAAAATGATTCATAAGATTACCAATCTCCCCATGCTAAGTAAAGTGAAAACTACCAAAACCCTAAGTCGGGAGGAGTTATAGAAGAAAACACTAGCTAAATGGGACAGTAGAGGTTTGAAGGTTAGTACTGTATCTGATGTTGAATTAAGGTTTGGCATTTACGTCATTGCCCACAAAATTTATAGCTTCAGTCATTTGAACAGTGTGCCCTATAAGGCTATTGATTTTTCATTCAAAATTATGAAGAAAAATCTTGAATTTGACCTATCAGAATTGTTGTTGAAACAATTGAACAAGAATATGGACAGCATAAGGACTTCAAAGAATAATCCCTACAAATTTGGTTCCCTGTTAATTTGTTTATTTTTATATATTCAAAAATTCTTTCCATCAAAGGGCTCAATTGTATGGAGAAAAGATACTCCAATTTTATATCACATTAATGAGTTTATTGTTGACACGGGTGAAAACTTTGAGAAGGTTATCGATAATTATTTTGAAGATTTTAAGGAAATAATGAATAATAGGTTCCAAATTCAACCAAAACTAGTTGAAGATTACAAAGATGATGTATGCAGTCAAACCCCAAGTTGCATGGGTGAAACCTCTTCCTTATGAGGTGAATATTGATGAAGCCAGGGACATTATTGAAGCACTAGTAAATGAGCCTATAGATCTTAAGCTTCCTACCTTTGGCACTTATGATGAAGCCAAGACTAGAATTGAGCTTGAAATCAAGCTACCCCAAGCTATAAGCAAAGGCAAGAGAAAGATAGCAAAGTTAAAAACTGCAACCGGCCCTCTTATGCTTACTAAAGGAAAAGGTGAGGATGAAGAAGAAGAAGAAGAAGGTAAAGAACTTGAATCTGAAAAAGAAGAGGAACTACCAAAGAAGAAAGGGAAGGTTATTATCACCAAACCTAAGAAGCAGCCTACTGCAATATTCTCTAGAAGAACTAGACAAGGCAAGCAGGAAATTGTACTTGTCAGGCCTCCACTCACATTTGAGGAAAGGCTAAAATAATTGAAAGAGGGAATTGGCATCACAAATTTCAAGGCATTGAAATTTGAAACAAGGACTAATGCAGAGAAAATGCAGATTGAGGAACTAGTACTCAATAAGATGGGAAAATGGAAATACTCCCCAGACCAGCTTGCCCCTCAAATCTCCAAAGAGTTGTTGGAAAGATTGCAACCAAGATGGGAGTCAGCCACCCAAATGGCCAAGGACGTAAATGAGCAATCTCTGAAGAATCTTCTATCGAGTCTTACCAGAAGTAGAAACAAAGGAAGCAATGAAGAAAAATGAAGGTTAAATGATGATTAGATTTCACACATGTTTAATTTTAATTAAGGACATTGAACATGTTCTAAGAGATGCAACAAACATTTGGAAGAACATCTATCATCTGCAAAAGCACAGTGATGATGTTGTTGAAATCAAGGATGATGATAGTAGTAACAATGATGATTTTGATAGCACTCCATCCATCACAGTTACTCTAGAAGAGCTACATGCACTAATGGAAGAAAAAGAGGAAGAAGACAAGGAGGAAGAAGCACTTGAAGAAGAAAAAGATGAAGAAAATTTAGTAAAAATTGTAGCAGAAGTTATTGCATCCCTTCCTCACTCTCCACCAAGATAGTTAAATCTACTATGAAGACAGCTTCTGTAAGTGAAATTTTGAGCACAATAGTCACTACCATAGCTCAATCTTCACCAGCCACCTCCTAGCTCAAGGTATCTGAAATAGATGTGCCAAGCACTTCATCTACCGAGTTGTCTGTCACTTCTTCAGCTATCGAGTCAGCCTCCTTAGCTCCTTCACCATCAATGAGTGTAACAGTAAGCTCTACAATTTTGTCTCCATCAATTCTAGTAAGTTCTACAATTTTGTTCTCATCAATGTTATCTATATCCACTTTGACTCCAATTAGTTCAGATACTACTATGGGTACTCTACCGAGTGTGATACCATTTTTGGGAAGTGTTTCAATTTTTGATCTAGTTAGTACTTCTATTGGTATTCAATCCTTGAATCCTATCCCATTTTTCACTGATAGCCCTTCTATCTCCACTATCGTGTCTATTCCTAAGGTCAAACCAATCATCACAGAAGTCAAACAAAAGAAGCATCCATTAAAACTTTTGATCACTGGCAAGGAAATTGGAGAAGACATTGACTTAGACACAGAAATAGTTATTCCAAAGATTGACTATGATAATGCTATCATTGAAGAGATGAGGTTGTCAGCTGACTGGATGGTTCCGACGATGTTTCTGTAGCCGACGGATTGACTGTCATTGGTGTTTTTTATTTTGTAGCCGACGGGTAAATAGTTTGTAGCGGATGTAATGTTCTGGCCAACGGAACCCTTTGGGAAGGTTCGGCGGTAGTATTTATATCTCGTTAGGATCATTGTAAATCATCATCTATCATCTACTATTATGGATATTATGAAGCATAATGTATGCCTGGCATATGCGAATATAATTATGTTGTTCGTGTTCATTGTCTGTATGCTTTGATTAATTTACCAGTACGGTAAACATTTGGTGTCGTTGCCTTATGAATCTGGAAAGTGGGAGGAATGAAGATTAATGCCAAATCATCTTAACAAAGATTGGAATAAGGTCAAGGGAAAGGATGGAATCTGTACTACGCAAGAGAATTTGATTCTGGCACAACAAGCCAAATGCCGATAGAGATTTCAGAAGATTGTCGATGGAAAACGGAGCACCAAAGAATTGTTGGAGGAGACTCAAAAATGGGTAGAATTGGTGGAAGAAGCACGGGAGGAGTTCTTGAATTTTTGTTCATCGACGGAAGAAAATTCAAATGAAAGATAATCAACTCACACGGCTTGCAGTGCCGAGGGAGCATGAGCGTGGAGTGACCTCTTTGTCCGGCATAGACTTCCGTAGGAAACAACTTCAAAAGACCCTTCTTCTTCACCAAGGTTTGTAGCTGTCGACACCTCTGGTGTGGGAGTGCAGACCATCGGTGTGGGATTTTAGACTGCTGGTGTGGGAGTGCAGATCGCCAGTGTGGGAGTTCAGACTGTTGGTGTGGGAGTGTCGACTACCAGTGTGGGAGTACCGACCATCGATGTGGGAGTGTAGACCTCTGGTGTGGGAGTGTAGACCTTCAGTGCTATGATGGTGAGACCCAAAGAAAAGCTGTCAAAGTTTGAGGGCGATGGTACAACCAACCCCATCCGACATTGTAAGACATGTGAGATGATTTGGCAGGAAAATAGAATCACAGATGCCAACGAATGGGTCAGACAATTTTTAGCAACCCTACAGGGTGTGGTGATTGATTCTTTTTCGGATACAGATCCACAAAAGCTGAATACCTGGGATAACATTAAAAAGGAGTTCCTGGCATAATTTAAACTCTTGTGGGATGATAATGAAATCATAGCAGAGATTTTCATTACCAAACATGGGAAGCACAAAACTGTCTGCATCTACGCCAGGAGATTAAAAGACTTAATAACCAAAATGGAAAGAAAGCTGATGGACAGATTGTAGAAAAGATGGTTTTTGGATGGCCTACACTCGAAGTTGTGCAAGAAAATAAAAATTGTGCCACCATCATCATATGTGGATGTGTATAACAGAGCACTGGACCTTGAAAGTGAACAGAAGACAAAGAAGAAGAAAACTAGCTCCTCTGATTCTGATGATGATGAGCCTGCTGGAGATGATAGCAATGACGATGAAGGCAGTAGCAAGAAGGTTCATTCCTTATAGAAGGATATGGTTCGCATGATGAAGGAGTTTAAAAACATTCAAAAAGAGCCAAAAGGCAGTGAACTATGGTGCACGAAGTGTAAGACCGATGGTCATACTAAAGGATCGTGTCCAAAGAACTAATTTTGTGACATTTGTCAGATCATGGGCCATTCAAAAAAAGACTACCCCTTTAACATGAAGACAAGAGAATCTCCGCAGGTGCTTCTCACACAAGAGGCTTCCCCATCGAGTAGTAGCAAAAACACAAATATCGCCAATGCTACATCTGGAGGATATAAGAATAATCAGCGTGGATAGAACAATAACAACAATAATAACAATACCAATACGAGTAGAAGCCAAATCCAATATGATACAAATGGACAGTTGATTATTCAGTGCCATGCATATAACTTGTGGGGGCATTTTGCGTGGGAGTGTCCAACGGTGAATACACCTCAACTATTGTGCCGATGGTGCAGACCCGGCGATCACGACGACTCAAAGTGTCCAAAATCTGAAGTGAACTTGATCACTGTCAGGCCAGATGAGGAAGAAGTTCTAAAAATTACGTGGCAACAAGCAAAAGAATACTCGGACCCTGTCGAAGAAAAGAGGAAATTTGCAAAAGCACGGGCAAAGGTTGGAAAAGTATCCCAAGCAACAACACCTCCGAACACACTTCAGCGAGGAATTCCATAGAAAAAAATACGAAAAATTTTGCAAATGGAGGTGCGAGTAAAGGTAAATGATTTGCTTCTCACCATGCCTCAACTTCGATCTTCTCTTTCAAATATTGCAGGAGAATCAAGTCAAGGGAAGGAAAAATCATCAAGAGAACCAAGTCAAGGGAAGCAAAAGGAAATTGATGTAGGAGGAGAAGATCAGATGTTGCTAGTGCTGACATTCAGATAACACCCTATAGTTGTTGAGATGGGGATACTTGGACATGTTCTCACAGACACCATAGTTGACAGAGGGTCACGTAAATGTATTGCCAGAAGAAACCTGGAGGAAACTTGGATAGCCAACATTGTGGCCTCCAAGATTTTAGCTACTGACCGCCGATCAACATGGCATTAAACCACTGAGTATTCTCATGGCACAGCTGATATCAATTGGCACTTAGCCGTTCTTGATGGATTTTGTGGTGATTTCGTTGAAGAGGAAAGGCTATGATGCCATCCTGGGCCACGAGTGGCTTATCGAAGTAAGAGCTTGACACGACTGGAAGAAGAACACCTTATCACTAGAAAGTAAAGGCTATCAATTCATCATTGATCTGCATACCCAAATGGTAGGGGAAGAGGCCCTATCATCAAATTCTGAGGGAGAGGAGGACGAAGGCAGACAACGGATGGAACCAGATCAAGAGGGCATCCTCCAATTGGATAGGGGAACAACAGATGATGACTTGGATTCCATCAATAGTCTCTACCACTGGCAAATGGAGGACTATGAATTATTTCACAGCTGCAATGTTCTGTTGATTAAGAACGAATATCCAAAGGATTTTAGTGAAGTAAAGGAGGGGGAGGCACCGTTGGATGTTATACCTGCCCATGCATTCAGTGAAGGGGAGACAATCAAGTATAATGAAGCTACGCTGCAAACGATGAATTTGGGGGATGAGGCAGACCCAAAGAACATACTAGTCAGAGATAATTGGGATCCAATACTAAAGGCCACAACATTCAAGATATTTATGGACTACAAGGATATGTTTGCATGGACATACAAGGACCTCAAGGGAGTACCACCAGAATTGTGTGTGCACCGCATCTCGCTGGTGGAGGGAGCCGTACCTGTACAAAAGCGACCCTACAGGATGAACAAGAACTATGCAGCACGAGTTACAAAGGAAATCAATCAGATGCTGGAAGCTAGCATTATCTTCAAGGTACAGTCCAACGAATGGGTGTCACCGATAGTCATCTCATTGAAGAAAGATACTACTCAAATCTAGATATGCATCGATTTCAAATGCCTGAATGCAGTAACAATTAAGGACCCTTTTCTGATTCCATTCACAGATAGTATTTTGGAGGAGGTCGCGAGACTCAAAATCTACTCTTTTATTGATAGGTTCTCTAGATACAATCAAATTTTGTATAGTGGAGGAGGATAAGTTGAAGACAATGTTTGTAGTCAAAGATGGGGTCTACGCGTATAATTGGATGCCATTTGGGTAGTGTAATGCGCTGGTCACATTCCAGCAGATTATACTGCATATCTTTGATAGGATGTCCGTGGGAAACTTCAAAGCCTTCCTGGATGATTGGTCAATATTTAGCACAGAGGACAGACACCTAGTAGCACTTGGTGAATGCATGGAGAGATGTCGCAGAGCCTGACTAGCATTGAATCCCAAGAAGTGCAGATTCATGGTTTCACACGAAAGACTGCTCGGACACATTGTCTGTAAGGAAGGGTTAAAGACGGATCCTGAAAAGGTGAGAGTCATTCTTGAAATGTAGCCATCTACTAATATGACAAAGGTAAAATATTTTCTTAGGCATATAGGTTATTACAAAAGATTTATTAAAAATTTTGCCAAGGTGTCCCAACCATTAGATAAGTTAACTTGCAAGGAAGAATCATTTAGATGGGATAAAGAGCAGGACAAGGCATTTGAAGGGCTAAAGGTACGACTGGCTACGGCACCCATCCTGGCATATCCAGACTGGAATAAAGAATTTCATGTTCATGTGGATGCCTCCAACTATGTGATCAACGCAACCCTACCACAGACAGGTAATCACGAACTAGATCATCCAATATACTTTGCCAGCTGGTTATTATCAAAGGCCGAGTGGAACTACAGCACGACTGAAAGATAAGTATTGGGAATGGTCTATGCTATGCAAAAATTCCATCATTATTTGCTTGCTACACTGTTTGTGTTCTATGTTGATCACCAGGCTCTGTTGTACATGATTAATAAACCTGTCATCCAAGGGAGGATCAGCAGATGGCTACTCCTATTGCAGGAATTCACTTTCAAAATCATTGTCCGGCCAAGAAAGAAAAATGTCAATGCTGACCACCTGTCGTGGATCAAAACAGGGGAACTAGCGAAGGGTGTGAATGACGACTTCCCTTACGCGTAACCGTTTCAAATTGGGGTATTGTCGAAATGGTACAAGAGTATTGGTGAGTACCTATCAACAAGATAGTTTCCCACTGAGATGTCACCAAATGATAGGTGCAAGTTGATAATCAGGAGTCACACGTTTCAATTCATCAATAGATTGCTCTATAAAATGGGGCCAGATCATATTCTGCAGCAGTGTGTGTTGAAAGAAGAGATACCGCAAGTGTTAAAAGAAGCACATGAGGGTCCCGCGGGAGGACACATGGGGCCCAACACCTTTGCACGAAAGATATTACTCATAGGTCTTTCGTGGCTGATGGTGTACAATGACATACGAGAATGGGTCGTTGGATGTGACACTTGCCAACGAGCTGGGAAGCCGTTGAAGAGAGAATTTATGCCACTTCACTCCTCACACGTGCAAGAAATTTTTGAGAGATGGAGATTAGATTTCATTGGACCACTAAGGGTGAGCAAGACTCGACGGTGCTGATACATCATTGTTGCAATGAAATACCTGACCAAGTGGGTGGAGGCATGTATGCTACCAGATAACTCGGCTATCAGCAGTGCAAAATTTATTTATGAACAGATCATTACCAGGTATGGAATCCCATTACAATTAACAAGTGATAGGGGAGGTCACTTTGTTAATCATGTTATTCGACTGCTCACCACTTAGTTTAAGATTTATCATTCACTATCGAGTCTGTACTATCCAAGAGCAAACGGACAGGCAGAGGCCACCAATAAAATTCTAGTATCCATCATCTACAAATCCTGTACAGTTGAAGGTGCTGATTGGGAGGAAAACTTACCCGTTTCCCTGTGGGCTTACCGCACAGCGTATAAGACGATGACAGGGCACACACCATTCCAGTTAATGGTTGGACAGGAAGCAGTAGTCCCAATGGAATTCATGATCCCAAGTCTTCGAATAGCATTGGAAAACAAGTTGGATGACGACGCAAGCTTACAAGAGAAGTTAAATAATTTGAATAAGCTGGAGGAGAAACGGTTGTTGGCACAGTGGGCGATGAAAGTGGCACAGAATAGACGCAAGGTCTGGCATGATAAACATCTGAAACATAGCAGATTCCAGCCGGGATAGTTAGTATTGAAGTATGATGGCCATAATGAAATCAAGTCAAAAAAATTCAAAGTGTGGTGGGTTGGACCATACCAAATTCAGGAGGTTAGTGACAATGGAGCAATCAAACTGATAACCTTGGATGGACAGGAGATGGCTCAAGTGATTAACGGATCTAAACTAAAAATATACTGTGCAAGAAGGATGTCGTCATCACCTAGTGCACACATGAATCCTCTGTCATCATCATTAAAGGACTATGACACGACGACGCCAATTGGAGGTACTTCTATTATTTAAAATTTTTAAAAAAAAACAAAAAACAAAAAAAAAATTATTTTGAAAAAAAAAAAAGAGCAAAAATTTGGACCTCGCGGGCAGAGTCTGTCCATGGGTGGACAAGAGCCCCGCGGGAAGAGTTTGTTCGCAGGTGGAAAAAAGCCCCGCGGGCAGAGTCTGTCTACGGGTGGATAAAAGTCTTGCGAGGAGTTTGTCTGCAGGCTTTAAATCTCCTTGTCCATAGAGTTCGGTGCAAAGATAAAACGAAAGTTGCTAGGAGGTGCTCGATGCCAGGAGAATGAAGTTGAGTTGCACGGATGAGAAAGACTCTGCCCGCAAAAGCAAGAAAAACAATTTCCTTTAGTGTCATTTGTTGCCAGGAAATTGAATCGTGCAAAGACTTCAAACCAAAAATTCCTTCATTTCTTCACTGCTAATCGTGTGCTTGAAGTCGTCTGGAAGGCAACATCCTCCAGTGGAGGAGGCAGTCCATCTTCATCATTAGCAGTTGGAGGTAATCCATTGAGGTTCTTGCTATTGCAGCTATGGCAACATTTTCGACAATTTTCATACATTCATCTACAAGCTCTTTCCAACTACTAACAAGTTTTTATCCATAGAGCAAATAATTTTTGACTTGTGCTTCAGCTCTAGTCATCTCAGTAACTCAATTAGTAGATTATCGGACTCATTGTGATTTGCAAGAATGTCTTTGATCCTGGGGACCTCTCTAAGAATTTTGGATTCCTCCTCTATTCCCTCTGTCGAAGCTTTAGCCTCATCATAGCTATAATTTCTGACCCTATCCCTATCTGCGTCTGCAACGTCATTGCTACTACTAGTGACCTTAGTATTGTTAGAACCCTTATTAGTATTGTGCGAGAGTAGGGCATTCAATTCAGACCTTCCAACAGCAAGGAAATTGATGAGTTCACATTCTCCTCTAGATGGGATTCTTTGACAGATACTACAAATACACTTGGTACATATTTCTCTTCCATAGAGAGATCATTGGCAGCTGAGAGTGAGGCTAGATAGAAGATAGCCGCTGACTTGGCCGACTAGCAGGCAGCATGAGCTACAGAGTAAGGCAGCACTACTGGTAGATATGGCAGTAGTGGTGCAGGAGAGGGACGTGGCTAGGCAAGGTACAGAGGTGGCAGTTTGAGATAAGGATGCGGCTAAGCACGAGATGCAGTTAGCTACGAGGCAGGCTATGGATGCGGCACTTCTTCTAAAGGAGGCCATCAAGGTTAATTTTCAGATTCAGATAGATCTCCACATCAGGACAAAGCAGGTGTATGAGTTGTGTCGCCAGCAGCACACTTCTGGGATGCCCCCTTCTCTCTAGTATTTCTTCTATTATCTGTAAGTTGTCTCCTAATTTTGTTAGTCATCAAGAGATGACTTTTTTTTTGGGGGGATGGTGTCAGCCGACTGGATGGTTTCGACAATGTTTCTGTAGCCGACGGATTGACTGTCGTTGGTGTTTTGTATTTTGTAGCCGACAAGTAAATAGTTTGTAGCAGATGTAATGTTGTGGCCGACGAAACCCTTCGGGAAGGTTTGGCAATAGTATTTATATCCCATTTGGGATCATTGTAAATCATCATCTATCATCTACTATTACAGATATTATGAAGCATAATGTATGTCTGGCATATGCGAATATAATTCTGCTTTTGTGTTCATTATCTGTATGTGTTGATTAATTTACCAGTATGGTAAAAAATTTCAAATGTTTACCGTACTGGTAAATTAATCAATGCATATAGAAAATGAACACGAATAGTAGAATTATATTCGCATATGCCAGACATACATTATGCTTCATAATATTAGTAATAGTAGATGATACATGATGATTTACAATGATCCCAGATTGGATATAAATACTACCGCCGAACCTTCCCGAAGGGTTCTGTCGGCCACAACATTACATCCGCTACAAACTATTTACCTGACGGCTACAAAATACAAAACACTGACGACAGTCAATCCGTCAGCTACAGAAACACTGTCGAAACCATCCAATCAGCTAACAAAGGCTAGCCAGTCAACTCATAGAGATGAAAGCTACGTAGAAATAGTTAAGATCAAAAAGGGATAAAGAATACAGAATAATTGAGAATGCCAAGGATATAATTATAGATGCTATAGGTATTGAAGTAGATTCTACTCAACACATTTTGATTCAGTTAGAAGAGGAAGTACAGAAATTTAATGAAGATTCTTTCAGACAAGAGAAACTAATTGAAAAAGTTGAAAGGAAATTTGATAATAAGATGCTAGAGCATATTGCTCAAAAGATAGCAATCAAGCAAGTTGAATTATCAACATTTTTGGGTAATTTTGAAAATTCTTTTAATAATGCAGCATCACTTTTTGCCAAACTTTGTGATGTTTCTGGTTTTACTAAAGAAATAAAGGAGAAGCTAAATAAGATTGAAATTGATATGCAATCAAGTGCGTCCAAGTTAAAGGTGGACTCATCCTTCACAACCTCCCATCACACCAAAATTAGATATTTGGCAGATGTATAGGTAGAACTATTGAGAGAGGAAGAAAGGATCTGGTCTACACTCATAGACATCCAGAAAATGATCCTTCCTATCATGGATACAATGCAGAAACATATTGCTCATTGCAAAACATTGATCCAAGATCAGAACTTCTCAGTGGTTGATCACATGATTCAATTATCAGCAAAAGTTCAAATTGCTCTCTCCACGTATCAAATTTTGCAACAGACTTGGGATAGTACTTTTGCCACCATCCTTAAGGTACATCAAGATTTTCTATCTCACTTTGTTGTAGTCATATAAACTATATATGTAGTCCTTTGGCATTATTGTCAAAAAGGGGGAGAAATTTAGCATAATAAATGAGGAGAGTTATCAGTATAAGTGAAAGGGGGAGCTAGCACTCAATAGAGTTAGCATGTGTACATAAGTATCTTTATATATACATTCTATATGCAACAGTTCTACAAAGATCAATTTTGAAAAATAAACCAAAACTTATTGAGTCAGGTTATGTACATATGTTTTGGCTTATAATTGTTTTGTCACTAATGCCAAAGGGGGAGATTTTTGTCATTAAGTTATTATTTCCATTAGTAACAACACTTATATATATTAGTATAGCTATCGAGCTCAGCACTCAGTTTCCTACACACACCGAGCTTCACAGTTTACATCGAGCATCTTAGTATCTACCAAGCAGTCAAATTGTGTCATGGGAATCCAGTGTAAATTGAGCATTGGAAGATGCAATGTTTACCAAGTGATGAAAGTCTAGTGTTTACCGAGTAATGAAAGTATAGTGCTTACCGAGTGAAAGCAAGGTAAATGAAGGATTCAATTTTTACAAAGTAACACTATATCTATCGAGTAACACTACATCTACCGAGTCACTAGTGGTTACCAAGTTTAGAACTACATCGAGTGATTAGTATGGATCGAGCCTTCACTTCTACCAAGTGCATGATGATGCTGAGTAATGCAGTGAATGTCAAGTATCAAAAGGTCACCGAGTTAGTTCAGTGAACCTGAGTTATTTACTATTGGGCCGACTCAGTAATATTTTGTTCACTTGTGTTTTAGCAAACCTTGCAATTGTAATTATTGGAATGGTATATATGTAATGTATTATATCATTTACAATGTATGCATGAGAGTATCAAGATAGACATGTAATGCTTTTAGAAGAATAAAAAGGAAATCAACAGCAGAGTAGAGTATTCAGCAAGGTCTACAAGGAGAAATAAAGATTCATTAGTCATAAGAGGTGATCTATACTTCAAGGATCTAATTAACAATCAAGTTGTAAGTAGATCAACTATTTTATCCTAACAGGTGAATCAGTTTTGTAAATCCTTTAATAGGGTAGACTTAACAGTTTTTGTATAAATCTCTTAACAAAGTGCATACTTCATTGTATATTTGCAAATCCTCTAACAAGGTGGATCTAGCAGTCCTTTATGCTCCTAATAGGGAAGATCACCAAAAGTGGTCAATGTAAGCCTTAACAGGCTAACTTCAAACTACAGTAATGAAGTTTTGTGGGTATCATCCCCACCCTAGTTTTACTTTCTATTTGGAAAATTTTTGAGTTACCAAATCACTGTGTACATGTGTTTTAAATGTCTAATCTCTCATATATGCAGTAGATTAGATGAATGAATGGTGAATAGTATATATGGTTAAAGTGTTGAATTAGTTAAAAGTTTTAAGGTTACTAATTCGCCCCTCCCCTCTTAGTAACTTATCATATCTTGGATATTTCCAACAAATATATCTACTGCAATGCAAGGTCTACTATTTAATCTACTAGATTGATTAAACTTGTGTGCTATTACCCTCACTACAAAAGCTATCAGGAGATTTATAATAGTGTTAATGGTCATTGCCCTTTTGTTCCATATAGCCCTTGTGTTCTTTTTAGTGACTTCCTTTGACTCACTTCTCATGGTCTTTGGCCGATCTAGGGTTAGATACCCTATTACCCTATGAACAATTTTCTTTGTGATTTTAATTGGCCCATTTTCTAACCATACAAATCTATCATGAATTCTACTTAAGAAAATCTTAATCCACTCTATTTTGAAGACGTTGGGGAAATCTAGGGCACAAATTAACCCTTTCTTCTCAACAATCTTGTATTCTTCCTTCAATGCTCCATTTTCACATAGTTTTCCATATTATTCTATGATTTCCATGTCTCCTATGATTTCAATCTTGCAAGTGTAACAATTCTTGACATCTTGAATCATCAAAACTTGTGGTGGTATCATAGGCAATGCACCAGAAGGATCCTGTTTATAAGCTATATTTGGGATCACCTTGAAAATAGGTTGTCTAATTTCATTGCTGATTAATTGGTCATTCAAAACCTCTTTTCCCTCTACACATTTCACTTTAGAAGAACTAGATGCCATTGCATATATCTAGGGTTTGCAAATTTTGAAACTGTGTAGCTTAACACACGGTAAATATCTTATAAATCCTTTTGAAGGGTAAAAGCATAGATTTGTGTCACCATTTAGGATACCAAAACCTATTTTGGTCAAATCTCATTTCTCTATCAAAACTCAATTTTTTTCAAAACCTAAAAATACCCTTTTATAGATCTCGGATTCAATATCATCATTATATGAATTTTTTAGTGTTTTGATTAGTATAATATGTTATAATCTCAAAATATTATAAGTCAATATTTCAACATTTCAGAAGATGCTCCCTCAAAAAAAAATAGAAAATCATATCAAAAAAAAATTAAAATCATATTTATCTCTAGAGGAGAGAATCTTCTTAATGAATATGTAATTTTTTTTCAAGAAGGTATAGATTTGACAAGGAAGTTTTGACAAGAGGAAAAACTGTTTGGATTCTGATAAGGTTAAACTTGAGTACTTATAAAAAAGAAAATATATATCAAAAATTATTATTTCTTTTTTTTTCCCTAGCTATACATGTCATCTATAAGATATTTTCAAATCAAAACAAAAAAAGATGATTTGCATATACTTGTTTGACGAGAACTACACCCTATATTTTTTATAGTTAAAAAAGAGACTTCAAAATAAAATAAAATGAATAAATTCTTACTCAAAAAAATTATAAAAATTATAGGCATAAAATTCATCCAATTCTACACATTTCATCAGTTTACATCATCTTCATATTCTAAATACAAATACCATTTTTTTATCATTAATGTTGAACTGTCACATTATGATATCTCGTTTCTTTATAAAAAGTGACACATGTTTGTGCTTTTACCCTAAAATGGTGTTGAACAACCTTCCAAATCTCCTACAAATTGTCAGATAGAATTCTCCATATCACCTTTAGCTCTTCATGTTCTTCAAATTTAAATGATGTTAAATGAGAAAAAATCGATCAAATAGCCCTTAAAACACTACATTTAATGCTAAGTGCTTACACAGTTGTAAGTTCGCCATCAATTGATTTCTAGCTCACTTAGCATCCACATGTCTTTCCATATGCTCAGCAACCACTATGAGCTCAGCTCAACTAACAAATTTTATTAGCTTGGCATCAACTAACATTTCACTCGGCAGCCATAAGAAACTTTTCACTCTCAACAGTAACATGAAAAACTGAAAAAACTTAAAGATTTATCCATGATTTCTAATAACACTTTGCATCTTTATTCTTCAAAACTAAATCTTTGGAACTGATGTATGGTATATCTTTTAAATATTAGTCACACATACCTCTTGATTGCTTAGTTTGATGAGGTGTGATCACTTGACCCATTGTGTGAAATGATCCCATTTGTACTTAATGTGCCACAATCCACCTTTCTCTTCCATGTCTTGTTCATATCATCTCTAACATTTTCAATATATGCCTTGTCTTTTCTTTTGTTAAAATCACAACTTGGTGCCTTTGACCTTATTGGACAATATCTATTGATGTGACCAGTCTTCAAATAGCTAAAGCATGTGGTTTGACTCAAACACCTTTTGTAATCACCTCTGAAATGTGTTCTAATATATTTCTTAGGAACATGTACATACTCTTGACGGTAGTGATAACTATATCTTGTATTATAATCCCAATTATAAGAATTGTCATTTTTCTTTACCTTTGTTTGCTTGTTTGATGACCACTTAGGTTTGTATCTGCACTCAAAAGCTCTATGTCCATACTTCTGATAGTTATAATAGTATCCTTCAAATCTTTGGGTGTGCATGGTCTTGGTTCTACATCCATATGCCTAATGACCTTGTTTGTTGCACTTGTGGCAGTGACCCATTTTTTTTGCTTAAAATTCTAACTTGCAATCTTGCTCGTGCACACATCAGTAGTATGTCCTATCTTTCCACAATTATGACATGTAGGTTTGGAGTTTTTACCTTTGTAACTTCTTTCTTCGAAACTTTTGGATGATTCTCCTTCTTCATTACTAGTGCATCCCAGTCCAGATGTATCATTGTTAAATCTAGGGGATCTCATCAATTGTTCAAAGTACTTAATGGCTTCACTAGGTTTATTGAAACTTTCAACAAACTCCTTTTCCCTTTTTAGATCATTGTTCAACTATTCATTTTACAACTTCAGTGTTGTGATCTCAGTGTCCTTGGCATTCAATTTATGAATTGTAATCATCATTTGACCCAAGGTTTCTAATTGCATGTTAGCAATCCTAGTTAGCTCTAATGATCTCTCTTCTAGTCTGCTGGTCAAAAATATTTTTGTAAGAATTTGGTATAGCTTTGATACCATGTAAGAATTTTTCTTAGGTAAAAATTACCCAAGACCAGGGAACTCAAGAACAAGCACCACACTAGACCAAAAGAGTATGATCAGAACGACAATATAATATTCATTGAATGTATTAAAGTACACTAGGAATGCTTCTAGAATGCATAGGAATCAGCAACATGATAAGTCATACAACTAGGCACATGTCTGCCAGATATGGGTTATCCTCCATTAAGCATAGGAGTAAGTGCAATGATGAGAGGATAAGCCTACAAAGTTTTAGCACATAAAATAATGTTGTAGACACCATGTGCTAAATTGGGAGTGCGAATAACTGTGTTGTCCACGTGACAACTCAGTTAATTATGCAAAATCCAGTGTTGTAAACACCATGTGTTGAATTAGAGTTGCTTACTCCAATTTTGTCAACATTACAACTCATAAAGATATGCAAAATCCTAAGTTTCTCACCTAAGAAATAATAAAATAATGCATAATAATAAAATAATGCATTAACCTAAGTAAAGTGTAAATATTAAATGTTTATTTACACCAACACCCCCCCTTAAGTGTAACTTAGGGGAATTTTTTTAAGCTTATGAAAGCTAGGATGAAATGCAAGATGTGTCCTGGCCACTAGGCCATGTTAGGTACCCATGTACATAATAAAATGCAATCTCTCATAAAGAAGAGAAAGAGGGAAAACCTCATGGGAAAAACTCTCCCCCAAAAAGAGAGATGAAAAAATGAGATGCATGGATGGATGGAGTAATCAAGACACAATCCCCCATTAGAACATACATCAAGTATATCCAATATAGAAATATGAGAAGAGCACAATCCCAAAAGAGGATAAGGTCCCCCCCACAAGAGAAAATAAGAAGAGAGACAAGGTAGTCCCCCTCTCTAATGTAGAAGTTGATCCATGACTGCTAAATAATAATCCTCCCCTTTGGAAGAAACAATATCATAGGTACATAAGAGACACTTCCCTTATATGTAGAAAGAAACCCAATGATCAATGATGACTCTGAAGCCTGCTCAATTGTCCTTGTGTTGATACTGACTATCACCCCTTCCAATGTTGCTGAAAAGAAAAATGCCAAATCTAGCAAGGATGTATGTAGAACCTATCCCAAAGAATCTATTAGCTCCTCAACTAATAAAGATACCTTCTACAACTGCTATACATAAGGATCCACAATCATATCAACCTATGAAGATTCATCATGTAGAGAATGGACATGAGGGTCAGAGTGAGCCCTCGCAACAACTGAAGAAGGATCCTCTCCATTAAAGAGAAGATGTATATCATCAATGATGTCCCCCAAATCCTCTATGTATGAATTCACAAACAAACCTAAAATATCTGCTATGTAGTCATCCATTGTTCTGGACCTATCACTGTGGCAATATATGCATATGGAATGTGTTGATGTTGTAACCTCTCGCTGCAACTGTCACTATGAATCTGTTGAACCACTATTGCTGTTGTCACTATTAGTTTTCACAATGTATGAGGTGCGGAGAGGAGTAGAGGATAAGTTGGGTAATCTTTCCTCAAAGTGTACATTCCTCTCTATGAAAATATCATGAGTCTCAGGATCCATGAGTCTGTATGCCTTAACACTATATTAATATCCAATGAAGGTACAAGGCCTAGGTAGTGGTGCCTTGCATCCCCTGGAAGATATGTTTGCCCATGCTAGACAACCAAAGACTCTGAAGTGTTTCACAACTGGTTTTCTACTGCACCATGCCTCAAAAGTTGTTTTTCCATCTAAGGCATTATGAGGAGACCTATTAAGTATGTGATTGGCACTACTTATAACTTTGACTTCAAGTGTAGGACTTAGAGACTTGGCTTGTATCATGCAACTTTCCCTAGACTTAAGAGTTCACATCCTCAGTGTTGTAACATATGTCTTGTGTGGACTAAATGTTGGTGGATTCTAAAGATCAATACCCTCAAGTTTGCAAAAGTCTTTACGTTTTGTGTTCACATATTTGCTTTCATTGTCCATCCTTAGAACTTTGATGGCTTTCCCTGATTGTTGTTCAATATGACTCTTGAAGGCTATAAACTTGTCCAACACTTCATTCTTGTGATGAAGAAAGTATGCCCATGTGTAGCGTGAAAAGTCATCAATGAAAGTAAGTATATAGTGACCCTGGCTGACTAATGTCACTACAAAAGGACCTGCTACTACCATGTGAACCAACTAAAGAACAACAGGTGCTCTTGAAGACTTCCCTTTATTAAAATTCTCCTCTAGATGCATATCCACTGAACATGTTGAACATTCACCCTTAGAAAAGTTGATTGTAGGTAGACCTTTGACCATGTTTTTGGAACAAAGTTTTTGAAGATAGTGGAAGGCAAGGTGTCCATACTGCTCATGCCATAATTTGATTTGTGGATGAGATTGAGTCAACAAGGCATGCGAAGGAGACTTAGACACAAAGTAGGAGAAAGAATACAACCTTGTGTCATGATTAACTTTCCCCATTGCAACCAATGAATCATCTTTGAGATTGCGCATCATTATTGAATCTAGAAGGAACTCAACTTTGTTGCCATCTCCAAGGTGAGTGATTTGGTAAATTGAGAGGAGATTAGGACTTAGGTTAGGAATATAAATAAAATCTTTGAATTCCCCATTTTCCATCTCCACATTTCTTTTCCTTTCAACTTCCATTTTTGTATTATCTCCTACAAAGATGTGTGGTACCTTGGACTACTTCACTGAAGAAAAGTCTCCTTTTGAAGAACCCATATGATATGAGGCACCTAAGTCAAGAATCCATTATGATGAAGAACTTGAGTTTTCCATGAGTGCTTACCATTTGCCCTTTGAATCTGATGAAGATCCTTTCTCCTTATAAGCATTAGGCAATAGAACATTATGTTTCTTTATGATGTTTGTCAACTCATCAATCTCTTTATGATAACGCTTATGTTCATCATGACCTAACTTCTTGCAATAAGCACATTTTTTCTTCTCCTTATTATTGTCCCCCTTCTTGTTTAAATTTTAGGAAGACTTGCCTTGTTGATTGGATGATGGCATTTTCTTTTATGCATCCTCTTGTGTATTATTTTTCCACTTCTTATTCTTGCCCTTTCCTTTATTTGAAGCTTGACAAGTCAATTTTGAGAACCCTTATTATTGACAACCAATGGTTTTGACTTGGGTGAATTGAGAATCCCCATTGATTTCAACTTCTTTTCTTCTTCATCCAACAGTATAGCATAGTGATAAAAAGAGACTTTCTAACACACATACCCTAATGTAGGCTTTGAGGTGTTATAAGAAGAAATAAATGTGTAGTACTCAGATGGCAGCTTATTATGAATGAGATAAATTAACTTGTCATCTTTAATAGGACTCCCACAATCATCAACCTTTGTTCTTAATTCATTCACATTTATGATAAATTCATGTATGGAATCAAATGTCTTTAAATCTAAGGAGACAAGTTCATCTTCAATTTTGTAAACATCCTCCTCAAACACTTTACCATATAGGTTTTGGAGGGTATCCCAAGCTTCCTTGGATGTACGAGACTTTTGAATCTGATATATGATCTTGTCTTCAACCCCCAAACAAATATCACCTAGGGCTTTCCTATCCATTATTTCCAAAGCTGAAATTTTGATTGTAGATACTTGATCACTTGTTGGTTTAGGAAGGGTACCATCTACATATTGAGAAACTCCTTTATGCATTAAATGACACCACATTTTAATGGACCATGTAGCATAGTTATGTGGAGTTAATTTTGGAAACTTAAAATTTCCCATGATGTAGAAAATGAAAGAAAATAGAAAAAAAAGAGGAACACAACACCAAGAACACCCCCCCTTTTCACTCAATCAAGAAACACCCCCAAAAAAGATGCTTTTGGCACTTTATATGTATTGCATTTACAATGGCCACTTGCCAATTATGGCCTTAGTGGACTTCTGATTTTGCCTTTTTACAACCTCCTCATGGAGTTAAAAACTGAACCATTACAATGTATCTCATATATACAACAATTCTGAAGATATATCAAAGCATTACAATGCAAAAAAGGACCTAATTCTGAAAGTGACACTTTTTTCCCCACAACCCTATAATTTGATTGTAGACTTGGAAAGCAGATGAAAAATAATGCACTTTCAAAGAATGGAACCTATTTTTGTGTCTATATGAGCCTGTACGGAGCATTTAAAGATGCAAAATGTAGGATTGGGAAGTACAATTTCCAAAAGACACAATTTCTAACAAATTTGTGCACCAAAACTAGAAAAGAACCACACCACTAAAAAGTTTGGAAAATTCTACCCAAAATCAAAAATAATTGCACCTCATTTGGAGTCTGGATGATTGAGATATGGCCTCCCAAAATCAGACTATCAAATCAAAAATCAATCAAGAGAGGGGTTGGATCAGCAAAAGATGAGGTTAAATTTGATGGTCATATGGCCATTGCAGCAATTTTATTTTGCCTCTTGATGACAATTAGACGATCGTCAAATTTAGGATAGTGGATTGATGATGTCAGTGTACTTGGTCCCCTAGATGATGTTAGTGATGACATGTCCTATACTGATGATGACATCACCTATACATATTTGTACACACTATACAAAAAAATCCAACGTGTCCTGCCAGGGTGTCAATGTATGAATCCGCTAACTAGGTCTAATGTGAATCAGATTGTCATGTGGCAGGTGAAGACTGGTCAGCCAAAATGTCAGAGGTCTAGCCAAAAAATGGTTGTAGGGGCTACAAAAGCTATTTGCAAGGCTGGAGAAAGATCGCCAGGGACTTTTTAACGGCTGGCAAATTTATGGGGTCTGTGGTATTGGGGAGTATAAATGACAGCCAGTGTTGGGGACTAGTTTAGCCCCACATTTCGAAAGTGATAGTCTTTGGCAGTGTTTAAAAAGTAAAAACTGCAGAAGTAAAATAAACAACCCACTCCAGATATTATATGTTGATGTCGGCAATGAATATTCTGGTGCCTACCGGATTTATAACTCTAATGCTAGATTATGTTGGTCAGTTGCTTTGTGTACTAGAAAATGGATTATGTGCCTACCAAATTTGGATTAAATAAGGAATATTCTCTAGATCAAATGAAATATTCCATGTACAGGGTCAGGGTGTCACTGTCCGGTGCCTGTACAAAAAATATTCTCTATAGGGCCAATTGAACGAAAAAATTCTAAAAATAGAAATTTGAAAAATAATTGCAGAGACAACTAAAATTTAGATCTAAAAATAAAATTTTCAGATCAAATAAATAACCATACCCAAGTTACAAATCAAGCCTTCAGGTTCTAGTTTACAAAAAAATTTGCCTCAAAATCGACTTTGGCCTAGCATAGGTGATTTTATAGACAATTTTCACCAAATCGATATTTTGGATGCAATGGTAAGGTCCATATTGGCTCTAGACACTCCCAGTTTCTATGAATTCTCTAGATCTAGGTCAAGGTGCTAAAGCAAGAATGCTCTCGAATGGCTATGTGAAGAGAATATCCTTGAGCTTTGATACCATGTAAGAATTTGGTACATCTTTGATACCATGTAAGAATTTTCCTTAGGGAAAAATTACCCCAAGACCAAGGAACTCAAGAACAAGCACAATAGTAGACCAAAAGAGTATGATCAGAATGATAATATAATATTCATTCAATGTAGTAAAGTACACTAGGAATGTCTATATATAAAGGCCTTTGGAATGCTTCTAGAATGCATAGGAATCAGCAACATGATAAGTCATAGAACTAGGCACATGTCCACCAGATACGGGTTATCCTCCATTAAGCACAGGAGTAAGTGCGATGATGAGAGGATAATCCTACAAAGGTGTAGCACACAAAATAATGTTGTAGACACCATGTGCTAAATTAGTAGTGCGAATAACTATGTTGTCTACATGACAACTCAGTTAATTATGCAAACTTCAGTGTTGTAGACACCATGTGTTGAATCAAAGTTGCTTACTCCAATGTTGTCAACATGACAACTAATAAAAGTATACAAACTCCTATGTGTCTCACCTAAGAAATAATAAAATAATGCATAATAATAAAATAACACATTAACCTAAGTAAACTTAAGTGTAAATAGTAAATACTTATTTACACTAATACTTTTTTCATCTTCAACCATGACTTTGTCTTCCATAGCTTTCTTTTTCTGTTTGGTCACCTCACATAGTAATATGGCTTGAGATTCTTGCTCTCTCTTAAGATTTTTTATCTCTTTAGCTAGGGTTCTATTCTTTTCCATTAGATCTGCAATTGTTGTATCAAATTTATTAGAATTTCCATTTGCAAATAGGTTAGTGGTGTCCATCTCTTGGTATTGTGTGTCATTCTCCTCAATAGAAATTTTCTTCCTTCTTCTTAATGATTTCTTTAGATCTTATCTTGGTTCATTCAACTAGTGTAAATGAGTTGTAATTCAATCTTGTGGTTCTCAATAACTTTTTCCACCTTGTAGACTTCCATTTCCAAGATCTTTCCTCAAAGCTGCAAAGCTTTACTTTCAGAGAACAATGCTTTGATACCAATTGTTCAAATTACAATAGGGAAGGGAAACTCTCAAGAGGGTGAATCAGTGCTTTAAACTTTAACCCATAAAAATATTCACCATACATCCATCTCACAATTTAATAAGTAAACTAAAATACCATGCAAAGCATATACATCTAAAGTATGTAAACAAGTAAGCATTCACACATATATGACACAAGATATGATTACCAAGAAACCCTCCAATAAGATGGTAAAACTAGGGTGGGGATGACACCCACAAATCTTCACTACTGTAGTAATAAATTGTATCCAATGAAGGTTACAATGTTTGATCATGAAGCATGGTCTACCCTATGAAAGGTCTACCCTGTTAAAAGCTTACAAAGACTCTTAAGTCTTACCCTAATAAAGGATTTCAACACCCTATTAAAAGTGTTTCTGGTTAAAGGACTTCAACTGATAATTAAGTAAGCACCTTGTTAGAGGATTTCAATATAGCTTGTTAGGACTACTCTGTTAAGAGATTTAACTAATTCACCTATTAGAATATTTTAGCAATGATCCTGCGATTAGCACTCTGTTGCTTGATGTCAAATCCCCTCTATACTAGTGAGCACTTGATCCTTCTTGATTAGATGTCTCTCTATTGTTCACTATTTCCTTCCTCTATTCTCCTTTAACTGATTCTACAATGCAATTCAAATATTAATACCTTAGTCACCATGAATGTCCAATTTGCACATGCAAACTCTCCTTCTCTTCCTTGATCATTCATTCATTCCCTCATAAGAAGTTTAGGGTTTTTCCTCCTTAAGAAGACCTAGGTGACTTAGAGTTAGGTATGAATCAATGACTATGATTCATTTATATTGTTTCTTAAACCTTCCCTTTACCTGATTGGATGCATGTCATACATAGGAATTTCCACTTAGGATTTGTCCTTATCAATAAAACATCATAATTCAATCATTAAGTCAGCCCAAAAATGGTTTACATAGTAATTTGTGCCAATACAAACAACTATGACAAAACTATGCTACTTGACATCTAAAGGCCCTAGTGCTCAATACTAACTAAGACTTCAATGTTGTCACTCGGCAACTGAATGACTCAGCATGCACTACTTTCTCGACTCTTAAATCACTCAGCACATACTAACTGCTCAGCACTTGAGTGACTAGGCACATGAGTGACTCGACGCTCACTATTTACTCAGCATTCTCTAACTTACATGTTGTGCTCAGCATATGTTACTTTGTTTGACATTAACTAAGTAAATGACTTAAGTGAATAGACACTCACTTGTCAAAAACAATCTAAGATTAGCATGGGAGATATTAAATATTTTAATGAAATAGAATATCTTGTGCTCTTGATATTTTCAATTTCATCTTGTTGTATTTGTATTATTTTTTTATGAATTCATCTTGTTATATTTCTATTTTTTTTATGAATGGTTTATGAAAAGAGCATACTCATTTGGGAAAAAAACAATCACTTCATATTCTAACTGAATGAGCATTTGTTGGTTGAATTGATATCAATAAGATTATGATTTATATTTGATTATGTCATGATTATATGATACGTATTTGTGATAATATGAATACAGTGTATTTGTTAGAGAAAAAGAAGGGTTTATCACATCATGAAATTATTAAATATGTTTAAATGTTTTTGGTGTTGTTGTGAAGCTTATACACACATCTTTGATAAATTGTTTGTAGATTCTGCGAAAGGTGGAAAGATGTGATTAAGAGTGTCTCTAAAAGTTGAGAAGGTTTCAAAGATGTGATTGTTAGATCAAATCCAATGTATTGAAGTAGATTTTCCCTTTGAGTCAAATTTATTCATTGTATTCAAACTAAAGTGGGTGCTTTAAGACAGTAATAGGGTATGGTGCTTCCTTGAAGTTGTGTTTGGTGCTTCCTTAAAGTGGTTGCTTCTAAATTGTATGGGATGGGTGTTCCTTGGGATAGGTGCTCCTAAAAGTGTAACATGATTTGGTACCTCCTAGAGTGGGTGTTCTAAACATTTTCCTATAGGACTTAATAAAAGAAATATTGAAAGTGGTATTTCACCCTTAAGGATTTCCACTCTAAACATTGTGTCAAACATCTTTGTGGATCATGTTTCTTATTTAATGTTTTATCTTTCCAATATTGTACACATCTAAATAATTTTGAGTTATTTTAGAGGTTCCTTTAATTTAAAATGTTTGCCATTGATTCAACCCCTCCCCCCCACCCCCAAGTGGATTTAGTATTCCAATACTTTCAACTTTGTAACTTAACCTTATTATCTTCATTGGTTCCCTCAAACTCAATTACTTTTCCATCTTTGCAATCCTATCTAGCAACTCATTTGAATCAAAGAAATCATCATATTTAGGTGGATTGAAATGGGGTTTTGCATTCACTTTGGTTATGGCTCTTAGGATTCCTTTATCTCCATTTTCAAGATCCAGTGTTACTTCCTCTTCAACTTTTTCTTCATCCTCAATGTATCGACCTCTTCTTCATGCAATCTCCACATCTTCTAACCTAGTTATAATTTATCTCAACATGCTCATCATGGCTAGATTTGTGTATATCCTTTCACAAACCATCTTTGTACAAGTCTTCTACAATTTTGGGATTGATACTCACTATGTCATGAAACAACAATCAATTTAGGGTTTTACAACAAGGTTAAGATTCAATGATGTAGGAGCATCTTAGGGTAGACAGAAATCCTATATGTAGGAGCTTTGAGCTCTAATTTGTGGACCTATAGTTCAATCAGATGGGGATATATTCGAGGAATATTGGGAAACCTTTTCCCAAGTGAGCATAAAGTTTGGAATAGTTGTGTTAGAGCTAGAGCCATTTTGGTGGTGGTTGATAAATCATTCCTGATTTCTTGGATAGACTTTGGAGATTGTATTCATGAGATTTGATCTAAGGGATTTGGCTCATGTGCTCTTGGATTTGGATAGTTGGATGGCACATGGACCTATGTCTAATGAAGCATACTTTCATTTTTTCATTTGAGTTAGTTATGCATTGTAAACTTGGGGCTTGTCCTAAGTATTTAGTTATTTCATGTACTTATATATGTTTCCAAGTCAACTTGTGGCTTAAGGATATATTTAATGTGCATTTTTATTTAATGTAACTCACTAGGCCAACTTCTAGCTTGGTTTAGTATAAGTAGAGGGTCTTGTGGTGTTTTGAGTCATTAGGGAGTTCAGCATGGAGTAGCTGAGAGGAGAGGAATTTGGTAGAGCTAGTAGCTAAGCATGGGCTTGGGAAACAAGAAGATTGTTTGGTTTCATGTGAGCACAATTTTATATTCTTCTTGAGGTTTTCTACTAGATTGTGGA
Source organism: Cupressus sempervirens (assembly GCA_028749045.1). Lineage (NCBI taxonomy): Eukaryota > Viridiplantae > Streptophyta > Pinopsida > Cupressales > Cupressaceae > Cupressus > Cupressus sempervirens. The sequence goes on from CM053789.1 coordinate 900,427,386, forward strand.
TTTGGTTTAGCTAGTGTTTTGATCTTGTGAGCTCTTGTGGAACTACTATTGTAATTCTTTACGTATTTGGTTATAACCCAGAAGGCCTTACAGTCAAGCATGTTGGGTGTAAATATTATGGTTCTATTATGAGAATTAGTGTTATTTTGGATCTAAATCTTTTTTTTATTTTTTATCTTCCACTACGTAGTTTTTTTCTAGGGGCTAAGACATCTCCTTTGCGGATCTTTATGCCTTGTAATGTATCAATTGATATCATAGCCAGGTTGATCTTGTGGAGCTGGTTAATTTTGTGGATTTATTTCTTTGGGCTTGCAAAGATCTTGGAAGTTACCTCTAAGAAGAGTAGACCCTAGGAAATTACATATCTCTATGATGTTGTGGAGACTAATATTTTGAGAATCTTTAATCAAATTTTAGATCTGAGATGGAGTTGATGAAGAATTATATGGTTGCTAAGATCATGAGAGTTATAGTTTTTATACAGAGGAATGTGGGTACTGAGGATGGCTATGAAGAACTTCTTGAAGACTTTGAGGCTACTAGATCTAGTGGTGAAGATAGAGTTAACCAGATGGAGAGACCATTTGGAAGATAGAGCAGGTCAACTGGATAGATCTAGAGCTCAGTTTAAATTAAGGCATAAGATGGATGTTTCTAATTTCTCATGTACTTTGAATCTTGAAGACCTGATTGATTGGATTGGTGAGTTGGAAGACTACTTTAATTTAAAGGATATCAAAGATTCACTCCGAGTAAGGTTGGCACAAACTAAGTTGAAAGGAAATGCTTCTTTATGGTGGAAAGAATTGTAAAGAGATAGAGAAGAGGAAGGTGAAATGATGATCACTAGGTGGAGGTTAATGGTAATAAATTGAAGGCTAAGTTCATTCTTGCTAATTATGAACTTGAGTTATTTAAAAAGTTGTAGAATTTGAAGAAGAATGATATGAATGTGAAGGATTATACTGATGAGTTCTACAAGTTAACTATTTGGTCTAGACATAGAGAACTTTTTAAGAAAAAGGTGTCTAGATATATTAATGGTTTGAGATTCAATATTCAAGATGAGATCGAAATTTTGAAGATTGATTCAATTGAGGATGATTATCAGTATGTTATGAGGGAAGAAGACAAGTTGACGAGAAGACATCAAGGTAATTTGTAAGGGAAGGACAAGCAGGATCACTCTATGAATGATAAGTCAGAGGCTGGGGATGAACCAAAACCTATTGAATAGAGGAAGAGAATAGGTAGAGGTGCATTTAATTATACTTTTTTAAAGTGTTGTGAAGAGGGACATAGATCTTTTGAATGTCCCAATGTTGATAGAAAGGTTGGTGATACAAAAGTTGTTGTGGTGAATGAGAATATGGATTCAATGACTAAGCCTAAGGTGGAGGAGAACTTACTAGTTCGACAAGTGTTACCTAGTACGAAGGTGTTGGAACATTGTCAAAGGAAGAATTTTTTTAGGATTTGTTCTAAGTCTGGAGGTAAATGTTAGAATGTGATTGTAGATGGTGGTACTACTAATAACCTAGTTGTTGAGGAGATGGTTTAGAAATTGGTTTGAAGAGAGTGTGACATCCTTATCCTTATAGGATCAGTTGGATGCAAGATGAATATGCTTTGGAGGTGAGGGAGCGATTTCATGTTCATTTTTAGATTGGATAGTATGGTGATCAAGTTTTGTGTGATATTGTGGGCATGAGTTCTTATCACATATTACTTGGTAGACCTTGCCAATGTTAGGAATAAGGTGTCTCAACCTTGGATAATTCCTATTCTTATTATTTGTTTTGTATATATATTTTTTGCAAATAATGTAATTAAGTGTGAGTGTACATGTCTATTTGGCATGTTGATGTGTCACTCCACTTGTATTTATCAGCATCTTGAAATGTGTTAAGGAGATCATGACTGAAATAGTTATGATGGATTCCTATGATGTGTAAGAGTTATCTCTGGTATATATGATGATGGGTGAAGACATGAAGACATGTGGCAATTGATCATTGAGTACTGTGCACTCAAGTCTCCATCTAGCATGCAAGGTTTGGGACATTGCCATGAAAAAAAATTGGGTTCCTACTTTTTCGGAGAATGGTAAAACCCTAATATGGTTGTTCTATGGAGGTTTCCCTAAAAAGGGAAAGTGCATGATATAAGCATTTTTAGGGGTTACAATTGAGAGAGAGAGAGAGAGAGAGAGAGAGAGAGAGAGAGAGAGAGAGAGAGAGAGAGAGAGAGAGAGAGAGAGAGAGCATGTATTGTTGCTATGGTATGTTGCTATTGAATTCATCTTTTATCTTCTAAAAGAACTTGCACTACAAGTGTGTTGTAACCTTTTTTGTTGAAGATAATACATTGTGCAAGTTTTGGAGGGGTGAGGTTGTTTTACTGAAAGATTTTTACCCATCGGCATATCTTTGTGTTTATGTGTTTTCTTTCTCTATCTATTTTTTGTATTCATGGTTGACTACAATATTATTGTTTACATAATATCAAATCTGAAATTGTAAGGATTTAATAGGAATTTGCACAATACTTTCCTTAAGGGATTAGTGTAGGAAGTTGTTTCTACACTTGAGTTTCCTTACAGGTAGTATGATTGTAGGGAAGTTCATAATTGTGTCAAGAATGTATTTATTGTTGAGAAGGGTGGAAAGAAGTATTCCTTGATTCCTTTGCAGAATACAAAGCTTAGTAGGGGGAGCCTAAGTTTTGGTAGCTTAGTTGAGATGAAGGATTCCAAAAGGGTTAGAGATTAGCATGGAAAACAAAACTGTGGTACACCAATGACAGATGTAGAAAAATAATTGTAGAAGTGGAACAAAGGCAAGAGTGTACATGTTGATAACTTGGAGGGCATGTATGTGAAGAACTAATTTGGCATTTATATGTTCAACCATCAAAAATGTTCTTCCAGCTATTAATAACATCTTTTCTTTGTACCTAGGGTGTTTGATGCGGGAGCATCCTAAGATAATCATAAATCTTGTATGCAAGAGATTTGAGCTCAAATTTGTGGACCTATAGTTTGCACAATTGAGGATATGTTCAAGGAATATTGAGAAACCTTATCCTAAGTGTGCATAAAGTTTGGAATAATCATATTTGAGTTAGAGCCATTTTGGTGGCTATTGGTGGCATGTTCCTGATTTCCTAGACAAATTTTGGAGATTATATTGACGAGCTTCGATCTAAGGGAGTTGGCTCATGCACTCTTGGATTTAGATGGTTGGATGGCACGTTGACCTTTTCCTAAGGATGTGTACTTTCATGTTGCCATTTGAATTACTTATGCATTGTAAACTTGAGGCTTGTCCTAAGCATTTACTAATTTCATGTACTTAACATTTATTACCAAGTCGACTTGTGGCTTGAAGGTATATTTAATGTAACTTGTTGGACTGACTTGTAGCTTGGTTTAGTATAAGTAGAGGGTCTTGTGATGTCTTGAGTCATTGGGGAGTTCAATATGGAGTAGTTGAGAGGAGCTAAGTTTGGCAAAGCTAGTAGCTAAGTGTGGGCTTGGGAAACATGAAGGTTGCTTGGTGTCTTGTGAACACAAGTTTAGATTCTTCTTGAGGTTTTCTACCAAATTGTGGATTTGGATTAACTAGTTTTTGGATCTTGTGAGGTCTTGTAAAACTACTATTGTAATTTCTTATTTATTTGGTCATAACTCAGAAGGCCTTACAACTGTGCATGTTGGAAATAAATCTTATTATTCCATTATGAGAATTGGTATTGTTTTGGATCTAAATCTCTTTGTTATTGTTATCTTATTTTGCCCCCCCACCAAGTTTGAATTCAAAAGTTTAGCCTGCCCAACGGCTAGTTCCCAAATTTAATATTATTTAAATGCCCAAGAAATAGTAAAAAGTAAATGACTAAACCTTATATTATTTCATATTTTCTAAAGTCCATTGCCACCGGTTTGTAACTTTCCTGCTGTTAGATTCCCCAAGATCTACGGATATCGCTACGTCATTGTGGAGTTGCAAGGTAGTTACCTACAGCGACATAGCAAGCATTCACCACATGGATATTGGGTCTTGTTCCCTCAACGAGCTGCAAAGCTACGAGTTTTGATCAACTATCAGATCTTTGGGTTCAACGATCACTGCACACCTACAATATGAAGTGCAAGGGTTTTAAGAAATGCGGGCATGCCTCCTTGTGACATGTGGAGGGAACAACATCATGGGCCCGCCTTGTTCAAAGAATAATGCATGAGGAACTTCCACTGTCAGATCTGCGATGATCAAGGGCTAGCACTTTCCCACTTGATGGAAGTGAAAGGGTTTTAACTATTGTGGGCAAGTGCCCTAGTGATTCCTGTCCCAAATGACATCACAAGCCTGCCCTTCCTCGCAGGGAGATACATGATGAATTCCATCCATCTGATGCAAATAGATCCACGGTCGAGGCTTCCCTGCATTATCAAAATGTGAAGATTTTAATTATTGCAGGCAAGCACTTTGTTGCCACGTGTCCTTGCGGGGCTTGTCTCTTTGTGAGTCATCAGGTTGTCAAGGTGGTGCCAAGTGTCATGGGCCTGGATTATATGAGCAAGCGTAGAATATGGAAGATCTTCTTGATCATTGATCTCATGGAGATCAACGACTAGGGCTTTCCCACTTTAACAAGATACGAGGAGAATAAAAATTGCGAGGAACCGCCTGAAGGGCACATGTCTTAGCGACATGGCTAGGGTATCAATAGTGCTAATAGTTAATGTAACCACCATGGTTAGGGTTTTGGGGTTTTGGGGTGGCGTAGTTAGTTTAAAAGGATGGTCAACTTGGGAAGACCCCTGCGAGGTGGCAAAAAGATAAAAGATCATTGGTCCACATGGCCCATTCTCGTCACAATGTCCAGTTGACCTGCTGACCTCATTGATTCATGAGGCAGAAACAAAGGAAAACCAAGGTTTTTTGCATGAATCTGACCCTCATGATCGATTCCAACCACTTTCGAGTGAATACAAAACAAAGAGGAATGCTCTACCACCCCTGATCTAATCTATCTACCTTGTCAAAACTGTTTATGGCACCGTTTCTATCTTCTAAAGGTTCTATTTTCGATAGGAAATTGGATTTGATTGTCTCTTTTCCTTCAGATCTCCATGATTATCCTCTGAAGGGCTTAATGGTAGTGGTTGTAGAGTAATTTCAATAGAGAAATATCTCAGTTATGTTTGAGCTATAAAGGAAATTTTTGTAGATTTTGAAACGGTCGACCCTTCTCTGACTTCTCTAATATTGCTCTGCAATTTCATGTGTAAATTCCCTTTGCCTCTGAACTGTATGACATTCTATCTTAGCTCCTTCAGCCATTGATGTAAAGTGCAAGAACTATTTTCCTCTCATTGGTGTTTTGTGGATATCTGCAATCTTGCATGACTATATCTCCTTTTTCCTATGAATGATATATAAGTGAATCTTCTCTTTCCTTGTATCATTCATTTGGGTTTTCTGAACTGCATGTGGTTGTAAGATTAAAGCAAGTCTGAATGTGTATATCTTTTGATGTCATGATGGTTCAATAGTGCATATATGGGAAGAGATTGGTTTGAACACTCTATTTTGGTACATCACCCCCTTAGATTAGAATAGGTAGATTTGCTTTTCATGCATTCCTTCTCCCTTTTTTTCTCCAAGAGTAGTTAGGTGCACCTTGATAGTAAAGGAAGCTGACCTTCTCCGAAGACTCAACCTCATAGTTCAAGTCCCATAGCTTGGAGGTTGTTTCCATGTTTCACAAGGTTGTCTTTAGATAAAAACTTCGAACATGGGTGCAAACCTTTGTGACAATAGTTTTTGGCATGCCTGATGGGACATATATCAAAAGATTTCAAGTCTATTGGTGTCAAGAAGAAATATTTTGAGATTGGTACTGAGGAGATAGTTTTGGCTTTAGTATTCAAGCCTTCAAAGGGTTCATTCTTCAAGGAACTTGGTGACTCTGAGCTTCAAATACATCTAGTTCCAGACCAAAGTTCCAAGAATTCATGCCCAAAGCTAAAACAAGGGCATCTTCTAGAGGTAATTTTCAATACCAAGAGCTTTCACTTTCAAATCCTAGAAGAAGGAGAACTAGAGTATCTTTATCACTAGTTAGGAATGCAATAGTAACAAGTACACCTGCAAGATCCATCTCTACTCCTCCTACTGTTAGATCTCAGCCTAGATTTCTGTCAGCACATATCAATAGATCACTTGTTTATATGGCACAGCCTAGAGCCCATACTTTTTTCAACTTTAAAGGTGGAAGTCCTCTTTTATTGGCTTAAATACATGACATACTAATAGCTACACTCAAAAGTATACCAGAGTTTACTAGTGAAACCTCCATTTCTCCCTTAGAGCACATTCAAGAGGTTGCAAATATCTGTAATATCCATGGTATCACAAAGGATGATGTTGCAATTAGGCTTTTAGCCTCATCCCTAAAAGGAAAAGCACTACAATGGTATAGAGGCTTGGCTCATGGTTCTATAACAAATTGGGATGGTCTAGGAGTAGGACTATGCAAACACTTTGAGGACAAAAGTGATCATCTATCACTTTTGGAGCAATTGACTACCATAAAAAGAGCCCCCCATGAATGTATGACTGATTTCAACTATAGATTTCAAAAAACATGGGATAGAATACCTATTCCAGTGAAGCCTACCCTTCGTAATGCCTTTTTGAATTACCTTAGAGCCTTTAATAGTGACATTGCCACTACAATCCAAACTATGGGAGGGGATACCTTACCTAATGCTTATGACACAACAATAAGGGCAGAAAATATATTGATACAAGGAGGAAAGTTAGCTCCAAGGCCTCCTATGCCCTTCTTCCCTGATGTCCCAAACCACCAACCAAAAATGGCTCCTCTTCCCACAACTTCCACATCACAATCCCTTACCCCAACCCCTCAAGCTTCTACGTCTTCAAATGGGATAGATGAAATCAAAGAGATGATGCAATCTATGATGCAAAACCTAGATAAGAGATTGCAAGGCCAAGAGAAGAAACTGGAAGATAGTTTCTCTGTGATACAGAAAATGAGTAATAAGGTGGTGACTTTAGAAAGACAACAAGCTCAAGGTAGTAGGGCTCATCGATTGCAGCATCAAACTATAAATGGTGGTAGGCCTCCAAATCAGAATTATGGGAACAATTCTTTTGATTAGAATAGGTAGAATAGTCATGCTTCAACCTCAAATGTAAACCAAAGTAGGGCCATAGTTCCTCAAAACAACATGGCCCAAGATCAGGATTTTTGCCCCTCCTGTAACTACTCTTATGCTCGTTGCATGTGATAGAAGGCTGAATCTTATTTGGCTTTGACCATCCAAGAGCCTGCAGGAGGACGGCCATCAAAGGAGAACCAATTTAAGGAGGCCTCATATATGCAAGGACAAGGTGATTGTTCTTTTATGAATCATCAGGTGGAGGAACATCGTAATATAAACTAGGATTCCATTGCTCACAACACGAGGAGCAAAAGAAGATCTATTGAAAATGCTACACCTCCTTCTCCCAATCAGGCCTCAACTTCAAATACAATACCTCATGAACAAGCAGTAAATGATCAATCAAATACCCTTCAGTAGCAAAGGAAAAATAATGGCAGAAAGGATGTAAGTGATCCTCAGGTTGTTCCACCTCAACCTCCTACAAATGTAGCTCCCAAGGTTTCTACCAAAGCACCTCCTATGCCATTCAGTGTGGTAGAACAAATGAAGAAAACAAATGTGAATATTTCCATGTGGGATGTTGTTGCTACTATACCCATGCAAAAGAGGTTGTTGCAGCAAGAATTAGAAAATATGGAACCAAAGGACTAGCCACCTAGCATGGAAAGTGCCACAAGCCTAGTACAACCATCAAGGGAGGAAGAAATAAGTAAAAAGGTTAGACCCCCTCCATTTTATGTTTCTCTAATTATAGGGGATAAACTAGTCCACAATTGCATGATTGATTCAAGAGCTAATAGTTCAGTGATGCCTAGGTGTGTTGTTGATGCTTTAGGAATGAAATATGAGCCCATTGTTAGGGATGTGTTACAATTGGATGGTAGTACTCTCAAGACTCTAGGGATCCTTAGGAATGTGAGAATGGCCCTACATCCATGTCCTGGTTGTACTATAACTCAAGATATATCTATTGCTGAAGTCAAGCCACATTTTGCCATTTGTCTGTCAAGAGATTTCACTACCCAAATAGGTGGTTACATATCCTCTGATTGGTCATATATGTTTTTAAGAACAAGATATGGGGCCAAAGCTTCAATCAAAGTAGAGCCTCTAACTCTCCATCATACTAAACCCTATACCCCTAATCTCATCAACATGAATTGCACTATCTTAGAAGTGAATGAGAATGACATAGTGAATGAACCTACTACTCCCCTAGCAGAGATACCTAATTTTCTCTTAGATGAATGGACCAATGCATATCAATTTGATCCTATGTCAGAAATGCTTGAAACGGGCCTTACTACATACTGTATATTAGAGAAAGATGCTCTAGTTCCCAATCTTGTGGAGAAAAAGGAAGATATGAGTGGGATATGGAATATGTACTTTGATGGATCAAGGAATAAGAATAGACCAGGGGCTGGTGTGATGTTGATTTCTCCTACACAAGTAAGGTACTACTTCTCCTTTAGGCTCCAGTTCAGTTGCACTAATAATGTGGCTGAGTATGAATCCTTAATTAAAGGTCTTCTACTTGCTCAAAGAAGAGGAATTCAAATTTTAAGTGTATATGGAGATAGTGAGTTGGTGGTCAATCAAGTAAGAAATTAGAATATCACCAAGAATGGTTTGCTCAAGTCTTATAAACATAGAGTATGGGATTTTCTTGAGGGTTTCAATGCATTTAATATTGAGAGCATCCCTAGAAAAGAAAATAGACATGTTGATAGACTTGCAGCAGTAGGTGCATCTTATGATGTGCCAAGGAATCTTGAGGAGAAGAAAAAAGAACAAATCAGAGTGGTAGTAAGGCCTGCCATCCCTGACAATAACATACATTGGCAAGTGTTTGAATCTGATGAACAAATTGTGAGCTTCTTGCAAAATGAAGCAGAATTTTTAGATAAGAACCAGTCAAGACTGCAGGATCAGTATGGTGATCAAATCATTAATCTCAGTTCCAACAAACTACCTAAGGGTCTCATTACCTTAGAGAGTGTTTTTAATCCTGATGAGCAAGCAAGAGGCAGAGTCATGAACCTAGCTACTGATGAGGATGATCACACCCCAGTCATGATTACTGATGGAAAATTCTTAAACATGGGGAAGGTACATTCTAAAATTGAAGAAGAAAGTTTTATTCATCTATGTCAAGAATTTAATGATGCATTTGCTTGGACATATGATGATTTGAAGGGTTTTGACCCAAGTTTGTTTCATCATACTATAGATTTAATTGTCGATGTCAAACCAGTAAGACAAAAATAGAGGCCAATGAATCCTAAAATTGAACCCTTAATGAGAAAGGAGCTATCCAAATTGATTAAGACCAACATAATTTTCCCTATCAAGCACTCATCATGGGTAGCAAACCTTGTCCCCGTTAGGAACAAGAATGGAGAAATTAGATTATGTGTGGACTTTAGGGACCTTAACCAAGCTTCCCTTAAAGATCACCATCCTCTTCCTTCGATGGAGCAGATTTTGTCCAAGGTTAGTGGTTCAAAGAGGTTTTCATTTCTTGATGGGTTCTCTAGTTATAATAAAGTGCTGGTCAAGGAGTATGATAGGTACGAGACCACATTTACCACCAAATGGGGTACCTATGCTTACTGTAAGATGCTATTTGGGCTAACCAATGCAGGTGCTACATTTCAGAAGGCAATGGAGATGGCCTTCAAAAGCATGATTGAAAAGTTTGTATTAGTTTACCTTGATGATATCACATTATATTCAAAGAATGTAGAAGATCATTTTGATCATTTAAGATAGGTGTTCTCAAGGTGTAGAGAGTTTGGGGTATCCCTTAACCCGAGAAAGTGTGTCTTTGCTACCAATCAAGGAAAATTATTAGGACACATTGTATCTAAGGATGGTTTAACCATTGATCCAGAAAGAACAAAAGCAATACTTGCTCTTCACCTTCCTAAACATAAGAAAGGGTTGCAAAGTTTCCTTGGTAGGATAAATTTTGTAAGAAGATTTATCCCTAATCTTGCTACCATGGTGAAACCCCTTATGGCTATGCTCAAGAAAAGTATGGCCTTCGCATGGACCAAAGAAGGAAAAGAAAGTTTTGAAGAGATCAAGGTAGCCATAGCCTCAGCCCCTAATCTCATCAGTCCACCAAACTTTGAAAAGGATTTCATCCTTTATACCCTAAGTGGTGAGTCAAGCATTTTTGTTGTCTTGACTCAAACAAATAATAAAGATGAAGAGCAGCCCATAGCCTTCTTTAGTAAAGGGCTTAAAGAGTATGAGGACAAATACAGCTATGTAGAGAAGCAAACCCTTGTGCTCATCAGAGCTTTAAAGAAGTTTAGACACTTTCTGTCTCACAATAAAGTTCATTTGTTAGTACCCCATGCCAGTGTGAAGGATTTCCTTTTAAGAAAAGATATTAGTGAGAAAAGAGCTGGCTGGATTACTAAAGTAATGGAATATGATGTTGACATCCAAATCACCAAGCTGGTAAGAGGGAAAGGGTTGTGTAAACAAATGATATCACCTCAAGAATCAAATGAGGAAGTTTCTATGATACTAACAGAGCAACAAGAGGCAAGAAATGATGACCCAAGGAATTGGATGGATGATATGAAGAACTTCTTATTAGGAAATGGATACTCTCAAGGATTAGATAGAGTTAAAAGGAGGCAGTATAGATTACAGTCAATTCCTTATGTCTTAGTTGATGGTATTCTTTTCAAGAAAGATTTAAATGGAGCCCTATTAAGATGCATTGACATAGACAAAGCTAAAAGAATGATCAAATAGCTTCATGATGGTCCTAATGGTGGTCACTTTTTGGCAAGGACAACTACAATGAAGATCATGAGGGCTGGTTACTACTAGCCATACTTGTTTCATGATTGTCATAAGTATGTAAGGAAGTGTGAAAAATGTGCCTTCTTCTCTGGTAAGCAAAAGCTTGCATCTCTTCCTCTTCATCCCATTCAGGTGGACCAGACCTTTGCTCAATTGGGATTGGATTTCATAGGCCCTATCAACCCTCCTTCCAATTCTGGTCACAAATGGATCTTAGCTGCTACAGACTACTTCACGAGATGGACAAAGGTAGTTGCATTGAAGGATGCCACAGAATCTTCAATTGTTGAGTTCCTTGATGGAATTGTGACTAGGTTTGGTGCCCCTTTAACCATTATTTCAAATAATGCAAAAACTTTTGTAGGACCTCAGATTTGTGCATGGGCAGTCGATCATAATATCTACTTGAGCACATCCTCAAACTACTATCCTCAGGGCAATGGTTTAGTTGAATCCTCCAGCAAAAACCTAATTAGGATTATGAAAAGAACCATAAAGGATAACTAGAGGTGTTGACATCAAAATTTGAGGACTGCACTATGGGCTGACAGAATAAGACCTAAGAGGTCAATAGGAAATTCACCGTTTATGTTGGTATATGGCAGAGAAGCAAAGCTTCCAATTTCTTTAGAATTCGCATCCCTAGAACTATCTCATCAACTAAATCTAATTGAAAATGATGCCATGACAGTGAGAATGGTAGAGCTGATGGAGCTGGAAGAGAAAAGAAACTAGGCCATACAGACCCTAGAGACACATCAGCAGCAGGTGAAAAGGAACTTTGATAAAAGGGCTAAGGTCAGGACCTTCAAAGAGGGTGAAATAGTTTTAAAGTGGGATGTAGATAGGGAAAAACCAGGGAGGCACTTGAAGTTTGATGCACTGTGGAGTAGTCCTTATGTGATCATAAGTTGCAAGCAGGCCAATGCTTTTCAATTAAGCAAGCCTGGTGGTGAAGTTTTGCCCATCCCAATCAATGGAATCTACCTCAAGCCATGTTTCTGAGAGGGCTTGATTTTCCATGTACATAGTTAGTGTAGTTCTATTTTTGTATTTTCTTGCTTTCCAAGAAGTGCACGAGCACAGGTTTCTCTCTGTGAGATAGCTAGTTTCAAAGTTTTGAAGGTTGCAGAAGGTTTTGCTTCAAGTTCCAATTGCAGAGATAGAGATTTCCAGTATTTTGTTGTTGCAGAGGTAGGGTTAGGGTTTCTCAACGCACTGACCCACATCTTTCACAACCTTGTAGCCCAATGGATGTTTCAGGTCACTGGTTTTATGTGTAGCAAGCTCGCATCCCCTCTAAGTCACCAGAATGTTATTTTATTTTGCCCCCCCCGCCAAGTTTGAATTCAAAAGTTTAGCCTGCCCAACGACTAGTTCCCAGATTTAATATTATTTAAACGCTCGAGAAATAGTAAAAAGTAAACGACCAAACCTTATATTATTTCATATTTCCTAAAGTTCATTGTCGTCGGCTTGTAACTTTCCTACCGTCAAATTCCCCAAGATCTACGGATATCGCTACATCAATGTGTGGAGTTGAAGGGTAGTTACCTATGGTGACATAGCGAGCATTCACCATGTGGATAGTGGGTATTGTTCCCTTAGCAAGCTACAAAGATACAAGTTTTGATCAATCGTCGGATCTCCAAGATCGATGATCACCGCACACCTACAATATGAAGTGCAAGGGTTTTAAGAAATATGGGCATGCCTCCTCATGACACGTGGAGAGAACAAAGTCACGGGCCCACCTTCTTCAAAGAATAATGCATGAGGAACTTCCACCATCAGATCTATGAGGATCAAGGGTTGGCATTTTCCTCTTGATGGAAGTGCAGGGGTTTTAATTATTGCAAGAAAGTGCCCTAGTGACACCTGTCCCAAATGATGTCATGGGCCCACCCTTTCTCGCAGGGAGATACATGATGAATTCTGACCGTCCAATACAAACAGATCCACGGTCGAGGCTTCCCCACATTATCAAAATGCAAAGATTTTAAATATTGCAGGTAAGTGCTTTGCTATTGCATGTCCCTGTGGGGCCTGTCTCTTCATGAGTCATCAGGTTGCCAAGGTGGTGCCAAGTGTCATGGGCCCGGATTATATGAGCAAGCCCAGAATATGGAAGATCTTCTCGATCGTTGATCTCGTGGAGATCAATGACCAGGGCTTTCTCGCTTTATCAAGATATGAGGAGAATAAAAATTGTGGGGAAGCGCATGAAGGGCACGTGTCTCAGTGACCTAGCTAGGGTATCAACAATGCCAACAGTTAATGTAATTTCCATGGTCATGGTTTTGGGGTTTTTCGGGTGGCGCAGTTAGTTTAAAAGGATGGTCAACTTGGGAAGACCCCTGCAAGGTGCCAAAAAGATAAAAAATCATTGGTCCATGTGTCCCATTCTCATCGCAATGTCCAGTTGACCTGCTGACCCTGCTGATTCATGAGATAGAAACAAAGGAAAACCAGGGTTTTTTGCACGAATTTGACCCTCATGATCAATTCCAACCACTTTCGAGTGAATGCAAAACAAAGAGGAATTTTCTACCACCCCTGATCTGATCTATCTACATAGTCAGAACTGTTTATGGTACCGTTTCTATCTTCTCAGGGTTCTATTTTCGATAGGAAATTGGATTTCATTGTGTCTGTATCTGTACTCAGATCAGATTTCCTTTAGATATCCATGATTATCCTCTGAAGGGCTTAATGGCAGTGGTTGTAGAGTAATTTTAGTAGAGAAATATCTCAATTATGCCTGAGCTATAAAGGCAATTTTTGTAGATTTTGAAATAGTCGACCATTATTTGACTTCTCTGATATTGCTCTACAATTTCATCTATAAATTCCCTTTGCCTTTGAACTGTATGGCATTCTGTCTTATCTCCTTTAGCCATTGATGTAAAGTGCAAGAACTATTTGCCTCTCATTGGTGTTTTGTGGATATCTGCAATCTTGCATGATTGTATCTCCTTTGTCTTATGAATGATATATAAGTGAATCTTCTCTTTCCTTGTATCATTCATTTGGGTTTTCTGATCTACATGTGATTGTAAGATTAAAGCAAGTCTAAATGTGTATATCTTTTAGTGTCATGATGGTTCAATAGTGCATATATGGGCAGAGATTGGTTTGAACACTCTATTTTGGTGCATGACCCCCTTAGATTAGAATAGGTAGATTTGCTTTTCATGCATTCCTTCTCCCTTTTCCTCTCCAAGAGTAGTTAGGTGCACCTTGATAGTAAAGGAAGTCGGGCTTCTCCGGAGACTCAACCTCATAGTTCAAGTCCCACAGCTTGGAGGTTGTTTCCATGTTTCACAAGGTTTTCCTTAGATAAAAACTTCGGACATGGGTGCAAACCTTTGTGAAAATAGTTATTATTTATCTTCTATTGTGTGATAACTTGTTAGGGGCTAGCACATCTCCTTTGGGGATTCTCCTAACTTGTATACATCATTCAACCTCTATAAGGAATGAAAACTCACTCTAATACCACTTGGTGCAACCAAGGATAGGATGGACCATGAAAGATCTTTCTAATCCTTGAAGAAAGAGTAACCCAATGGAAATAGTAAAAAATAATTGAGAAACTAGCAAAATTAACCTTCTTATTATCTGCAATTCAATTACAATCAATTTGCAATATGCAGTTTTACATGTCAAGCATACATACCTAATATTGGGTGACCCCACAATAGTGGGTTACACATTTTTGGACATGCTTATTTGTGCCAACATAACACATTTTTAAGAAAATGTGATGATTTAAGCCTTTAGAAGTCCCATCTTAAGGAATTAATTAAAAAGGGTTAGATCAAAGCTTCTTAGATTAAAAAAACAAACTATTTGATCTATAACCTCTCTACTCCTCAATCATACCTACAATAGAGTCGCATTACACCTTTTCAAATACTAACAAAAAATCACTTTGACTTTATCATTTGGAGAATCAAACAAAATCATTTTACAAACCTATCTATGTAGTATGATACTACTTAAAATAAGATTTCCAGTGATTATAATGTTAATATAAATTAAGTTTATTATGACTTCATATTTTTAGTTTTACTAAACATGGATATTTCATCATATATCACCTCTATGTTTGGCATTTATGAAAAAATAGTAAATGAGAGAAAACAAATATGAGAACTATCTATGCACTAGATATTGAAGTCCACTTTCTATTGAAAAAAAGAAAATTGAAATTGCACAAATACACCAAAAGTTACAAGCTATAAAGTGAATGTGTGTTAAAATTATGTTTAACTCAACTTTGAACATTACTAAAATATGAAATAATAAAGATATAGTCCTAAAACCAATTGTAGACACTAGATATGGATGTTATAAAACTAGATTCAAAAGAATCAACTTGAGATATTTTAGAAAATAAAATTATGTTCTATGAAGTAAGTGTCACTCTTTAAAAATGTTATCTTCAGCAACATATCAATTCTTATGGGAGAAATAAAAAATTGATTCAAATAAATTTCAAAAGAAATTTAAAAATTATATTTAGAATCTAGAAAAGAAGTCCAAAAAAACTCTAAATTACTTCATTGTCCAATTTGTAACTGTTTAGTGGCAATATGCATCCAAAAGTGAATTTTTTTCAGAATGTATATTTTAGTGTTTGTTTAGGCAAAAAAGTGTAACTCACTATTGTGGGTTCACCCTACATTAAGAATTCCTTATACCTAACTTTAAAGAGTTTATAATAATCATGTTAGCCAATACTTACCACTAAATTGTGCCCTTAAAGATCAAATACATCAGCTTGTAAAGCCCTTGCAAGCATTGAATTCAACCAAGGAAATAATTAAATTTTCCAAGAGAGGTGTTAGTCAAGGACCCAAGAACATCCAAAGATGATCCATTAAGCTTTACCAATGGGGAGATAAATTTGCAAGATTAGAAAATACAAATGGACCATGAAACATGTAGAATAGATAGGTCCCACCTAGAATCCATCGAATATCTTCAACAAAGTGATAGATCGAGGTGTAATATTGGACAGAGGTCCAACACAAATTTAGGAATATGCCACAAGAATTGTAATATTTAATAATTCAACTTGAAGGTTAAGTGTAGAAAAATAATAAATTATAAAAGTGGTAAACAAAAAAATAAATATTTATGGTTGATGCAAGATTGCCAAGAACCCAATATGCTCTTGCATCAATAATAGATATCTATTGTTTTAATTTGAAGTAGTGGTCGTGTGTTACATTGTGATCCCTGGAGTTTGGTTACAATCTATTTCTAGCATGGCATTTTGATCATATAGTATAAACCAGCTTGCTAGAGTGGTCTTTCTGAAGTAATTCTTGATCTAAGGATAGCCTAGCATAATACCATTTGTTACACTAGTATGACTCCCTATGATCCCAATATTCATGCATAATAAAAATCACTTGTTTAATCAACTTAGTATATCATGACTACACTCCTTAAAGTGTTAGTATAGTGACGTTTTCTAGTTTGATTGCTAAGCTATTATCATCTACCATATTGTTGTTTATGGTCTAGCACAATGAACTTGCTAGTATAATCATTTGTTGTACTACACAAATAAGTAAAAATAAGCCCTTCTTTTCATGGATCACCTAGCATAGAATAACTTCCTAGCCATTAGAATCTATGAAACAATCATGAATCACAAAAAATAACATGCCTTTTTGGCTAGTGGAATTCATGTTTTTCTATCATGCTCCCTAGCATAACATGCCTTGATGGGTGCAAGACTATGGATTCTTCTCTCATCAATTGGATTATATTCTTGCTCTTTATATGACTTTAATTTTATTCTTACAATAGCATTTTATGAATGATAGCAACCAAGACATTTTTACTGTTGAGGTTTCTTCAACTACTTGACTTGGAACCTTTTTTTTAAGTAAACACTCTTGTTATTTTCATCTCTACATTTGTTTTATTTGTTGCACTAACTGCCAATATTCCCCTTTGGGATTCATAACATGGATTAACCACCTCCTATGTTCTATGAGTCTAGTAGTTGTATTGAACATTGATGGGTCAATCTTTTGGTGTAATGACAACCCTAGCTTATAACAAGTGGTGCAAGAGCTTGGTCACAAGTTTGAATCTCCTTGAGTAATGTTGAGGGGGGATTGTTGGACTAACCGCCAGTATTCCCCTTCAGGATTCATGGTATGGATTATCCACCTCCTTTGTTTTGTAAGTTGTATCAAACATTGATAGGTTGATCTTTTGGTGTAACAGAAACCCTAGCTTGTAATAGTATTTTCCTTCTATTTGTATTTTTTAATCTTGCTTTTTTGTTTCTTTCCCTGGATGTTGTTCTATAAGTGATGATTATAAGCTTGAGCATTTATTCTCTTAAACTTAGTGGCATCTTATCTCTAGTAGTCTTTCTCCTAGTTGTTGAATCTCTTTCTTTCTACTCTACCATGTCATGAGCACAAATTCTCTTAGTAAAGTGGGAGCTAAATATAATGTTGTAAATTGTGACCTCTTTATAATTTCACAAAACTTTTGGGGTCTTTTCTCTAATATTGTATCTTATGGCTCATTTTAAGATTATTTCTAGCCTTGTCACATCCAAGTTGATGTCACATGCTCATTTGGTGACCATATCCTATGTCTTGGGACCTTCTACTCTAAAACCATCCTTCTCTAGAATCTTCTTGAGTGGACTCTGGCACCTAGCACCTTAGTCCCTCCAAAAAGGGCACAAAACTCAAATGTGTGAGTGTCAGTTCCCACCACTTATTATTTGATCCCTATATTTTGATGTAACTATTGGAAGTCAACCTTAATTATGAAGTACCTTGTGAACCCTATATAAAGGAATTGTCTTTAATTCATTTACATATTAGCATGCTCAAGAATTACAGGTTACATCAGTGAGAGAGCATTCTTGAGAAAGTGCCTGCAGATTTGAGCATTATAGAGTAACAATTATTGAAAAAGGGGGCCTTCAAATAAGTAATGCTTATTGAAAAAATTGTCAAGTGTCTTCATAATTTTTTCCTCTTTTATTTACGTTAAATTTTCTCTTTCCTTTATCACTAATCGTTCCCTCCAAATATTATGTGAAAATTTAATATTAAAATGATTGCATAAAAAAAGAAAAAAAAAATAGTAGGTGGGGTCATCAACTCCACAAATTTCTCCAAAGAAATTTAAGCAATGATTTTCTAGCCAAAATGAGTTAAGTAGATGCCTAGGGTTTTGTCTTGTATGTTTGAAAGGTCAGGGCTAAAAATTACCCAACCACCTTAGGCATTTTTTGTCACTAGTCTATCAATATAAATGTGCAAATCAAAATGTCTCAAACATGTATTTAGAAGTCTCAAACATCAAAATATAGCAAGAGCCTATGAAAATAAGTCTCATTTTAGCTATCAATGTCCAAATACTTTTTCATGTTGAACTTCATTTGAATTTTTTCCTCTATGAACACGAATTTTGACCATGTAGGCTTTGAGAAGAAGAATTCATTTTTAAAAATGTGTTTTTTTAATGCCAAAAATCATCTAAATGTGTAGGGAAGACTTGTTCATTTTGGGGATTGATAGTTGGCATTTTGGGGGTCCCTAGGTAATCCAGGGATGGCCAGCCATTTGCAAATGTCAAGGGACATTTTGTGTTATTTCCAATAGTTTTTTTGAGTTAGAGATCTATTGCCAAGTTCTAGTCCTACCCTTTAAAGCTTGAAGCCATTGGTATGAAAGTGAGTGTGTGTCCAAGTGTGATGTCTAAGTGCACATAGGTAACTTACTTCTCATCTTTCCCATAGAGCTTTACTTTCTTTGTTTGTCAGTTTCCCTTTGCATTACCTTTACCCATCACCTAAGCAGGTTTCCTATTTTTCCAGTGCACACAAGGTCTAGGTGATCTAGGCCTAACTAGGATGTGTACTGGCATCCTCCCAATGAGAAGTAAATTTTTCCACACCTCATTATCTGTTATCACTCCCTAACATTCCATGTCCCATGGATTTTGAGCTTTCAAGCTGATTTTCCCCTTGAGTGAACTACATCAAGTGGGAATCTAAAGGATAAAGTTGTGACAATAATTAATAGGTTGTGAATATGATTTTTTCAATGCCCAAAGGCATCCAAAGCTATGGATAGAAGCCAGAGTGAGTCCCATTCAAATCCATGGAGGTTAGTGCTACAAGGGAAAATGAGTCTCTGGATTTTCTAATGCATATTCATGAAAATGAAGTTGTTTAGTTATGTTTTTGAAGTTGTATGAACTTGAGCCAAATCTTAGTCCCAATGATCAAATTTTATTAGCACAATGTTGTAAGAACCAATTAAAGGCCCATAAATAGTAAGGCATGCTCAAGATCTAGCCTTGAGGCCATCATATGGAGGTGAAAGAATGAAGTGTTTTTATTGTGCTCTAGTTTGAAAAATGTTGATGGGAATTTTCTGCCCCAAGGGAATGAAAAGGACTACTTTTCCGAGGGCTTTGAGAATAGAAAGTCAACTTACCCTAAAATATGAATATCCTTCAGGGATGCTCAAAAGATACTTCTAGGGAAGTTAGTGATGGAAATATGAGCCTGATATAAAGGAGATGCACTGTTAAAAGCTTTAGGTGAGAAGTGAAGAAATGAAGTACGCAAGCTAGCAAAAGGATCATTCCTCGTGTTGTAATTCTAAAGAAGAAAATTATTTTGTGGAAAAGCTAACTATTTCTCTCTCTCCTGCATATGTCAACATCATTAAGTATATCTACATTTTGGATTTTAAAGTGAAGTAAGGCACATCCCATAAAGCTAAAACATTTGTACTGTTGAGTGATTCTTAGTCATATCACTTTACTTTAAGTAACTAAGAGAGCTTTCAGGAACTTAGTATTTTATGTGCAAATGAACAGAAAGTTTAAATAGTCATTACTCGTGGAATTAAATGAAAATCCTACTATTATAATTGTTGGTTGAACTTAATTTTGTTCATGTGGCACCAACGTTCTAATTCCTAAAGCTATTTCATTATAATTGCATGCAATTAGTTTCTTTAAGTATATTTAAATGACTATTTATCAAGAACTGCATCCTATGCAATCATAGCGAATGGAAATTAAAGCTACTAGTTGCGATAAGCTAATTGGCCTAGAGAGTGAGTTAAAAGAGATTATAGACACATCCTTCAAATTCTACAATTTGGGTAATCTTCATAGGAGACTTAATTCTCAACCCATTCACCCAGTCACTCATAAACTCAAAGAGAGTGGACTGGTTGAAGCAGTTGGTTTTCCTATGACAGTGGATGCACCTAAGCTCATAAGGGAATGCATAGAAAGATACAACCCAGAAACAAAGTAGATTTTGTTTGCTATCTAGTCTATTCTCATCAATCAACAAGGCATTGATGTAGTCCAAATTTGGCATTCCCTTAAAGGAGCACTATTATAATGTAGATTTTGGGTCTTTCATGTCTATGTTCAATGAAAAGAATACCCTCAAATGGGAAGGCATACAGAGGACATGGTTCCAAACTATCAGCTCAAAGAAGAGTGAAATGTTGAAGACTCTATTTGGCACAAATCTGAAATGAGAGATTGTGGATATCCTTGTACTAATCAAACTGAAAGGAAAAGAGGAGAATTTGGAGTTCATCGAGCACCATTTCTTCCTAGTATAAGCAAAATGTACTGAGGATATGCAAATCAACTGAGCACAAATATTTTTTGATGGGCTCGCATCCTGGTTGAATTTGGCCAAAGGATTCAAGCAATTCTACATGTCCTCTTATTTGATCTATGCTTTGGCAACTCACCACTTGTGGCCTGGCCTTCGTAGCATCCCAAATTATGATGACTGTGCCAAAGTTTATGAATTCTACCCATATATGTAGTTGCAAAGAAGCTATGAGGAGTACATAGTTGTCGATGTTGCTTTCACAATGAGGCTATGCTAAGAATTACTTGGATGCCCTGAAAGGGGATTCTCACTAGAGGTAATTTCAGCCATAAGCCAGTTTGGATGCTCATTCATCCAGTTTCTGAGTTTCTCCTATTTATGAATAGGAGCTTATGATGGATTTCCTAAGAGTTGTTGAGATATCCTGAAGACAAGGCAAACCTCTTTGAACTATGTCAACAAATCCTAGAAGTGAATACCATGTGCTCTAATGTAAAGAAGATAGCCTGTATTCCCTTCCCTATAGTGGTTGGCCTGTATTCATGTGCCTCTAGATCAAATGCTCAGAATTTGGTAAAAATCTTTTAGAGAAAAATTAAGTTGATGGACCATGAGGCACTCAGGCCTCAATATGATCCAGTTAACTTTGTAAGGTATCATTTGAAGTTGGAATATGCCTATAGGAATGTTTTGGATATTAAAGACTTCTAGTTCAAGTGTCTCAATGAGTACCAAACTTGGGAGAGACTTTGGTTGTGCTTAACCATTGATAAAATAAAATTATATAATGATTATGTTGATGTTTTTGACCTTGTAAATGATGGAGCCTACATACACCCCACATCTTACTAGAAGATCAAAGGTACCCCAATTTTTTCTACCCCACTTGTAGATCCAGTCATTGACACAATGGAGCTACTTATGTGGGGATAATCAAGAGAACAAACAAATGGGTGGAGTGGACTTGAGCAAGGAAGTAAAGGACCAGAAGCATTGGTTCTATGGGTGGAGTATTAACTGGAGCCACCCAGTCAACCACAACTGCTATATCAACGTCTATTGGGCATTACAGTCCATTGGCTAAGGTGGAAACCAGCCTCTAGAAAGGAATGTGCCACTTACACCTACCTACAGAGCTGAACCTCATCCAAATATCAGGAAGATTGGGGAGAAGGAGGATGACAAGGATAAGGTGAAAGAACAAGACCTGTTCAAGTCATCAATTTGGATGATGACACTAACCCCATGAATGCCCAAGACCAAGATTTGTCTTAACAAGGGGATACTTTGGCCCTTTCAGTAACTAAGGTAGCTTCCTTCACTGATACTTCTTAGAGAAAGCCAACTCTATTGATCTTGAGGAAGCTATTTAACCCCACTACATTGCAATTAGCTATCAATGTGCTCTCCATAGAGTCCTCATTTAAAAAGACTATTTATAGGAAGAAGATGAGAAATGAGGATACTACCCCATCAAAGGACTTGATCACACAAGTCACCTCTCCTCAGCCATCCAAGAAGACAAAGAAACAAAAGACAATCGCTACATTGGCTATGGATTCAAGGACTGGCCACATGCTAGTTGAGATTGTGTTAGTGAACAAATTGTTCTCTGAGAAAACGTGTGCAAATTTGACCTTGAATGCCCAAGTGGAAGGACAAATCAACACCAAAAGTTGGATAGGTTATCATTGGGTTGATAACCTTCCTTTGAATTTTATCGAGTATAGCTCCCCGTATGAAATATTCAATGAATCAAATGTGAATGCTTTTACTAGAAGGCGTAAAAGGATATCAAACATCTACCCGTAAATACAGTGTAGATGCAAAAATCTATACTAAAGCATGAAAAGAGAATAAAGAACGGCAAATGATGCAAAGTTCATTTGTTGAATGTTGCATTATGTAACGAGGATAAAGTTGTGTCTTCCATTTCCCTAAAAGGATTAAAATCAAAGCCATGCAAGATATTTTGAAATGTCAATGTAATAAAGAAACAATGCTGATAGACTATAATTTCAGAGAAAACTGGAAATGACTCAAAGTCCAAATTCAGTGGAAGAAAAAATAAATTATCATCAAAGTCTAATATGTTTAACCTTCAGCCTCCCTTCCCTGACTGTAAAAGATTACAAAGCCTCTTTCACACATTACAATCCGATCATTATTCAAAGAAAATAGAAACTTTCCCTACAATATTACATTGAACACCAAAATTTAATCTTCATTTCAAACACATAGTTCTGAAAGGAAAGAAAATTTCTCCTGCTCTACCTCTCCCTGTCTCCCAAGGAAACAAAAATGATTTTGCAAGATCTCCTCCCCACCTGAAGCCCAAAGTCTGCAGCCTGGAAGAAGCCAGCCAAAAGAGTTGGGACCCTTACTGTCTTTGACGTTGGCCTCTTTAAACTACTCTTTCCTATGACTTTTTGGTTTTCATAAGTGATTCTTGGAATCTCTTTTCGCCTCCATTTCCCTCTTTTTCTCTCCCCCTTTATATGTGCACCTCATTTTAATTTATAATAAAACACTTTATTACAAGCTCCTTTTAGCATCGTATTGGTTTCTTTTATATGGGGTGGACAGCTATCTCCAGATTTGCATTTGGTTAAGGAATAAGAAATAATGCCTATTTGAAAGGAGGAGGCCTCCACATGCTATTATTTACCAACATCACACCTCATATCTCTTGAGTTTTTCATGACTATCGCTTGCACTTAGTTTTTCTTGTTCATACATATATATATTCTAATTCTCAAGTCAAGAAGTTGTAACATGTGACATTCATTTTTATCAAAACGACTGCAATTAAACTGTAGTGCCAACTATTGCTTGCTTATTTGCAAAAGTAGTTCCTTTCTCAATGTTACCCTTTAACTATGGGCTTAAGAGCTTCTCAAGCTTTCTATTCATATTTGGTCTAGCCCTCAAGAACACCTGGTAACACACCTTCAACACCTTCCTTTCCAAATTTAATCTTTCATATTGTAAAGAATGACAACTCAGTTAATTCGGATTGAACATAAGAGCATTCATAAATGTCTCAATCACCATTAGGAGCACAGAGAGAAGATTCAACAAATCTTGTTGCAGCATAAGCCATGGATTATTCAAATAAATTTAACCTTATAACCCAACATACAAAAAATTAAATTCTCTTTGGAAAATGTAGTGCGATCACAACCCATATGCACATTGAGAAATTCTTCTGATCATTGTAAATCATGGCAGTTTCAAACCTTGATTCCCATATTTCCAATTCAAAGTTCAAACTAGAAGGACACGTTCTTGATCTGATTTACAAAGCCTTGGGAAAGTATGAATAGAGGATACTACTGAACGTTGTATTTTTCTTTCTTTATTCAATAACAAACCAAAATGTCACCACCTCCAAGAAGAATATCAACCTTCTCAAGTAAAGATTCAATAACTCTGATTTTGGAGGATAGCTTCGATCTTCCCACAACGACGGCAAATGATCTTTTGGATTTGAGCACAGCACCTACTATATGGCATCTCCTTGTACATGATCTAATACAACATGTCTTTTGGATGATAATTTTGAATGTAATTGGAATAGAATAAGAATTGAAGATAGCAATTTCGCTATCATTTTCTTTGGCAGATTTTGAGCTTTCATTTTTAATGAAGACATAGATGATAACCTATGTCTAAGACATAGGCAGTGACAATGTTTATGTTAATTTTGGAATGACTTATATGCATTAAATTTTGATGGACCCGTGTATCACGATGAGGTAAGAGAAGCCAACCACCTGGCTTGGCTTAATTAAGAAACTTGTGTGATGAATGGCACATGGTAGTGTCTTCATAGAATGGTCTAGTCAATTGAATGAGGCAGCCATTAATCAAAACATCCCTGCAACTCGGACATGAAACCCCCAAACCAGTTCTGTTTAAAATTACTAACCTTCTCTAATTCTAGCTGAGATTCAAGACGTGCTCTGTCACAATCCTTTGGATATGTTTGATAAAGTAATATGTATATGAGATAGCGCAAAGCCATCAGAATAGGGATAGAAGTATAGAGTGCCTCTGCCAGTGAAGCCACATTCTCCCTATCTATTTCTATCTTAGCATCTTTACTAGAACCTTCAGAAACAGGTTTGTAGCCATAAACCCATTGGACGAGAATGCCAACAATTGGTGGTGCAAATGAAGCTAATATTGATTCAAAAGATCGATCCAAGGCATAGATACTTGTTCTAGACTTTTGAGGGACAATTTCAGCAAATATATGGTTATTGGTGGTAACTGAACTTATCTAAGAAAGGGTTATCCCATGAGCATTTGGAAGATTTCTAGAAAGAATGCCACCTATTCACCCTCCAAATAATCCACCAAAGGAACCAGCAACAACAAAAATACCCATAAGAAAGTTGTCTTCTAATTGGAGAATCCAATGAGTTCTAGCCACATAGGCACAAATGAAAGTGCAGACCAAGGAAATGATCCTACAACTCCTTGTGCTACATCGCACTGATTCGGTGCAATCCTTGGACCATTCTTGATAAAACCTGCCCCATGTATAATTCATGAAAATATATCTTGGACTAGCCATCTTGCATATAGTTCAGTCCATATAGTGGATATCACTGCACTCATTGTTATGAATTTCTCTGAGGTTTGTTCTACAATGAGCTTTCATAATGCAAAGCACCCATGTGTTGAGTAGCATTTATAAAGAAAGCCCATTCATATAATTCTTCATCAAAACATGTCATCCATCATCTTTGTGACCTCTAGCCCCGATTGTCAAAATCATCCTCTGTCTTTAATCATTTAGAAACCCATAACTGATAGAGATGATTTATTTCTTCCTTTCAAATTATGTCATCATCTTCAATTTGTTTGAAATTGCAAAGTCTGATTATAAGAGAATCACAACTCATAAAATATTTCAAAAAGCTTCTGCAACATTGCACATGAGGTTTTGATGATAATCCTGTACATTCTAAAACAACCCTCTAACCTTGAAAATAATGATCTCTAAACTAGACCATTTGGAATTTAAACTCAAACTATGTATTTGAACCATCGAAAAACTGAAAAGAACCTTGAAGTTTTTTCTATGATGGTATTTCACCTTTTGGCTAAGGAGCATCCCCAAACTATGACCTCTAAATTTATGCTCTAACTTTGAAAATTGGTTATGAAATTGGAACTTGGAGCTAGAGTTTGCAAACTTGAACCTTTGAAACTCTTTGTGAATTCATTTGATCCTGAATTAAATGGTCCTTATGCCTTTTCTCTAAATCATCAATCTTGAAGACATTGAATCTGAATCGTATCTCTAAATTTGCATTTCGAGCCTAGAATCTAAACTTCACTCATTTTGAACCTGCAGGATGGGTCAATTGAACCATCAAACCACTTTGAACTACTTTGAACTGAGGTTCAAAGTGGCTCAAAAACATGAACTACAAGTTTTAAAATTGTGACCATATTGGGTGCTAACAGGGGCTCTAACTGTGGGACTGATTTTGATATGAAATCATAGAACTCCAGCAATCTCTAGGAAAGAACAGTGCCTTATCCATTGGTCAAATAGAGTCAACAAGAGAAGATCAGGAGCTGCTTGCAAAGAGGGCAGAGGGGAGCAGGGCACACAAGCAAACAAAACAAACAACACACACCTAAACTACTAGCAAGCTTGAAGCCTGCGCATTATTCAAACTACACTACGCACAATAAAAAACTTATTTACAATATTTACAAAGGTAGGAAAAGAACCTACCATGAAGATCGGAAGAAAGAATAAGTTAAGTGAATCCATATATTAGTTGAGAGAAATAGGATCCTTTTTGAATCAGCAAAGCGTGCCTCAATGGAACAGCTCCAAACAATTGTTTGTTGACGACCCTTCAATGCCAAACTTTGAACTGGCAATGTACATACACATGTTGATCCAACATTTCTTTCCAAACAGCCATAGCTCATCATAACATTCTTCCTCATATGAGAGTTGATCTTTCACCTCTATAGGGTCAGATTTCATTTCAAGCTGAAAAATGCAAAATGTAGAGAACTTATCAAGATATGATGCATGATACCTGAACATGTTGTCATCAAGATTTGATTCTTGCACAAGGTCTTTGATGTCATGGTCAACTTGTAGCCATAGAGATGCCTCATCCAACATAGGATCAACCTTTGAGTATTTGTTTTCTTCATCTCTTTCAATAACTAAACTGTCATCAAACATACCACAAATTCCATCTCTTCCTCTTTCCAAACTGCCATCACATGTTTCAGCATTTCTCCCACAATCCAAATCAGCAAAACCATGCATAGCTGAATGAGAGGAAAAATTATCAATGAATGCTTCATTCTCAATGTGATTTGAATGGATACCTAATTTATCATCAAAGAGATTATTTGCTTTGAGTAAGGATAGGAATGTGCCTACAATTTCTTCTTCCTCATTAAGAAGAGTGTCCTTCAATATACTAGTTGAATCATTACTAGGTTGTGAACCAATTCTATACCTCTTTTCTTCAAGAATAAAATTAGCACAAGGAATTGCATCCCAAAGTATCTTCACCTCATCTTTAGGAAGAATTGCAACATCATCAAATGGGCTGACTTGAGAGAGGTCTTCCAACTGAAGAGATAACAAAAATTCATCAATGAGTCTTTCCTCTTGATCAATGAATGCTCTTTTCCATGTTTCAATTGGGCTCTCTGTAGGTTGAGTAATAACTTCAACACCTCTTTCTTCAATTTGATTTCTAGCATGAGAAGAAAATTTTGCTTCGCATACTTTCACCCTATCATAATTACATATCTCATCATTGAACTGAACAAATCTTTGCATGGGCTGATTACTGATTTTCAAGTATGAGGAATCATTTTCATTTTTCATGAAAGTGGCAAGTTTACTTTCCAGCTGCATGCCATTTTGAAATTTTTAATCAAGAGGACTCTTCAAAGAAGGATGCTCGATATCAAAAATGAAAGATTGAAATTTTGGCAGCAAGTTGTCTAATTTTTCATAATTAGAAGGTTCTGAAACAAGATGACCATTACCGCTCTCAAAACTGAAAGCTTCAAAAATCGGAGGGGAGAAATTTTTAGAGGCACCTTCATTAAATTCAACATTTCCTATAGGGTATGTTGCTGCATTATTTTCAAAATGAAAAAGGTCTAGAATAGGGTTGTTATTAGCATACATATCCATAGAGCCAATGTCTTCATAGTCTCTTATGACATTTAAAGATTCACCTTTTGGCAAAGTATCACTAGGAAGCATTTCAATAGAATCTTTAAGCAATGGATGATCATCACAATCTTCTACTAGAAAACTTTCCATACGAGATGAAGAAGAAATTGGAGGCAAGATTGTATCATTATTGCTTACCATTACTCTAGTGTTGTCACGGGTATTCTCTTTTTGTAAAACTAGATCAGTATGATGCTGGAGTAACTCTAGCTAGATTTCTTCTTCACTAAAGACTGAATAATTGCATGATATAAAATGAGATGAAATCACCGGGCCTTCCTCATCACCAACATCCAATTCTTCTTCAAGTTTCTAGACCTTTCTCTTGTATATTTCCAAATCTTTCAGTTTATGATACCTAGCATAGAGGTTTTTCCATAATAGCCAAGGTGGGTCATCATCTTCGATGGGTATATTGTTTCGGACCCCCCGAGAGATGCTTTCTTTGAAGTTGTCCACAAACTCATGCAATACTTTATCATCCATTTGATATAGTTCTGGGAGAGAAGGGTTTGGCCCTAATCTCCTCATGACTTTTATGGTTGGCATGGTCTTTGCAATAAAGTTACCAATCTCCTGCACACAAAGATAATCAAAAAACTAAGGAAACAAATGTTAATGCTGATCTTCCCTTTCGATCCCCAACAGAGTCACCAAAAATCTGTTAGTGAACAGATTGTCCTCCAAGAAAACGTGTGCAAATTTGACCCTGAATGCCCAAGTGGAAGGACAGATCAACACCAACGGTTGGATAGGTTATCACTGGGTTGATAACCTTCCTCTGAATTTTACTGGGTACAGCACCCTGTATGAAATATTCAATGAATCAAATGTGAATGCTTTTACCAGAAAGCATAAAATGATATCAAACATCTACTCGTAAATACAGCGTAGATGCGAAAATCTATACTAAAGCATGAAAAGAGAATAAAGAATAGCAAATGATGCAAAGTTCATTTGCTGAATGTTGCATTATGTAACAAAGATAAAGTTGTGTCTTCCATTTCCCTGAGAGGATTAAAATCAAAGCCATGTAGGATATTTTGAAATGTCAACGTAATAAAGAAACAATGTTGATAGACTGTAATTTCAGAGAAAACTAGAAATGACTCAAAGTCCAAATTCAGTGGAAGGAAAAATACATTATCATCAAAGTCTAATATGTTTAACCTTCAGCCTCCCTTCCCTGACTATAAAAGATTACAAAGCCTCTTTCACACATTACAATCCAATCATTATTCAAAGAAAATAGAAACTTTCCCTACAATATTACATTGAACACCAAAATTTAATCTTCATTTCAAACACATAGTTATGAAAAGAAAGAAAATCTCTCCTGCTCTGCCTCTCCCTGTCTCCCAAGGAAACAAAAATGATTTTACAAGATCTCCTCCCTGCCTGAAGCCTAAAGTCTACAACCTGGAAGAAGCCAGCCAAAAGAGTTGGGACCCTTACTATCTTTGACGTGGCCTCTTTAAATTGCTCTTTCTTGTGACTTTTTGGTTTTCATAACTAATTCTTGGAACTCTCTTTTCACCTCCATTTCCCTCTTTTTCTCTCCCTCTTTATATGTGCACCCCATTTTAATTTATAATAAAACACTTTATTACAAGCTCCTTTTAGCATCATATTGGTTTCTTTCATATGGGGTGGACAGCTGTCTCCAAATTTTCATTTGGTTAAGGAATAAGAAATAATGCCTATTTGAAAGGAGGAGGCCTCCACATGCTATTATTTACCAACATCACACCTCATATCTCTTGATTTTTTCATGACTATCACTTGCACTTAGTTTGTCTTGTTCATACATATATATATTTTCTAATGCTCAAGTCGAGAAGCTGTAACATGTGACATTCATTTTTATCAAAACGACTGCAATTAAACTATAGTGCTAGTTGTTGCTTGCTTATTTGCAAAAATAGTTCCCTTCTCAATGTTACCCTTTAACTATGGGCTTAAGAGCTTCTCGAGCTTTCTATTCATATTTGGTCTAGCCCTCAAGAGCATCTGGTAACACACCTTCAACACCTTCCTTTCCAAATTTAATCTTTGATGTAAAGAATGACAACTTAGTTAATTCGGATTGAACATAAGAGCATTCATAAACATCTCGATCACCATCAGGAGCATGGAGAGAAGATTTGACAAATCTTGTCGCAGCATAAGCCATGGATTATTTGAATAAATTTAACCTTATAACCCTACATACAAAAAATTGAATTCTCTTTGGAAAATGTAGTACGATCACAGCCCACATGCACACTGAGAAATTCTTCTAATCATTGTAAATCATAGCAATTTCAAACCTTGATTCCCATATTTCCAATTCAAAGTTCAAACTAGAAGGACACATTCTTGATCTGATTTACAAAGCCTTGGGAAAGTATGAATAGAGGATACTACTGAACGTTGTATTTTTCTTTCTTTGTTCAATAACAAACCAAAATGTCACCACCTCCAAGAATAATATCAACCTTCTCAAGTAAAGATTCAATAACTCCAATTTTGGAGGACAGCTTCGATCTTCCCACAACGACGGCAAATGATCTTTTGGATTTGAGCACAGCACCTTCTATATGGCATCTCCTTTTGCATGATCTAATACAATGTGTCTTTTGGATGATAATTTCGAATGTAATTGGAATAGAATAAGAATTGAAGATAGCAATTTCGCTATCATTTTCTATGGCAGATTTTAAGCTTTCATTTTTAATAAAGACATGGATGATAACCTATGTTGAAGACATAGGTAGCGACAATGTTTATGTGAATTTTGGAATGACTTATATGCATTAAATTTTGATGAACTCATGTATCATGATGAGGCAAGAGAAGTCAACCACCTAGCTCGGCTCAATTAAGAAACTTCTGCGATGAAAGGCACATGGTAGTGTCTTCATAGAATGGTCTAGTCAATTGAATGAGGTAGCCATTAATCAAAACATACCTGCGACTCGAACATGAAACCCCCAAACTAGTTCTATTTAAACTTACTAACCTTCTCTAATTCTAGCTGAGATTCAAGACGTGCTCTGTCACGATCCTTTGGATATGTTTGATAAAGTAATATGTATATGAGATAGTACAAAGCCATCGGAATAGGGATAGAAGTATAGAGTGCCTTTACCAGTGAAGCCGCATTCTCCCTATCTATTTCTATCTCAGCATCTTTACTAGAACCTTGAGGAACTGGTCTGTAGCCATAAACCCGTTGGGCGAGAATGCCAACTATTGGTGGTGCAAATGAAGCTAATATTGATTCAAAAGACCGATCCAAGGCATAAATACTTGTTCTAGACTTTTGAGGGACAATTTCAGCAAATATATGGTTATTGGTGGTAACTGAACTTATTTAAGAAAGGGTTATCCCGCCAAAATTTGGAAGATTTCTAAAAAGAATGCCACCCATTCACCCTCCAAATAATCCACCAAAGGAACCAGCAACAACAAAAATACCCATAAGAAAGTCGTCTTCTGATTGGAGAATCCAATGAGTTCTAGCCACATAGGCACAAATGAAAGTGCAGATCAAGGAAACGATCCTACAACTCCTTGTGCTACATCGCAATAATTCAGTGCAATCCTTGGACCATTCTTGATAAAACTCGCCCCATGTATAATTTGTGAAAATATATCTTTGACTAGCCATCTTGCATATAGTTCAGTCCATATAGTGGATATCACTGCACTCATTGTTATGAATTTCTCTGAGGTTCGTTCTACAATGAGCTTTCGCAATGCAAAGCACTCATGTGTTGAGTAGCATTTATAAAGAAAGCCCATTCATATAATTCTTCATCAAAACATGTCATCCATCATCTTTGTGACCTCTAGCCCGGATTGTCAAAATCATCCTCTGTCTTTAATCATTTAGAAACCCATAACTGATAGAGATGATTTATTTCTTCCTTTCAAATTATGTCATCATCTTCAATTTTTTTGAAATTGCAAAGTCCAGTTATAAGAGAATCACAACTCATAAAATATTTCAAAAAGCTTTTGCAACATTGCACATGAGGTTTTGATGATAATCCTGTACATTCTAAAACAACCCTCTGACCTTGAAAATAATGATCTCTAAACTGGACCATTTGGAATTTAAACTCAAACTATGTATTTGAGCCATCGAACCACTAAAAAGAACCTTGAAGGTTTTTCTATGATGGTATTTCACCTTTTGGTTGACGAGCATCTCCAAACTATGACCTCTGAATTTTTGCTCTAACTTTGAAAATTGGTTCTGAAATTGGAACTTGGAGCTGGATTTTGCAAAACTTGAATCTTTGAAACTCTTTGTGAATTCATTTGATCCTGAATTAAATGGTCCTTATGCCTTTGCTCTAAATCATCAATCTTGAAAACATTGAATCTGAATCCTATCTCTAAATTTGCATTTTGAGCCCAGAATATGAACTTCGCTCATTTTGAACTTGCAGGATGGGTCAATTGAACCATCGAACCACTTCGAACTACTTTGAACTGAGGTTCAAAGTGGTTCAAAAACATGAACTACAAGTTTTAAAATTGTGACCATATCGGGTGCTAACAGATTGTTGAGCCATAGAAAGAGGGTAAATTTCATGAGCTCTCAAAGAATGATTTCTAGATCAAGATAGTGGATCTTGGCATCCCAGTTCATGACTCCATGGTGAAAATGTGGAAGTCCACTAATGAGAATATCGAGGACAAGCTAGAAGAGCTTAGAGTAGAGAAGGAAATATCAAAAGCCTCAAACAAGGAGTTAGTGGAATACATAAGGTCTACACTTGGAAGCATGTCTTTGAGTTGAGAATGAAGAGGAGAAAAAGAACGTACTCTTTAAATTGCAACAAGAAAGGTAATTTGGGCAGGTAGGCCAAGCATAGGTGGATTAGATGAAGGCTCAAGGTCCCCCACTTGTTGAAATTTTGGGAAGCCTAGTATTGGATGCTCACAAACTCAGGAAAGCAGCTTCAAATCATCAAACAACCATACAGAAGGCATCAAACAAGCCGACAGAGCAATTGGCCCTTCTATAGGAAGTTATAGACATGAAGACAAATGTGGTCATTGCTCACGTGATTCTGAAGAGTGGCAAGGAGTCACTATTTCACTTGAAGCAATCCTTGGAGTTTGTTATAGAAAGCTCCATGAGATCTTCAAATGA
The DNA here is from genome assembly GCA_028749045.1 of Cupressus sempervirens. NCBI lineage: Eukaryota > Viridiplantae > Streptophyta > Pinopsida > Cupressales > Cupressaceae > Cupressus > Cupressus sempervirens. Next base: position 900,460,456 of record CM053789.1, read on the forward strand.
ACTCAAGGATGTGCACAACCTAGTGCAAAAGGTCATTGAAAAGTTGTTTTAGTATTTGAAGATCTTGCACACAGAGTCGTTCATGTCCACTAATAGCAAGCTTGTGGACATTGAGAGAATGAAATCAAAGTTTGTGGCATTTTTCGATGAAGTCGTTGACCTGCTCAACTTCCAAGTATCCAAGATCTAGGAACTCTTAGCAATAGATGTAATCATAAGGAGAGAAATGGAGAAATTCTAGTCAAGGGTGGCCAGAATTGATGAGCTGAGAGAAATGTATGACTACCAGATGGTTCGAGCTAACAATATCATCATTCCATATGTCAAAGACCTGGACAAAGTAACTGAAGCCATGAAAGCTTATTAACCTAAATTAGTTACTTCTAAGAAGACATGTTGTTCTGATGCTTTTCTAGACACTTTTCATTCTTCCTCTTCTCTTTCTTTTGTAGCCATTCATGGCATTTTTTCAATCTTAGTAATGGACAATGATTCATGCTTGTCCTATTTTTAGATTATCCTATTTAGAGATGCTCTTCGAAGCAATCATCCAATGTAATTGACCACTTTGAGAAGGCCTATAAATGTACCCTTTTATGAAGTTAATAAGATTAAGAAAATTTACTTTGGAAAAACCCCTATAGCTAGGACTATTGTGTGAGACTCTGAGTTCATTTTAAGTTTTGTTGTTCATTTTAGTTTAGAGTATAGTATTTGGAATGAATGCGCTAATGTTGAAAGTTTAATGAATGTGAATGAACTTGGTTTTGTTTCCTTCGTTCAATAGAATGTATGTCTTACTCTCTTCAACATAAGCATCTCATTTGTTCTCTGTGTTGTACACTCTAGTTTGTGTGTTTAGGATAGTTTATTGCATAAGGAAGTTAGAATATTGTGTATGCAGTAGCTAAGAGATAGACAATCTGGGTATTGTCAAAGTGTTAGCTAACTCTAATCAAGGAATTACTTATTTCACCATCTCTTCCTTTCTTCATGTTGTCATAGCTAGTAATGCATGTTTCCATTCTTTGCATTTGTAAGTCAGAGTAGATTGCATCTTGTGAGTTAATCCCCCTTCTTTTTCCTAGGTTGTTTAAGGTGTTGAGCAACTTGGTTTTTGCCTCTTTTGCTCTCTGGTTAAGAGCATACCCCCAAAACCCAAAAGATAAATTCATTGTATATCTTACATTCATAAGGGAGTTGTACCTTTCAATTCAGGGGTCTTTGATAGATTACAACACTGACCCCTTTTTTTGTTAACTTCTTTGTTTTCCATAAGCCATTGGGCAGTCAAAAAGTCAAGGTATAAACAAAAATATCAAGGAAGACAAATTGTTAACCAATAGTTTTTGGCAATTCTCCTAGGGAATTAGTCATATGTCCTAAGTTCTCTTAAGTAAGTATGTGTGTGGTTTATTGAGAAGATTAGATATTATCTCTATGGTACTCAAATAGTTGAGTCATGTATAACAATTCTTAAGGATAAATGGTGTTGCCTCATAAGGAACAAATCCCAGAAGTGAAACTTAACCTTAGTTTCCAGGACAAATAGGAGGATATCATAAATCAGTTGAGTACCTTTGCCTAGAAAAGTTGAAAGTCCCTTGACCAATATAGAAGAGTAAGCTTCACCCTTGAAAGAGAGGAATCCAATGTTGAATATTGGGAGGGAGTTTTATTGGAAAGAATATTAAGAGAAGTGTGTCCACTGTGAACTAAGATAGTTCACCCTAGATTCTATATATACCTGTAGCACTCATGGTAAAGGGAAAGTCGACCTTGTATTTGAAGAATTGTATAAAGATGAGTTCCCTATATTGGAAGATCCAATAGGAAGAGGGAGAACATGCTCTCAGGATCTGGTACATCAAGGTATCCATGGTGCTCTTTTCCTTCCACCTCGCCCTATTGCCTGGATACGTAGCCATTCATCTTCACCTTCTATTTTCTGCACTCAAATCCCATCATTATGCAATGCCCTTACTCTTCATGGAGTTGTTACCCCTGTTGTTGTCACTTTTCAGGATGTACCACTAATCTTCCCTACCTCAATGGATGTTCCTCGAGGTAATGTTATTGGCCCTTTGTATCTTGCTACCAACAATAACCTCCCTAGATCTTCTAGAAAGAATTTCCCAAAGCTTAATGGTGATGGGAAGGTCTCTACTGATGAGCACATCATGGCTTTCTTTTCTGCATGCAATGTCATTTGTTCTCAACATAAGGATGTAGCAGTGAGGATGTTTGTGGAAACCTTGGTTGACAATGCAACTAATTGGTTTTAGCACCTTCCAGTAGGATGTATCACAACCTGGGATGACATGCAAAACTAATTTGAAGCATGCTATAAGAGTATAGAGGATGAGCATACTCTTTTAACTCAACTTACCCAGATAAAGAAGGAACCCAGTGTTCCTATGAGAGACTTCATTGCTAAATTTAATAAGTTGGTCGATAGGATCCCTGTTGTAAGGAGGCCTGCTACTGATAACCAAAAGATGTTCTTCATTAGCTCCATGCCCCTTGACATAAGTTTTCAAATAAGACATGTGCATGTGGCTAATATGTTGACTGCTTAGACCTTGGCAATTGAATTGGAGGACGATCTGATAACAACTAGGAAGTAGAAAAGAGAGATTCAGAGTGGAGAATCTACAAGCTCTTCCCCAGGTGTAACTAACAATACTAAATCAATGCTTTAGAAGCTCTCAAATGAAATGATTTCCATGAAAAGACAAATGGGAAAACCTAGCTCATCACTCTAGTAACCATATCAAGACATTCCTTGAAGGCAACACGAAGGTAGATCATTGCAGTTATCGTCTTCTCAACAAAAGCTTTCTATTGCGGCACCTCCCAAGAAATAAAATATGTGTATTTTTCATCTCCAAGATGATCATGATGGCAATTCCTTCTTGGAAATGAATAGATATAAGTAACTCACTACTGCTAATGAGCTAACCATTGAGTATCCTGAAAGTGAAGATGATTCTGCTCCCCATGGCAACTCTAGAACATTCTTTTTGGATTATCAATTGGATTCAAAGCTTGGAGGTGACTACTTCACTACCTTAGATAGAATTTAGATGATTATAACTACAAGAAGTCAAAGAGAGAAGAACCTAATGAACTCTATTCCTTCCCAAAACATAGCCACTGACCTTTCACCAATTGTAGCTAGAGCATCCACTTCCTCATCCTAGAGGAAAGAGCAATCAAGGTTTGATCCAAGTGGTAAGCCACATTCCTTATTTGATATAATACAATATTGTAAGGATGCTCATATTTAGGTGTCTCCCCTTGACAAGACTCATCCTGCTAAATTACAAAAGCTAGTAGATTATTGTAAAAAATGATACTAATGCCAAAATATAGCCCAACATCAACTCTACTATTAGCAATGACCAACCTCAATTGGATAGTGGTCCACTAGCTTATGAAGAGCCTATTTTTCCTATGCTCTTCAAAGAGGAAGAGGCAACAGTTTTGGCTACTTCTCCTGGTCAAAGTTTGGACTCATTCTATGTGTTGTTATGCGTAAATGGACATAAGCTTAGTAACTAAATTATTGATTCTGGAGCTTTTGATAATGTCATGCCCTCCTCAATTGCTCATGCCCTTGGCTTGACCCTTAGCAAAACTTTCTGATGTTATTATTCCATGGATGCAAAGCAGGTCCTATATCATCTTAAAATGGAAGCACTTTGATCTTGGTAGGTTTAGTACCTTCTTTTAGTACATTTATCATGATAGACTTGCATTTAGGACACATTATGCACTTGATTCCTTCATTCTAAGTGAAATTAGGGTTAGGATCTCAAAGATTCTCCTTAATTTCCCTCCTCTATGGTTCTATTTTCTAGGTAGGAATTAGGCATAGGTCCTCCTAACATTCATCATATTCATTATAGGATTTTTTTCTTATTCATGGCATTATGTTATGTTCTAATATCATTTCTAGGTCTTCGGGCATCCTCAGGACCTCCTATTTTCTACTCTGGCTGGATCTAGACCCCTAGGTCGAGGTCAAGGTCAACCTTAACCTAGGGAAAGGTTGAGGTCAACCCTAACCTAGGGTAGGGTCAAATTCATCCTTGACTCTCTTCGAGATTTGATACCCCTTTTTCAAACTTTGGTCCCACCCCGAAATCAATGTCAGGCTTTCAGATCTAAATGCAAAAGGGTTTTAATTTGAAATTCATTTAATTATTTTCCCTCCTTAGTTGGTTATTGTTATTGGACCATAATTTGAGGTGAAATTTGAATTATGGGTCCTCACATTACTCTAGGAGCCTCACCTTGAAACCTCTATATAAAGACTCTCATTTGCATTCATTTACAACTAGAACAAGACGATGCTAAGAAGATGCAAGATTACAAGAGGATGATATACAAGATCAAGCCATTGTTGATATCAAGCATTTTTTTTTAACACGCCGTTGTGAACATCTATTTGGAGCGAGAGAGATCCTATCTTTCTTGATCCGCCATTATCAATATTCAAGCATTCAAAGACACAATCATGGGGTAGCAATTATGGATAATGAGTTTAGTAGGAGTACTTTAGCCTTGGGGACTTAGTATGCTTTCTTAACTTATTCAAATATATGCATTACTTTCTCATACATATTCATGCTAGGCTCTCAATCTAGTGGATTAGATCTTGGCATTACACATTCCATACACACGCGCATTCTATTATATCCGGCTATTTGTAGAGGTGGGAATCACCAAAAGAGGGGTTTGACTAAGGCAAAACATGATATAGCCACCACAAAAACACCATTTTTAGATATATACAAGTGTTTTTTCAAGAATTGGAGTGTAGATTTGGATACCCTTTTTGGCAAACTTCTAAGATCCATGAACTGAATTTTCATTAGAGCAGTGTAGGTCAAGGTCGACTTTTTGGGGCACAATTGTGCCTCGAGGTAAGATTGTGCTATGCTATTTGGGTCAAGGTTGACCTACCCTTAGAACGATAAAAACTTTCTTGGTTTTCTCCATCTCAACATTTCTAGTCCAAAATAGGTTACAGAATTTCCAAAAATTGTACACAGGCATCATAAAATAGGTATTTCTAGATTAGTTCCATCATGAGGTATGTATCTTATTTTGTCTATTTTCAAGCATTTTTAGATTTCCATTACTTATTCCATTTCAACTCTAAAATAAATATGAATAGTGGTGAATGTTAGAGGCATTGTTAAAGATCCATTTTTACCCTATTCATTTTCGTGAACCCATTTATGACAACTCTTTCTTTTTTGGTGTTAAATTTAAATCCTGCATTAGATTTCTTTCATTTATATGTTTAAAAAATATTAAAAAATTGCAAGATTTCTTTAAAAATACAAAAGCATTTATATTTTCATGCTTTTAGTATTTCAATATGTATGATTCTTGTTTGGAATACTTTGATGAGGTTTTTCTGCAAAAGAGGATAGATTCCCTAATGAAGTACATGGTAGTGAGGATGAAAATGATCCGGATAAGATCTCCATTGATCCTATTCCTATTTCACTCTTTTCCACAACCTCTTCAATTGACCTTTACCATAGGGCGTGTGCATGGTTACCTTCATGTTCCACTATATGCAACATTGATAAACCTAAGATGATATATCATACACCTTTGATGATAGTAAAAGGATGCCCTCAAATAACAATTAAGGGTAAACCTAGAGATCCTTTGGATTTCTTTGATAACTTTGGTATTGTTTCACATTCTTATTGCACACGAAATAACCCTCAGTCTACTATTCTGGTATCTTTACCACCTTCTCAACATATCCTTCCTCAAGCTCCTAAGTTTTCTTCTACCTTTAAGGAGTATAACTTAGTTGATCAATTACATGTTACTCCTGCTAAGATATATTTATGTGAATTACTTCAAACTTCTTTGAAATATTATGAAGCATTGCAAAAAGCTTTATCTACTCTTCTTTCTTTGCCTCCTAATCAAGAGAACATTTATTATATTTTATATTGCATGTATGCTATGCCTTTTGTACCTATTATTGTGTTTTCCAATAGTGATTTACCTTCTCTTGAGGTGTTGAATCAATATGATGCTCTTATGGTTTTTGTTTCTATTAGCCAAAGTATTATTCAAAGAACATAAATTGATAATGGATCTAGGCTTAATGTTTGTAGCATGGAAATGCTTAAAGAAATTAAGGCTGATCTTACCACTATTCAACTTGATAATGTCCCTACACATGGATTTGATAATATTGCAAAGAGAACTTTGGTCACTATTATCTTACCTATTAAAGTTGGTCTAGTTATTCTAAATACACCTATTCATGTTATGCCTAGACCTCTCAATTATAACCTTCTTTTAGGAAGACCATAGTTACATACTATGCATGAAGTTCCTTCTACTCATCATTGCAAGGTTAGGTTCATTTATAACAACTTAATGTATACATTACATGAGGATGATGCACCAAATCCTTGCATAAATGTGGAATATGCTAAAATGTCTAAGCCTCTTCAACCAAGTAAAGAGATTGAAAAACAAGCCAAGATTCAATAGTCAGAAGCTCAATCTTCTCCTTTGACTTGAGATGATTGGGGGATGTTGGGTTTTAATCCTACTTGCTTTGGAGAATATAAGGTCTCTGATTTGGAATTCATGAAGCAACAAAGTGAATTTGAGAAACAAATTTTTATTCTTTCATGGCTTTCTAAGGAATTAAAAAGTAATTTTTTGTTGCTTTGATTAATGAAACAATTAAAACGATAAAACCTTATTGTTCTAACATTGTGATGTATTCCACTACTTGGACTCCATCTAAAATGGTTGATTGGTATGTTTCTAGTTATCATTTGCTTAAGAAATTAGGATTTAATGGGAAAGGATGTGGTAAATATGAGCAAGGTATACAAGTACATTTGGATAATGAAATTTATGATCATACATATGGATTAGGATTTGGTCTATATAAATAACCATCGACTTTCCCCTTTATTTTAATCATATATGTGGTGGATAGTTGAAATTGGTTAATCCACTTCTTATTGACATGAATCAAGCACCTACTTTGGATAATATTCCTGAAGATGAAACCTTAATTTAATTTTTAGGGGTTTATGAAGATTTACCTAAGTTCCATCACAAACATCAGAAGCCTTATTGTTTAAATACTAATGCTTATTTTGGACAACATGATAATCAAGATATTCTTCCTTTACCGATGGATCCTCCGACACAAAGTGATTTGTTAATAATTGAAACTATTGATATTCAAATGGATGAGAATAATCTTGAAAAGATAATAAAGATTGGGAAACGTTTCAATTAGGATGAACGTGATCAATTAGTTTTCCTTTTACTTCAATTCAAGGACATTTTTGCTTGGACATATTCAGATATGTCAAGTATAGATTCTAAGATTGTTACTCATAATATTGTTTTAAAACCAAATATAAAACCTGTGAAGCAGAAAATTCAAAAGATGATGTTGGGTGATGCGACGCGCTCCCCTGCCCACAGGTGGTTAATTATGTGCTGTTCCATGTTCACTAATAGTCATGGCTTTTGGTGCAATGGCAAACGGGCCCTACAATTGGTATTAGAGCCTGGTTTTGGCTTGGTCATGGGTTCAAATCTCCTCGGTGCCTTCCCGACCCGCGTAAGCACCTGGTATGTGCGTCGAGAGGGAGATTGTTGGGTGATGCAATGCGCTCCCCTGCTATGCGCGTCGAGGGGGAGATTGTTGGGTGATGCGACGCGCTCCCCTACCCACAGGTGGTTAATTATGTGGTGTTCCATGTTCACTAATAGTCATGGCTTTTGGTGCAACGGCAAATGGGCCCTACAGATGAATCCATGAATTGCTTTATTACTCAAAAGTGAAATTGAAAAATTACTCGATTCTAGATTTATCCATTCTATTGATTACTCAAATTGGATTTCAAACATTGTGCCTATTTTGAAAGGAGAAAATAAGATAAGGATGTGTACTGATTTTAGAGATTTAAACCAAGCATCCTTAAAGGATGATTTCCCATTACCCAATATTGATATGATTGTGAATTCAATAGCGGGTTATGCTTTGTTATCTTTTATGGATGGTAATTTGGATATATCAAATCTTTATTCCTCCTAAAGATCAATTTAAAACTGCACTTATAACACCTTGGGGAACATTTTGTTGGGTCATGATGCCTTTCAAATTAAAGAATGTAGGAGCAACTTATCGTAGAGCTATGACTTTGATTTTTCATGACTACATCCATAAGATCCTTGAAGATTATGTAGATATTATCTTAGCAAAGTCTATACAAAGAGAAGATCATGTTACTATTTTACGACAAATATTTGAAAGGATTAGAAGTTACAACATGAGATTGAATCCTATGAAATGTGTTTTTAGAGTAGATTCAGGTAAATTATTAGGATTTATAATCTCTAAGAGAGGCATAGAGGTAGATGTTGAAAAGATTGATACTATTGTTAATATTCCTCCTCCTAAGAATATTTCTCAACTACTAAGTTTCCAAGGAAAGATACAAGATATTCATTGCTTTGTTTCTAATTTAGTTGATCGAACTATTCCTTTTACTTCCTTGCTTAGAAAGGATAACACTTTCTCCTGGAATAATGAATGTAAGAAATTTTTTGAGAAATTTAAGGAGTACCTTGCAAATCCTCCTATCTTGCAGCTAGTTAAATTTGATAAGCCATTTCATTTGTATACTTTTACAACTCCAAAGGCCGTGAGTGCCTTGTTAGCTCAAAATGATGATACTGGTAAGGAAAGACCTATGTATTACATTAGTCGGACTTTACTTGATTATGAAACAAGATACACATATTTGGAAAGACAATGTCTAGTTGTAGTTCATGCATGTCAGAAACTTGGGCATTATCTTATAAATGTTGAAGTCAATGTGACTGTCAAGTTTGATCCTTTGAAACATATTTTCTCACAAACTGATCTCTCTGGCCATTTGGCAAAGTGAGTGATGTTACTTACAAAATTTTATCTTAATTTTATTTCTCAGAAGTCTATTAAGGGACAAGATTTAACAGATTATTTAGTTGAAGCTCATTGTCCTCATTTGGATACATGTTCTACTTTAATGGAAGTTCCTAGTGATAATATTCTAGCTATTCAATAAGATGATATTTGGGAATTGTATTTTGATGGATCTAAATGTAAGAAAGGTTCTGGTGTTGGTATTATTTTAATTCCTTCTATGAAAAATTCAATCCCTTTATCATACAAATTAATCTTTTCTTATACTAATAACATTGCAAAGTACGAAGCTCTTATAGCTAGCCTACGAGCAGCTTCATCCCTTAACATAAAACACTTGTCAATATATGGAGATTCACAATTGATTGTTGAACAAATTAAAGGAGGTTATCAAACTAAGAATGATAAAATGACACAATATAGAGATTTGGCTCTTGATGTGCTTTTACAATTCTCTTCTTATACGATTCAAATATTACCTAGAAAAGATAATCAACATGCAGACGCCATGGCAAGCGCAACTTCTTTGGTGTGTCTTGAAAATAATGCTGAAAATTTTCAATTTACTATATAGACTCTTAAAAACCTTGCAATTTCTAAAAATATTACCTGTGATTGTTTCAATTTATGTTTGGATGAATGGTATTCCCACATTTTTCAATTTTTGGAAGATGGTATTTTTCCTGAATCAACAACAAAAAACATTTGTAATAGTATTAGTAATGTAATGGCCCTATCTATTACTATGTCTATCACTGCGCTCTAATGGTAAATGGCTTTCAGATCTCTCTAGCCTATAATAGGACGATGTAGATCTGTGTGTCTGCGTATGGCTCCTCAGTATGCTCATACCATATGAACACTCTCAAGAACTCATCCCTTTCTTTGCACATCCTTAGCTCTCATTGGACAACTACAAAGATATCGACATGTCTATCGAGGTCTTTGCAGCCAAGAGAGGACTCTTGCTTGTTCACTGGTAGTCAATAAGATATGTATGTATCCTTCAAAATCTAGGATACAAAGCTCCTCCACTCCACTATGCTAGTTGTAGAATAAAAATTACATTTACCAATTTCATACTTTTTCAAAGAAAATTGCATATTTAATCATATCTCATATTTCATACCTGGGTCTCCCTCCTAGACGTCACTAAAAGGTATGGATGGCGGGAGCATGGAGTGACTACTCTCTCCATGCTCGCTATATCTAGGCCTAATCAGTGGTATCTCTGTGTGGGTGCATCGAGGCCATCGTGATCTCAGTTGTGATATGTAATACATGTGTACATCTACACCAATATCACCAGCTAGGAGCATCTCCTCTTCTCTCTCCTCCTCTCTCCCCTCCTCTATGGGATCTCCCTAAAAGATCTGTACTCCTCATCTCTGATATCCTCATCCTCCTTTATTGTACCATCATCCTGGTGTGTCCTCTCTAAAAGACCTAGAGCACCTATAGGATAATCCTCAAGGAAGATGGGGTGGGTCCCCCTGTAGACTCCACTACCTGATGTAAACTCAGCTCATGCTTGAATAGCTCACATCTGATGGTACCTCCATATCCTCTATCTCATCTGCATAACTTTCCTCTATGTCTACAATTAATGGTTGGTGTATGGCATCGGGTCTCTGATAGTACCTCATTAGATGTACATAGTGAGGTATTTCTCGAGGGACTCACTGTAATAGGTCAAACTGTCTCATCACCTGATCATAATAGTATGGAATCACTATATGATTTTGATGAACCTCTAGTAGGTTTTGTCATTATATCTCATTTGGAATCGTGTATTTGGCCACTCTTTCAGCCAGTAGTAATGTCTCCATATCACATCTGCACTCGAATGTAGTCTAAAGATACTCTTCAATAGAGGATATCTCCAAACTGATAGGCATTCCTTAGAGGATAAGAAAAGACTCTTAGTGTACTTGCATCTACCATCACTAGAACACCCTATTGACGTGTACATGTGAAATGCTTCAATAGCCAAATCTATAAGAGTATACATATCGAAAGACTCTCTCTCTCTGATATCTAGCTCGTGGTATAGCTAGGCTAACATGTTGTGACACCATGAGAACATGGTCCTCTCGCTCTCCATCCTCTGTATAAGATAAGTAAGAGGTGTAGAAAATATGGTATCCTTTGAGTTGGGTAACACAACCAAGGATACTATACCAAGCATCACTCTTCATACCAAAGATGTAGGGCCTGATAGTATGGATGTTAAAAGGACATGATCTGATCAGGTTCACATCTATGGAACTTGTCCCAAGCAATGCTCCTTGTTTGCAAGGATCTCCTCATAGACCCACTACGCTCTAGGTTTGATGGTCTCACCTTGGACTGGAAGCTGCAAGATCCTGTAGACATCCTATAATGTCATTATAATCTCTCATGAGGGAAGATGGAAGGAGCATGTATCCTCATCCCACCTCTCTATCAAAGCTGATAGCATGGCTCAGTGTAGCGTAATTTTTGGTAGGACTGCTACCCAATACAGTCCTACATCTCTCAGTGGTTGTGCATCCTCCTGATCAAGCTCAGAAAATCTCTCTCTGATGATCATAAGCAACTCTCCACAGGGATGCTCTCGAAAACATACCATGTACTATAAGCAAAAACAAATATCATATCAGTATTCTACATCATAAAATCTATAAATTCAACTTGACTAGGTCAAGGTCCGCCTCACTTAGGTCAAGGTTGACCTTCCTAGGTCAAGATCGACCTTTCTGGGTCAGGGTTGACCTTTTTGGGTCAAGGATGACCTCATCCTAGAATGGGTGGAGACCTTCCAGTCTATGTCGACCTTCTTAGTTCAAGGTCAACATTGTTGGGTCAAGGTCGACCTTGCCTATAGAAATCAAATATTTAGAAAGAATAGGAACAAACAATAGTAAACTCACATCAGGAAGTGATCGTCGAGTAGCTAGGCACTATCTCAGAAGCTCCATACGCGTCACTCGTAGTTCTTCTCTCATTGGCATCTTGCACCCTCTTTTTGAATCTACAAAAGGTAAGAATGAGTAAGTATGACTTCCTTTTCATTATTTATAGTTAAACTTTAGGGTTTACTCATGGTAAACTCGAATTCCCCTTTTTTATGCATTTAGATAGACATACACTCTTTTCATCATAACTTGAGTTCGATATCTCCATTTTTAGTGTCGTTAGTGGCGTTGGAATCGTGATTCAAATACCTAACTCCTTGAATTAGTTTAGGAAGGGTAAGAATCCTTCTAATTGGTTTAAGAAAGATATTTTCAACAAACTACTTATCCAGTATATAGAGTTATCCTTATCACCCTATTTCACCCTTTAGAAATAGAAAGTTGATACAAGGGGACATAAGGGCTTTATGCACTTCTCAAAATTTCATTTAGTAAGCTTTAGATGATTTATGGATTTTAATTAACCTTGTTCATTGCAGGTTTTAACAGTTTTTTGCAAGATCTCTACATCGAGGACTTGGCTATATCCTTTTTATTTACTATGATGTTTTCTTACTTTAGCTTGCATATTCACGTAGTGTCATATATAAGCTAAAGTGGGGGCTAAATGTATCATCTTAAAATGGAAGCACTTCCATCTTGGTAGGTTTAGCACCCTCTTTTAGTAAAATTATCATGATAGACTTGCATTTAGGATGCATTTTGCACTTGATTCCTTCATTATAGGTGAAATTAGGGTTAGGATCTCAAAGATTCTCCTTAATTTTCCTCCTCTATGGTTATATTTTCTAGGTAGGACTTAGGCATAGGTCCTCCTAGCCTTTGTCATATTCATTATAGGATTTTGTGCTTATTCCTAGCATTTTGTTATGTTTTGATATCATTTTTAGGTCTCTGGACATCCTCGGGACCTCTTGTTTTCTACTCTAGCCGAATTTGGACCCCTAGGTCGAGGTCAAGGTCAACCCTCACCTAGCGAAATGTTGATTGACCCTAACCTAAGGCAAGGTTGAGATCTTCCTTGACCCTCTTCGGGATTTGATCCCCTTTTTCAAATTTTGGTCTTGGAGGACCCTGAAATTAGTGTCGGGCTTTCGAATCTGAATGTGGAAGGGTTTTAATTTGAAATTCATTTAATTATTTTCCCTCCTTAGTTGTTTATTGTGATTGGACCATAATTTGAGGTAAAATTTGAATTATGGGTCCTCACATTACTCTAGGAGCCTCACCTTGAAACCTCTATATAAAGACTCTCATTTGCATTCATTTACAACTAGAACAAGATGATGGTAAGATGATGCAAGATTGCAAGAGGATGGTATAGAAGATCAAGCCATTGTTGATATCAAGCATTTTTGTGAACACGCCATTGTGAACATCTATTTGGAGCAAGAGAGATCCTATCTTCCTTGATCCGCCATTATCAATATTCAAGCATTCAAAGATACAATCATGGGATAGCAATTATAGATTATGAGTTTGGTAGGACTACTTTAGCCTTGGCGGCTTGGTATGCTTTCTTATCTTATTCAAATCTATGCATTGCTTTCTCATACATATTCATGCGAGGGTTTCAATCTAGTGGATCAAATCTTGGCATTACACATTCCATACACACACACACACACACATTCTATTATATCTAGCTATTCGTGGAGGTGGGAATCACCTAAACAGGGGTTTGACTAAGGCAAAACCCTATATAGCCACCACAAAAACCCCATTTTTAGATATATGCAAGTGTTGTTTCAAGAATTGGAGTGCAGATTTGGATACCCTTTTTAGTGAACTTTCAAGATCCACGAATGAAATTTTCATTGAAATTTAGAGTAATGTAAGTCAAGGTCAACTTTTTGGGGCACAATTGTGTCCTAGGGTAAGATTGTGCCCCATTATCTGGGTCAAGGTCAACCTACCCTTAAAAGGATAAAAGTTTTCTAGGTTTTCTCCATCTCGACAATTCCAGTCCATAACAAGTTATAGAATTTCCAAAAACTATATAGAGGCATCAGAAAATAGGTATTTCCATATTAGTTCCCGCATGGGTTATGTATCTTATTTTGTCTAATTTCAAGGATTTTAGATTTCCATTACTTATTCCATTTTAATTCTAAAATGATATATGAATAGTGGTGAATTTTAGAGGCATCATTAAAGATCCATTTTTACCCTACTCGGGTCCCTCTAATAGGTCAAGTGAAAGATGCACAAGTAGCATTAGTTGATAACCCTGCAAAGAGAATGAAACTAATCGTCCTAGTAACAAATATTCTGGCCAGCTATGGGATACTTTTGAGTAGAAGATTTTGCAGAGACATGGGAGGCGAAATCAAGATGAATTGGTCTCATGCCATTATTCCTGTGGGGAATAAGAAAATCAAGTTGGAACCCAAGGAAAAGGCCAAATTCACAATTTTAAAGTTTGATGATCATAAGGCACAAATCTTATATAAAAAAATGGAGTTTAGAAATTACATGATGTTCTCTAACTCTAATTATTCAGAAGAACAACTAGATCCTCCTAGTGATCCAGCAATTTGGACCCTGGAGTTCGATGGCAGTTGTCCTACTGCTAGGTCCAGAGCTGGTGTAGTGCTTGTATCCCCAAGTGGAGATGTAACTCGGCTCTTGCATACATGCTGCAATTTAGAAACACCAACAACACAACAGAGTATGAAGCCTTGTTGTTGGGTATCACTACTGCAAAGCAAAGAGGAGTCAAGATCTTAAGAGCTCAAGGAGACGCAAAGCTTATAGTGAAGCAAGTTCAAGCTTAGTACATTATAAAAAATGTTAGACTTGAGAATTACAGAAATAGGGTTTGGGATGAGATTGAGCATCTAGATGCCTTCTCAATGCAAGTTTTCCAAGGGAGTAGAATGCAAGGGAAGACTTGTTAGTTGCGTCATCCTCACTACTAGTCCCACATCTAGATTTCATAGATAATCAGTACAAGGTCGAAGTCTTGTTCAGGCCAAACATTCCTAACAACATTGAGACATGGCAAGTGTTTAATGATGGTAAGCAAATCCAGTCCTTCTTGGAAGGATTTGAACCTTTCAGTGGCTAGTACTTTGAAGGGAGTGAAAACCCCTGCAAGGATTTCTCCCCTAACACCAAGAAAGAGTTGGAGCTTGGAGCTAAACAAATCAAAGGTAACAAGATCCCTTGACACCTTATTTCACTTGAGAAACTATTTAATAGGCATGATGCATTTATCAAAAGGGAGAGGGGAAGAAAAGGTGGAACTTTCAGAGAATATGAATATTGGCACCAAATAGAAACCCAAACTGGTTAATATCAATAGTAGTTGCTTAAAGGAAGAAAGGGAAAAAGAAAAAGGTTTGTTGACAGAATACCAAGATGTATTTGCTTGAGGATATGAGGACCTAAAGACTTTTAGGAATGGCGAGTTCAAGTACAAAATTCCCCTCAAGCCTGAAGCCACTCCTTTTAGGCAAAAGCAACGTAACTACAACCCTATGGTCTCAGATACCATCTCTAGGGAAGTCCACAAGATGTTGGAAGCTAGAATTATCTACCACATACATCATTCGACATGGATAGCCAACATGGTCCCAGTCCAAAAAAAGAGTGGGGAGATTAGAATTTGCATGGATTTCAGGAATTTGAACCAGGCATCTCGAAAGGACAATTATGCCTTTCCCAATATGGACCATCTATTGCAAACAGTGGTCAGCTCCAAAATGATGTCCATGCTAGATGGATTTTTAGGTGCACGACCTAGTGCAAATGGTCATTGAAAACTTGTTTCAATATTTGAAGATCTTGCATACAAAGTCCTTCGTGTCCACTAATGGCAAGCTTGTGGACACTAAGAGAATGGAATCAAAGTTCTTGGCATTTGTTGAAGAAGTCATTTACGCACTCAACTTCCAAGTGTCCAAGATCCAGGAACTCTCAGTAGCGGATGCAATCATAAGGAGAGAAATGGGAAAATTCTAGTCAAGGGTGGCCAAAATTGATGAACTAATGGAAATACATGACTACTAGATGGTCCGAGCTGACAATATCATCATTCCATATGTCAAAGACCTAGACAAAGTAATTGAAGCCATGAAAGCTTATTGAGCTAAATCAGTTACTTCTAAGAAGACATGATGTTTTGATGCTTTTCTAGAGACCTATCATTCTTCCTCTTCTCTTTCTTTTGTAGCCATTCATGGCATTTTGTCAATCTCTGTAACGAACAATGATTCATGCTTGTCTTATTTTTAGATTATCCTATTTAGAGATGCTCTGTGAAGTAATCATCCAATGTAACTTACCACTTTGAGAAGGCCTATAAATGTACCCTTTTATGAAGTTAATAAGATCAACAAAATTTACTTTGGGAAAAGCCCTGTAGTTGAGACTACTATGTGAGACTCTAAGTTCATTTTAAGTTTTGTTGTTCATTTTAGTTTAGAGTATAGTATTTGGAATGAATGTGTTGATGTTGAAAGTTTAATGAATGTGAATGAACTTGGTTTTGTTTCCTTTGTTCAATAGAATGTATGTCTTACTCTCTTCAGCGTAAGCATCTCATTTGTTCTTTGTGTTGTATGCTCTAGTTTGTGTGTTTAGGATAGTTTATTGCATAAGGAAGTCAGAAGATTGTGTGTGCAGTAGCTGAGAGATAGACAATCTGGGTATTGTCAAAGCATTAGCTAACTCTGTAATCTGGGAATTGCTTATTTCACCATCTCTTCCTTTCTTCCCGTTGTCATAGCTAGTAATGCATATTTTCATTCTTTGCATTGTAAGTCTGAATAGATTGCATCTTGTGAGTTAATCCCCCTTCTTTTGCCTAGGTTGTTTAAGGTGTTGAGCAACTTGGTTTTTGCCTCTTCTGCTCTCTAGTTAAGAGCATACCCCCGAAACTCCAAAGACAAATTCATTGCATATCTTGCATTCATAAGGGAGTTGTACATTTCAATTCAAGGGTCTTCAATAGATTACTACACTAACCCATTCTGTTGTGAACCTTTTTTTTTTTTGTTCATAAGCCATTGGGCAGTCAAAGAGTCAAGGTATAAACCAAAATATCAAGGAAGACAAACTGTTAACCAACAGGATGGCCAAGGATTATTTCCTTTTCATTTCACTGCATAGGAAATGTTTCAAGGATGGGGACGAGTTCCTTGAGGGCAGGAAATGCATCCTTGTGGGACATAGTTTCAAAGCTTAAATTCAGTTATTAAGCAGCTGCTCTACAAAAAAATAAAAATGAAAAAAGATTTCAATTTATCCTTCCTCCTAAATTAAAATTTTACATAAGAACGCCCCAATGTTTAAAATTAAATAAAAATTATATACAAGTTACCACATAGGAACATAGAAATAAACATTCAGCCTACATTGAATTTTCATGAATTTTCATGAATTCATATGACAGCCAATTTTACACCTCAGAATTATATCAATAGCTACTTAATTTTGAATTTGCATAAAAAAATTCTTGCAGTTCCTTGTGAGCTACTATTTTTTAGTTGTGCTCAGCATATTTCAATTTTGAAAAAAAACAGGGACTTGATTTTTTTTAAGATGCTCACTTTCACAATAGCTTATTCCAAAAAAATCTTCATGTCTCCCTTTTTAGGCAACAGCAATGGAGGCACCTAAAGACTTACTTTTTACTTCTTCTTTTTAAGTTACAACACCAAAAATGTTTGTCATAGGCAGGGAAAAAGACTATACTTTTTTTTTTTGAAGTTACAAAAAGTTATATATATAACCACTTACTTCTTTTTTTTGAAGTTAAGTGTTTGTCATAGGCAGGAAAAAAGACTACTTTTTTGTTGAAGTTACAAAAAGTTATATATATAAAAAACCGTTCTCATGGCTGAATAGTCACTATACAGAGCCCAACACATGAATCAGCTGTAGGAATCCAATCTAATCAGAGTTTTCAGTGAGGAACTCACATTCATTTCAGTGTATAGTATTTTCAAAGTGGAGGTTTGACCCATATCGGCCTTGAATATGCCATTCAAAAGAGTGGAACTTTCAAAAAATCAGGCATGAGATCTTCAAAATAGGATTCCTAAGAGTAATGTTCTTAATATACAGGATTTACCTTGATGGGTGAATAGTTTCGAAGTATATTAGCTTTTACTGAATTCATTTATTTGAGCTCAGTACCCACAAAAACAATCATCGAAACAAAAGTCCCAAAGTTCCTTTCAATGGCTCTTACTTACAATCTAATTGATAGTGAAAACCTCATATACATTATCATGAAACAAGTGAATACACCTTTAAAAGATCTATAAACCAATTTAATCTTGAAGTGCTCTAGATTCCCCTTGTCTCAATTCCTCCAGATGAAACCTGAGCACTTTTCAGATTAACCTAGGGAGTGCCTAATTTGGCCAGGATCATTGATATCCAGAGGCCCTGGAATGTCTTTTGACTTTAGGTTCTCTGAAGAAATAGCACGGAATCCAAAGCAGAAATACTGATTTCTTGCAGCTTCCAGTGACCTTGAGTAGGAATCAATTGAGCCATTGTCTTCCGCACCATCTTTACCAGATGACTTGGATGATCTTTGATTTGATCCATTGTTTTGGAGGAAGTCTTTAAACCTTGTAGGCAATTGTATAGGAGATCTTATGGGCGATAAAGAAGAAGATCTTGAAGGCGATGCAAATGGAGTGATCCCCGGTGAAACCCCACCATTGAAATCATTGCCACAAAGCTTTGGAAACCTGTGTTTTGTGAATGGACTAGATGGGGTTTTTCTTAGAAATGAATCGCTTTTAATACCCAATGTTGAAGTTTTTGAAAATCTTTCTCGTAGTGTGAATGGATTCTCAAACCCGTCATCTTGCATGAAATGGGAGCTCATTGATGTTCTTGACCTGTTCTCTGTTGTATCTGGTTTGAGTTCTTGCATTTGCCATTCTCTTTTACTGATTTTTCCCCCTTGAGACCATCCAAGAAGAGTTGCAAGCCTTTGTTTGGCATGGCTAGCCGCACTAAATTTCTTTTGATTTCCTATGAAATACCTTGTCCCAGCATTTCGTTCAATGAACTCCCTTACGGACACATCCACAATTTCTGAATCTTCAACTTGTGCACATAAACTGCTGTCTGAAGATCTAAATGATGTTCCTGGGCTGTTATCAGGACAATTGAACTTTCCATAAGAAATGTTTGCCTCGCTTACAGAGCAATCCTCCGAACGCATTGGTCTTCCTCCTGCTAAAGCAAGTTGCTTAAGCAGAGGATCTGATGTTATACCAGAGACGAGGTTTAATTCAAGTATATCAACAGCACTCATTCCATGTTTATCACAAACATTGATATTTAACCCTGTTGCTGACATGAGTAATTCCACGAGCCCTTTATGAATCACCTTTCCAAGGACAGCAAGATGCATTGCAGTTCTTCCTTCTTTGTTCTTGCTATTGATAATGCTTGGCAAATCTATGGTTTTATCTAAGACTAAGTGTCTCACGAGATCCATTTGCTTGTTAAGCCTCCTAAAACCAGAGGCTCTAAACCCAGCTACTGCAAGGTGTAAGACGGTGTTTCCATCATTGTTTTTCGCGGTTAGCAGAGATGGAAAAGATGATAGAAGTTGTTTAACAATGCCCAAGTGACCCCTATATGCTGCTATATGTAGCGGTGTGTTTCCTTGATTATCTGTGAAAGCTATAATGTCTGGAGATGCCAGAAGGAGCTCCTTTGTCACCTGAACCACAAATAGGACATATATTACAAATCGGCAAGCAAATCCCGACAAATACATCTGCTTTATCCTTGCCAGTGTCAGAACAAAGGATATGAACATATATGACACAGTATGATCTGAAATGTAAATACTGTATAAGGATTATAGATTGTAGAAAACGGATAGACCAACCTTCCATTTTCAACTCAAAGCATAGAAGCATTTTGGTAAGACCAAATTATGGCGATTTCAAGGTAGTTTTAACATTGACATAAAAAACTATATATATATCCATTAACATTAGGCATTGACACATACATATCGCATGGATGTTTCTTGTGATAGCAAGACTATGACGAACAGTCCAGTTGCAAATAGTAACCACATATGGAGTAATGACAATATATGTAGTGAGAATCCAATTGTATAAATGTGCAAAGGATTCAATGAATATAAACGAGTAGTTTTGGTGTGCCTCCGTATTATCTCTGCATTTATGTATGCTGGTGATCCACTGATTATCATTAGAGTTTTGCTTGTAATTGTTTGATTCCTTCAACCTTGGCATACAGAAGATCATATAACGAACTTAATGCCTAACGATGAACTCTATACTCCGTTTTCTAGAATGATCAAAAAGTCTACAAATAGCTTTTACTGTCCTTTAATTTGAGGGATAATAATATCCTACAATTAGTGTTTAATCCCATTAGTTGAGAATCCGTTTGGATTGAACAAGTGAGCTGCAAGAAACACTGGAAGGTGCAATCCTATTCAATCTTTGTGTTCTCATGTTTTATGGCAGTTAAGAGGTCGAAGTCAAGGTTAATTATTATTTATTTTGATTAATTATTTCAATTATTAGTTAATTTTGAGTAGATTACAACTCAAGACCTCCCAATTAAGAAGCTCACAATTTATCATTGTATTGTAGGCTCTTGCCTATGTTTTATGGCAGTTGTTTTAGAGTAAGTTATCAAATTTTAAGTTTGCATGGTAGACAAATTCGCTTAAAGTTGTAGATAGATGTTTGAAATCTCTGAGTTCCAAATTTCTCTCGAATTTAAAAAAAATTGAGACATATTATGAGCGGCTGATCTCACCCATGCAGGGATACCCATGTAAAAAATATTTTTCTTATCAAGCTTTAGAATGGAATTGAACGGTAAAAACAGTGGAATAAGCTTGTTGGTAGAAGAAACCTGTATATTTGACAAATGTGAAAGGAGGAAACTAAGCATTTTGAAGAGGACTATACATAACTAAACAACGAAAAATAGACAGCAAGCTTCAAGCTGTATGAAAGTGACCATCTGCTTGTTTACATATTCTCTTTAACAGGCCGATTTAAGGCAGGGTAGTTAGCCTTTCGAAATTTTGTATCAGTTATTCACAATTCATAATAGATTTCTTTTTGGTTAATTTCTTAATTTGATTGTTGGTCTTTTTTATTAAAACTGTAATCTATTGTGAAAATGATCTATTATCATAAGAATGTTACATAAATAGGATTTCTAGATTCACTATTTGGTCTATTTTTGGACGTGTACGCATTGATATAAATGTTAATTAGAGATATTAGATTTTTAACAATTCATAATAATTCTGTATTTAATTGTATATTTTTTCAATCAATAATTGATTTTTCATCAAAATGTACAAATATTCTAAAATTTTCACATTCACTCTGTACAAAGTGTTTGGTCTGTTTGTTTGATATCTTATATATATGTCATTTGATATAAATGTTAAGTAAAGATATTATTTTTTATAATTCATAATAATTTCTTTCAGAGCTATAAGATTTCAACAATTCAAAATTGTATAAAAATTTTTGAACGTGATCCATCATCAGAATACAAGAAAACTAAATAAAAGAAAGAAATACCACTCTAATAATTTCTTTGTTTAATTTCTAAATTTGATTGAATATTTTTCCACTACTAACTCTGATCTACCATCAGCTAAGATTTTCCAATTCACTCTGTGCAAAGTGTTTAGCTTATCTTTGACATATGTAACACCCATAAACCTACCATTTGATATAAATGTTTTAACTACTTGCCCTATTTCGGGAAACAAACTGGCATGATTTGGCACTGCAGTAAACCGAAGTGGAACTTATCCACTAATAGAGCTTAGAGCCTTGGAGGGGTTCACCTTAGTTTCTAATGCTTGTGCCGTCTCTCAGATGTTATTTCCAGATAATGGATTAACTTTTCTGATTTCTCTGGTTTCCAGTCAAGGCTGTAGTACAAGCAGTTAAGGTTACACGAATCAAAATCACAGGTGTAATGGTAGCTATGAAAATCCAATGGTATTAACTAAAAGAGTAAGATTTGAACAGGTTGATTCTGCTTGGTTTCAATGAAAAAGATATAGCTTGGCTCAGGACTAAAATGGTAGCAAAATGTTATTAGGGCATCCGAGTTTGAACTGGACGGCCGCAATGTCTCTCATTGAGGGAATGAGTGTAATCTGGAAGGAATCGCTCCAAACGCCCAAACCTTATCATGGGTGAAAACCTAAAAGTCTCGTGTTTAGATCAAACGAGCGGATTTCCAATTTTTACACCGTCTGATCATAAACTCTTGAAAAAAGATTGAAGATTGACCTTGTGGACCGGAAAGTTAAGGACTGCTATAAATATATAGCAACCTAAGATCCCATTAAATGTAGGCAATCGTTTTCTGTGCCTTTTTAAATGTATACTAGGACTCTTTATGCAGACTTCAGGCATGATAGATAAAGGCCCCAAGTCATAAATAAGCAAGTGCAGGAATCGGCTAATTGATTGTAACCAAAAATAGGCCATTTGAAATTGCCAAAACAAAAAACTTAGTCCAGCTCACCTCAGATTGGCCTCTACTTGCAGCAGAATGCAGAGCAGTTGAGCCTCGGTTATCTCTATACGAACTGACATCCGAGCAATGTTGCAGTAATTCCCTCAGTATCTCCATATTCCCTCCTCTTGCAGCAGCATGAATTCCCCTGTTCATCATTTGAAATGAAAGAGAAGATGAACTTGAAGGAGCAGCAAACATCGCTGCAGCCGAATCCTCAGCTTTACTCTTTCTAAGACACTTTATATCATTGGCAAGACCCAAAATTTCTCTAAAAATCTCAGCATTTCTGCTTCTGGCAGCTGCATATAACATGTCTGATACTCCATACTCTCCTTCTCCAAATACCAAAAATGGCTCCCTCTTCAAAAGATACCTGACGAATGTGATATCCCCAGCAGCAGCAGCAGAGTATAAGAGCCAACCACCATAGCCTCCATCAATGAGAATGTTACCATACTTTGTTTCACACTCGCCCATGAGTTCCCTCGCAACCAGGCCTCTTCCTTTGGCCGCATCTCTGAAGGAGGCCTCATTGTCATCTTCCCACACAGTTTCCAGCCTCCTGATTCTCCTCAAAGATGTGAGTTTGATGAGAAGATTCCCGTCTTGTCTCAGCAACTCTTTCACTACTTCAAAGTATCCATTAGCTGCTGCCCAATCCACAGGAGTTGCAAACCACCATTGTTCTCCAGTGCTCTCCCATCTCATAGGATATTGAGGACCCATTATCAATTGCTTCAATTTTCAACCAAGACAATCCATAACTATTTCCTAGAGAAGATATTGAACCCAGAATCTTCGATGGGAGAGTTCAGTTCCACTCAGAGAACAATAAATAATGCATGTGGGATCTACACAAATGCCTATATATGATAAACAATTATACACAAGTCTTGCAAATGCCGCTTGTGCTTAAGCTACCTTTGGAAACAAAACTCTCAAAATGTCTCCTTCAAAAATAGATGGGCTGGGTCATATACTAGACCTTACTTATGGGTTAATCATGGTTGTATATTTCCTCTCACATATCACATTACTTCCTCGTTTTCTTTTTATAATTTTGGAGTATGCAGACACAAACAGAGCTTTCATGCTGCACTGCAACAACTGCAGGTGGGGAAGGGACAGAATCAACAGTGTAAATTAAGTTACGGGTGGCCTCTCACTCTTGCAAAAAAATTTAGCTAGTGGGAAAGTGCCAATGGAAAGACTGGCAGATGATACGACAGAAGTTGTTATGGAAAGTTTGGCTGTGGGGTTGGGAAGATGGCGATCAGTGCATGGTGGGGCAGACGCCAATTGCAGTGTAACACACAGATCCATTTCATTCGTGCTTCACCAGCGGGCAATGGAGTACTTAAAACATAACAAAACATCTCCTCTTTTCAGTATAAATTCTTGAAAAATGTGTCATAGAGAGTGGTTATTCTGAACTCCTCAAAAGTCTTGTACTGTAAATTGTACACTGCAGACAACTACTGAATCGGTACACAGTCACACAGAAATATGACATCCAATAGCTAGATATATTTTCAAATGTCAACTAATTCTCTTGGCATTTCCATTAGCACCAACTAAATAACCGATGGCTAACAAAGGGATGTTGTAATTAGGTAGAAATCATGGGTTAGGGGTTACTATTTGTATTTGTATACTTGAAAGAAAGGTCACAAGTTCAAATTTTATTGGGGTACCTATGCACATTTTGTCTGTAGCATAATAGATGTCTCCTTCAAGGAGTTCGAGGTAGTCTCTCATTGTTGTGACCATATGTAGACTCAAAAACATATGACTAGGATCATGATCTAAGATAGAACCTTACCTTTCCATTCTTACAAGGATGGAGAGAAGGAACATTTTATGATTAAGGGAGGAATTCAGATTAAAAGAAAGAAAGATTATTTCTCTTTATAACTTAGGAGGCAATTTCCTTATGAGTCTATATATGGCTCAGAATAGTATAAGACTAAGTCGAATAGATTTCTAACTGAAAACTAAGCTTACATACTTTACCTACATGTAAGATTGAGCAGTTTTATTTAGATGGTTAAACATATATGCATGTAATTTGTTACAGAGAAAAATTATCAGATGAAGAAACTATAGAGAGAGGGAGCATGTTATGATTAGGATAAGAAAATAGATTAATAGAAAGAAATAAATAAATCATCAGAAAAGAATCAGAATCAGTAGAGAGAGGGAGCATGTTATGATTAAAGTAGAAGTATAGATTAATAAAAGAAAAGAAATATTCTTTTATGCTTTACAATATCAGATAATCTCTATATAAGCCTACAGTGATATGAAGCTACCTTAGATTTCTTACTAGAAAGCACCAAACTGTGCTTTGAACAGCTTAAGCACCTACATGCATACCTTTCCTTAGTGAGATTAAGCAACTTCATATGCATATAATTTAATACATATAAATGACTTATTGGTAATAACTAATGAAGAAGCACGTTATGATTAAGTGGAACCTAGTTTCAGTGGCCCCCATGAAGTGGTTAAAACATAGCCCTCACAACCAAGAACAAAATAATAAATGGGCATTATGGGAGCATGTTATGATTACGTAGAAACTCAAGTTTACCGAGCCCAATAAACCGGATAAAACATAATTGCAGATACAATGTGTTCACGCTACTTCTGCAGAGACGGCTGTAAAGTAAGAAACGGTATACAGCAAGGTCTTTTTCATGGGATTGAATTAAAATCAAGTGTACATAACAGTGATAGCCAGAGATTGGATCTAAAAAGTTGTGATTCTTTTGAGTAAGGAAAAATACCTTAGACTAGAATATACATCTATGCAGGATGAATAGACTTACAGATCAAGAATAAACAATAGTTCTGGACACCAAACAAATTATTATAGGCGGATTCTCAATAATATGAGCCATGTCCCTTTAGTGGAAGTGGTTTTCTCATAAAGTGATGGAAATGATAGAAAAGAACACAAAATACTGTTCATCAGAATACCTGTCGATACAATAAACTTAATCCACTTGGTATTCACAATGGTTTCCCACATGAACTTCTCTTTAATCTGAAGTAGTCAGACATGGATAAAGACACTCTTATACTGTGTTGTGATTATGGCCTCCAATGTGGAGCAATTGAAGACCCATGTTATGTTATGGAAAATGGTTGGTGGCGGTAGTATCTAGAAATGCCATGAAATCATTCCCCACAAATAGTTGCATACCATCATATAATTAGGTATACTGCTGCAACAAGAGATATTGCACATGACATGTCTGAAAAGTAGATTTTTATGGGAGCACTTTCTTTTTGGCCAGGAATGTGGTCTCATCACACTTTTGTAGCATCTTATTAGGCCAAGAATGTGGTCTCGTCACTTTATTTTTGCCCTAGTTGAAACCTAATTGACAGCAACCCAGCATGAAATAAATTCTCTCACACCAATCTATACTTACGTTCGGTTTCAATCAATGTACGATGGGATTATATAAAGTGATATTTCCCCGTGCAAGTTCAATCTCCATGGTGCATTGTCAGCATCAAAGCATTGAAACAAAAGGATTGCATAAGAATGATGTGTTTCATCTCCTCGAGTAGAAAATGTATGACTTCATTGTTATGATCATTATCTAATATAATTTGTGATTTCCATTTTTATCTTTATTTTATTTTCTAAATTGTTCTTTTAAAGTTTATCATAGAAAATTAATAGTGGAATTTACATATGTATATTTTATTTTTATCTTTATTTTGAAGAATTGTTTTATTTGTATGTATATATAGTAACAAATTGTACAATTCACAAGGTCGGTCTCGCCTAATTCACCCCTTATTCACTTCAACTTGGTAGTTCATAAGATCAAGGTAAGACAAGTTGGGCAATGGCTCAAGTCGTGAGAATACCCACTTAGATATCAAAAATAAAAATGATGCAATGTCATATCAAGCTAAACCTTATTCTTCTAACTTTAGTCTTGTCCTTATACACGCTTATTCTCACATTGTGATGCATTCACTTGTACCCTATTTTTTTTAACTGTCTCATACACCTACTCCTATTTATTTGCCAACCATTTTGATTTGATTGTTTCATGCCTAGAACTTCATTTTTATGATTCTTATATCTGCCTCACGATCACCAATTTAATCCTTTCCTTTCCAAAATTCAAAATTTAAATTAACCATGTAGCCAAATTGTTTTCCTTCTTTGAGCTAACATAACATGTTTTATAAAGCTTAATGTTATGTATAATTATTCAAAGACATTCAAAGATTTCATTCTAAACATGTAGAAATCATGCCTCTTCTACTCTAGAGCATCAAAGTAGTAATCAATGACAATTTATTTCAATTTGGTGCACTAAAAGGAGTTAAATATGCATACATATTTCTAATGTTTGTGTATAGTGTCTTTTCTATACATATTTTAAGAGATTGACCTAAGATAACTTATTTCCTTGCAATGAAATGACCCTTAAAAAGTATTTCTATATAAAATTGTTACTCATTTATAGGAGCAAAATAGATAAATATTTTATCAAACTAATGACAAAGAATAATTACATTGGATACAGTCAAATTTGAAGGAAGGGAACAAGTTTGTAGACATAGATTTGATCTAAGTAGTTGGACTTGCCCCAAACTATACATATGATCAATATAAGGCCTAGAGCATTTGTCTGACAAAGAGAACACATTCTTAATTAGCTAGTTTTAGTTGAGAACATATGCTTTTTAAGTTTTCATTAGGCAATATTCATAAAAGTATATGCATATACTTTGTAGCTTAGAATAAAGTATCCATTTCACTTTCATGGGATAGTAGTAAGTACTTTTGCTAAAATTATATTTAGTATAATGAATTCCCAAATGGAAGGCATCTTGAATGGAATAATCAAATGGGGAGAATACTTCTGAGAGGGGGGGTGAATCAGAAGTATCACACTTTAACCTTGAAAACTTTTAACTGAAAATAAATTGCATGCATGTAAACATATCAGTTAAGCATAAAGTAAACACATGCATCAAAACATATAACACCAAATTTGGTAACCCAGAAACCCTCCAAAATGAGAAGGAAAAATTGGGGTGGGGATGATACCCACAAAATATCACTGCAACAATAATGTTTGACCACTTCTGATGGTCTGCCCTATTAAAGGCTTTACATTGTATCAATAGTGACCTGTTTAAAGGATTTACAAACACTTTACTTGAAGTGCTACCCTGTTAAAGGATTTTATCACCTTTTCAAAGGTTCTACAACCTAGCTGTTAAGCTAACCTATCAACATAGGATTTTTTTTCTAATACAATTGTTGGAGAGTATTAGATTAATAAACTTGATAGCTTACAATCTATAATTATTGAATTTAGGCACTTGATTTGCTCATTCTGATCTGATCCTTGCTTGATCTGATATATGTTCGTAACCCTTGCTCTGTTTTGATCAACTGAATATGCAATGTTGATCCATTCACACTGTCTTTGACACCCCTGTTGCTTGCCCTGTTTTGCAATTCACTCTTTTCAACTTTTCATCTGCTCAACAACAACTTATCGTGGGGTCTATACCTTCTTATAAAGGCTTCGAAGACTTAGGGTTAGGTATGAATTCACGAACTAATTTTCCCGCTCAAATCCTTGGATTTATCCTATTGGTTGCATGCAATCTCCACTTTTCTTATTGGTTGCATGCTGATTGCATAGGTAAAAGAAAAGATTTGAACTTATCTTTTAGATCCTTCATGATTCATCCAAAAATAGTTTGCATATGAGTTTGTGAAGGCACAAACTCATATGTTGATTCTATGTTACTCGGCACATACTGGATTACTGGTGCTCGGCACATATATAATTCTGGTTTGCTCAGCACCTATAGCATTTTTTCTTGCTCGGCACATATAGCATTCTATCTTGCTCGACACATATAGCATTTTGTCTTGCTCGACACATATAGCATTCTGGCTTGCTCGGCATCAACTATGACTCGGCACATACATATCACTCAGCACATGAAGTCACTTGGCACATGTATCATGCTTGGCACCTACTGGAATTCTGACTCGGCACATACTATGGCTTGGCATATATAGTGTACTCGGCTTCTATATAAAAATTGGTTAAATGTGTTGACACTCAATTGTCAAAACCATTCTGAGACCAACATATACTTTGTAGCTTAGAATAAAGTATCCATTTCACTTTCATGGGATAGTAGTAAGTACCTTTGCTAAAATTCTATTTAGTATAATGAATTCCCAAATGGAGGGCATCTTGAATATTTATAATTAGAGTATGTTCTCTTTTTTAATGTTGCTCAATTGAAGCAGTATTGTAAAGATGGTGTAAATATTTAATTTTAATTTCTAAATAATTTGTGAGTGTTTAGTTTATTATATCTTGCAAGTTTATTACAAGTGGTATCAAATCTCTTGTCAAGGTCATTTTTGCAAGTAGATTTTCACTAATTTAGTTCTTGTTGGTTCACATCTATTTCCAATAGTAGAATATCACTCACAATACTAGGTTTATCATCAAACAAGTGAAATTGTTATATTAGCAAAATATTAAAGGATTTAAGTTTGGCTCTGTGAGGATGGATTTCCTATCCAACAAGATCATCTTGAACTTAGGAAGGTATTCTTCGAAGCTATAATATATGAGATGAACAAGTAAAATTGATATATAGCCCCAAACTATTGATTCAACCCACACATATTATCATTGGGTCAAGCACTTTTAACAACATTAAATTACATTTATATAGTTAATTTCAACACCATAGTAATGAATGCAATATAGGGGAAAGATACATGATTTGCAAAGTTTATTATAAATGATATTACCTGTGTATTGTAAAATCATGAACTGCATGATATCAGAATTAATTAAAAAATATAATCTAGTGATTTATTGGTCTAGTTATTTAATTTAATTAACTAGAGCAAAAGCAAGCTAGAATGGTGCCAATCTTAGGATAAAATGGTTACAATTGGTATAGAAAAACTTGTAGGAAAATATTTCAAATAATAATTGGTCTAATCATTTTGATTTGTCAGTAGATAATATCATCGATTTAATATACTTAATATTATACTAATGAATTGCACAAAAACATGCATAATCACAAAATGATCTATCATAAGATATATAACAAGGTAAAAATGTTATCATATTCACCAGATAGAGTTTGTGTTCCTAGGAACAAATGTGCTAATGAAATATTTCATAAAAAAAATGTATCCTTGAGTAATTTCACACATTTGTGGAGACATAATACTTAAAAATTACACTTGTATTGATATAATGATGTCCTTGCTTCATTTTAGTTGAATTGAGAATAAATCTATTTGAGGTTTTTTCTCTAATACACTTTTCTACTTTACTTTTTCTATTAAATATAATTAAAGTCTCTAGCGAGAATAGAGTAACAAGTATCAACAAGAGTATACGAAAACCATCAACAAGTACTTGATTTGTGGTCCATTCAAATCAACCATCATTACATCAGACCATTCAAAAATAAATACCTAAGACCAAAATACAAGCTAATAACAAAATGAAGATACTAACTAGTAAATTATTCTATCATCCATGCTACCCATGGAAGGGGTCCATCTTCCCATCTGAACCTCTTGAGTTCCATCTCTGAAAATAGTGGTAGGATCTTTCATCAATGTTTTCCATGGTAGGGTTGGAGATAAATGAACAACATTGACCATCATGCACAGGAGTCTTCTAGCATTAAAATCAGCTACATTCTCAGTGACAACAATCATGTTTGGAGTTCCAATGTTGTTTGCCAAATTATTTACAAAGTGGCTCATCCTTGATCTATTGGCAACTGGTTTATTTGTGCTAGTGCTTGGTTGATTAGCTATCTCATGTTTATCATTTAGTTCATCAGGCTCCTTTATCAGCTTGATCTGGTCAAGCATGTCTTTTAAGTGTGTTGTCAAAGTTGAAGGGCTTTTTATCGCTTGTTCTAACCTTGTACTACACTCTTTCCTCATTGAGAATCTTGGTATAGGCGTTGGTGATCCTCAGTAGTTATTTTTCCTTTACTTTGTAGTTGATTGTAACCTGCATAGAAATTTTTTGCATTGTGAGTCTTTGTAGAGACTCGGTAAAGATCCTAATCCTACCCTTAAATATATCATCATTCCTAGCTATCTAAATAAACCAAAGAAAATAAGATGAAAGGATAACCTAGAACATGTTAAGTTGTTTCGAGATGTCATGGATGTTACTAGAGAAGACTTGGAAAATGTGGAAGTCATGGTTAATAGGGCTACCGAACCAACTCTTTGGAAAAGTTATATTTGGAGAATATGCGTACAATAGATTCAGGCTAGGGAGAAAAAGGTGCAAGGGTATGGATCACTGTCGAGCTTAGTTAAGGGTAACCGACGAAGGAATGCTTGCCAAAGGAAACACTGAATTTTAAGCTCAACATTAAAATGCTAGATAGAAGAAAAGTGCTTAGACCAACATTTGGAGTCAAGGTGACAAGACCACTTGCTATTGAGAGAGTCAAAGACTTCATCACTATCAGACAATATGTTATGCAGGTACTTAGCTTTAGTTGCAAAAAGAGGTGATCCATTCGACCAACACAAAAGGGGTAGTCTGTTAATTTCCTTCCCACAAATTCTTGGGACATTGGCATACTACCAGGCATCTTTAAAAATAGTATATGTTCTTTTCTAGGAAGGTGGAAGGTTAAATCTGGAAGCAATATCCTCCCAGTTATAGAATTATCCTGTAATGTCCCCTTTCTAGCATTCATAGCATGATGTTGTCGTTAGCCTATTTCCCCACAGTCACGTAGGCTAACTAGGACATTAAAGGGGCTTAGAGGCCATTTGGCCTAGACAGTTTCAGTTGCAGGTCTTTCTAAGGGGTTCTGGGGCAACTTTGGGCGTACTTACTATTTATAGTAAGTCATCTTAGACATGGCCGGACATTCAGTCACAGTGGTATGTCGATGGTAATTGTTTAACATCGACAAGAAAACTTATTTATCATTGATAAGATTTTTTATGCATTGATAAAGCCATTTTATAAAGTTAAATTTAAATATTTAACTTTATTAATGCATAGACTATAGTTTGTGGGAAATATTTAAATTAAAAGAGTTCCCTTTATTTTTATAACACATTGGAGACATAAGGTACATAAAGGGAGTTATGTTTTATCCCACATTGAGAAAACAAAGGATTGAGCTCTTGTGAGAACACTATAAAAGAAATGGAAGAGCTTTTTTTTTGTATGCTTGGATGAAGATTAATGTTATGTTGCTGGATATCTGATTATCGGGCTTGGAGGACAGAATCCCTCTTTGCTAACATTCTCTTGGCTGTTGGAAGACACAGTCAGGAGGATCAAGGGTGTTTTCACTTCAAGAAATACACTGGGTTTCATTTGGGGCGTTCGCATAAAGAAATTTACAAGGGTTTGAGATGCAGATCTGAAGTTAGTTATTGCTATAGTGCCGCATGAACAGTATTTTGCTATAGTCGGCATGAACAGTATTTTGCTACAGTACGGCGTGAACAGTGTTGGTATCAAGTTTACTTGTTTTTTCGGCTGATTAGAAGTTTGGAGGGCTGCCGACTACATCTGCAAAATACTACGGCAACTAATTCCAGGTTTCATCTGTCAAATTTTGATACTTTGCATAATAATTGTTGAATACAAGTCTGAATAGTTGTTACAACCTTTAAGGCAACTGTAAGTGCACATCTACATTTAAAAATCACCCTTTATCAGCAGATTGAAAGAGTTTCCAGTTTTTTCATATACTGTTGAATGTGTGCCAAGTGTTTGTGAAAATGTTATGATGTGTATTATGCATTTTAATGTCACTTCATAGTTGTTCGTAAATCTACTCATTGGAAAGCAATTTATTGAGGAAATCAGCTTTATGAGTTTGCATACAAAGTATTTGACAATATTCCTTAAGTTAAATTTCTACAAGTCAAAGTTCAAATCAGGGGAGGATATTACATATCCTCCTTGATGAAGTCGTTGAATTTGTTAATGCCCAATATGTCTGAAGCCTTGTAGAAGTGTAGGGGGTTTCTCATGTCTTTCTAGGTTCCACCAGGGGGACTTTTCTCCACAAATTCTGGATTGGATATCCATGATCCCATCCCCTGACACCCAGAGCCTCAACCTCTCCTGTGCTTTCCAAATGGCTTTAAATAATAGAGCTCCTTCTACTTTTATTTTCCACTTTCTCGAGAGAAGGTCATGAATATGTAAATTCTTCCAAGACTTCCCTTTGGATGGGACACCACAAGCAATATTATTCCTTATAAGAATATGTTGAGATTTGTTACCTTTGGTGGATTTGACAATCCATTTAGCAACAAGGGCTATACCCTGTCACCTTAGATCCTTTAGTCCAAGGCCACCTAACTCCTTTCTCATTGCACATCAATTCCACTTAGCTTCATGTCTCCTTCTATACCGTCTACCATCTAACCGCATAAAATCTTCTATACATAATTGATTTGATCTGGTTGAAAATCTAGGTTGATGAGTAATATATAGTATAGGTTGATAAGAATTTTTTACATACTTGGACTCTAACAGCCAAGGACAAGTAACTATTGTTTCACTTGCCAAGCTTACTCTCAATTTTTCCTTTAATCCAATCTCGCATGGCATTCAAATTGGGCAAAATAGAAAAGGATATCCCCAAATACCTGACTATGAGAGTGGCACTTCCCTAGGAGAATCCAAAGTTACTATACCAATTGGGAGGTGTTCCTCTTATCCCAACATAACAAATTTAGTCATTGAAACCTTGCTTCCCAATGCTTTGCATCAATAAATTGACTATTACTTATTTCCTCTGACTTTGGTAGGGTGATACGGGTCTAACTTTAGGAGATGGGGAATCATTTCTTGAAATATAATGCAATTTGTTAGCAACAATAACAAATAGGGAAGGGGCTACTGGGAAGTCTTGTATGATGATCTAGATAAGGGGAAGAAATCTGATCTAGAACGATTTACCTCCACTATTGCAAAGGCATCTACCATTAGAATAAGTACCATCATAATGAAGCTTTTTGGGAATCCCAATCATTCTTGCATTACCCTGATAAACTTCCATTCTAATCTATCATATATTTTTTCATAGTCAATGGGAAACATAGGTGCTTTTGGGCCTAACCTCTTAGCCCAATGCATAGCCTCCCAACAAGTGATGAGGTTTTCCAATATATATTTTCCCTTTACAAATCATGTATGAGTGTGTTAATAACATAAGGAAGAGTGTCTTTGAGTCTAAGAGCAAGAATTTTTGCCAAGATTTTATAAGACACATTAAGGAGGGTGATGGGTCACCAATTCTTAATCAGAGTCTTGTCCCCATCCTTAGATATGAGTTTGGTTAATCCTGACTTAACCTCAACACCTAAGGACCCACACTCCATAGCTTTTTGATACAACAGGAGAAGATCCTCTCAAATCCAATCAAGGTGAGTTTTATAGAATTCTACAAGGATTCCATCTAGCCCCGAAGCCATTGTCATTACTCATTTTGGAAATAGAAAACACAATCTCTTCTTTGGAAATGGGTTGTACCAACCTAATCTTATCTTATTCTAAGACTCTTTTAGGGATCAATTTTTTTATTCTACTTCTCTCTCGCTCCATATTTGGACCGATGTCTTATAAAGGTAAAGAGGCTCTTACAATATATTGCAAAGGTTTTCAATATCTCATTGGTCTCCTTAATCGGTCTATCCTCTTCTCTAACGATGTCAATCGTTTCCCTTGCTTCCTTATTTTTGAGGATTTGAAAGAAGTATTTAGATCCCTTATCTCCATTGTCGTACCAATTATCCTTGGCTCTTATTTTAGACCCCCCGAATCTTAATCTGTTGAATCCTTCTCAAAGCATCCCTAGCTTCAGCTAGGGCGATTGCAAGTTGATGCTCCTTGGATCATATTGCAAGTTTGTTTCTACCTTTACCAAAGTATTGTGTAGGGAAACATCTTCCCTTCTCATATCTTTGGCTCTTTTTCTACCTATTGTTACAAACACTTTCCTCCAACTAGTGATCATAGTTGTCCATCTAATAGAGGAATTGGGGTGCTTATCAACACAGTGATTAAACCACCTCACCATTATACTTAATGTAGCATTCAGGTCAAGATCCTTGAGCAGGGATGTATTGAGGGAAAATATAATGGGTTTGGGAACAATAGAAGACTATTGTTTTATCCAGATTATGGAGGCAATAATTGGATGGACATAAAATAAAGTAGAAGGATAAACAAGAACACATGTACCTTCTTATGAGTTATGAAAACTAAAGGTATTTCTATTCACATAAAATCTATCCAACCTGAAGCAAATCCTTCTATTCCCCTTCTAGAAATTGGTCCAAGTATACCAAAGGCCATTGTGTTCGCTCTTTCCTCTAGCAACAGGATAAAATAAAAGGTGCTTGCTGATCATTTTAGTCTAGCAAAATTTTTCCACTCCCTTTTATTCAAACCTATAACCTCTCGCTTCATCTTGTCGACTCTCTACCATATTCAAGTCTCTAGTCAATATCCAACGGATATCTTTTAGTTGAGAGATCTAGTTTCACAGTGAAAACCTATCCAAGTGATCATTCAAAGAATATACTAAGAAAACCACAAATTCATTATCTTGACAATTCAGACTAACCCACACCACTTTGTGGCATGGTAAGGAGCCCCAATCAACCACTACATTCTTCCATTTAGGGCTAATAGGAATGGAAGATCCCCCAACCTTTAAGATGATTAGTTAAAAAAAGGTTTGGCATCTCTTCAAATGTATTTTAGGGCTATGTCTAATTGGGACCCAATAGCCTTGATTTCTTGAAGCAATTAAAAGTTGACGTTATTATGGGCTCTCAGAAGTCTCTTTATTACATACTTCCTATCAAGGGTTTCAAGACCTCTAACATTCCAAGAAAAAAATTTGTTCATTGTAATTGTGGAGATTTGGATGGCCTATCCTTTGGGGATTTAAAGCTCTCAAAACATTTAGGCAAGTCACCCTTTTGAATCTTAAAAGGTAAAGAGGGAGTGCATGATATCGATGGTCTACCTCTTTTTCTTTTAACCACCTATTCTTCTTCTCTCTAGACATTTTCCTCAAGGCTCATCTCATTAGTCTTTTCAATAGAGTCTTTTCTAGGCCTCCTTCCCTTTTTCTTGGCATTGAAAACAAAGGCCTCTTATTTACCTTGGGCACTGGGGTCTAGTGGCTCCCTTCTACTTCCAACATCCTCCTCCTTCCTATGATCTTCATCTTAATCATCACTTGGAATTTTGATCTTAGAGGCAATCTTACTGGACTTGCTACATTCTTTAGGGGAGATAATAGAAGTTGATCCAATTAGGATCACCCCCAGGTCAA
This sequence comes from Cupressus sempervirens, assembly GCA_028749045.1. Lineage (NCBI taxonomy): Eukaryota > Viridiplantae > Streptophyta > Pinopsida > Cupressales > Cupressaceae > Cupressus > Cupressus sempervirens. The sequence continues at coordinate 900,496,327 of CM053789.1, forward strand.
ACTCACTGAGTTTATTTGCTGAGTCATTATTTCCATAATAACATTTAGACCATCATTTCTATTCTTTTGGTTAAGATTACATCTAGGGGAACTTGGGGATAAGAGTAGTTTTTCAAACACACAACTAGATTGGTTATCATCTCCCTTGAAAATAGCTTCCACTTCTTTAGAGGGAGGGAGGACAGGGGAAGCATTGTATTATCTCCTAAGCTTGTGTCTAGAGAACTTTTTTATCTTCTCCAAAACTATTTGTTGAACATTTACAGTTATGTATTTTGGTTTGTCTTGTTGCAATCCAAGAGACTTTGGATTGGGTGTAGGGGCGTCAAATGATAAGGTTTCATTGGCAAAGACACTATGGTCTTTCTCAGTTGGGGCCTTGAAAGCATATTGTAAGGAATCCAATTCGATACAAAGATCAACAAAAACAAGCAGGGTGTCAAAATTAAGGACAGGGATGTTATCAGACTGATCACTCTTGCTTTTGGTGGCAACCTTGTTCCTCTCATCTTCTTTTTACAAAGGAAACAAGCACTAAGCCCACCTGAAAAGGAGATGGTACAAACATAATGGCAACCTTTAATTAGAAAGGAAACATCTTTGGGGAGATCTTTGCCAAGATCTATAGCAATTAGAACCCTAGCATCGATGTGACATAGTAGTGTGGAGGATTTATCCATTCGAATGACTTTTCCAATAGGGTCAAGGGCTTATGAAACTAGATTCCAAAGAAAAAGAGAAATTTTTCCAATAGAGATCCACTATGGTGATAATAATCTCATAATTTTAGTATTAACAATAGCAGGTGACCATGGGATTGCATGAAAGGTAGAATTACCGATTCTCTAGAATTGTCTCTCGACAACACTTTTTTGAGATTTAGGGTCTTTGAAGAAGATAAGAAAAAAGTCCTTTTGGATCATCCTAAGGAATGAAAAATGGACCCCTAACTTCTTAGACCAATTGTTGTGAAGCTAGTCATTTAGGTAAGTTCTTGCATGAATTTTCTTAAGGTCTTGAATGGCTAGGAATATTGTAGTGTCTCTGAGCCCAAAAATTTCATTCTTTATCATTTTGTTCATTTGTAAATTTGGAATGAGGACATACGAAGGAGAGGAAGTATCCTTCATATGAAGGACATATGAATCTCCTCCTCATTGCTCGTTAATTCCACTTAATTTTTTCCTTGTCCACTCAAATTTGGCTCCATTTGGCACTGTATATGAGAAATATGTTAGCAAGTAATACTAATCTATTCAAAAACAAAAGCATTAACTAAAAACCATAACATATATGAGAGACAAAGTGAAACCCTCAAATGAGAATATGAGCCATAGAATGGCTCTCTCAATTAGGATGGTCACTTGATTTAGGGATGAGTCTATTTGCTTAGATTTGGTATGTATGCTCAAGGCTTCTCAAACTAGCTTCAATGATGTTCTTGATGGATTTTGGCTTGGGTGAATGGATTTGATGTAAAACTTGCTCTCAAAATGGCATTATAACTTTAGCTCAAGGATTGTGATGAAATGGCTTGGGAGGGGATTCAATTTATAGGCTAAGGGCTTGAGGGATGGAGGGCTAAGATGGAAGGAAAGATGAAAGCTTAAGGAGGGCTAGGATGCACTCAAAGGGGAGCACATGGATTGTGCTTGTTTAGCACCAATCAGGGAGTGACACATGTCACAGGGTGAGTGGATGGAGGAAAGGGGATGGATGAGTCAACAAAGGAGGCTCAAAGGATAATATCTTCATAAAGACCCTTCATTATGGCTTGTAAGAGCTTGTAAGAGTCTTTATTGCCTTTGTAAGAGTATTCATTGTTGGGTGGTTGGGATATTTTGGAGGGAGTTGAGATTGTTGACTTTCTTTGGCTTAGGAAAGTCTTAAGCTTTCTTAGGGAATGTGACAACATTAGGGGTTGGATTAGGCTTGGTTTTAGGATTAGATTAGGGATGTTAGAGATTTTCAAGTGGATGGCATTCATGAGGGTGGGTGAGTTAGTGGCTAAGCTTGGTTAGTATGGGTGGATGGGTTGGATTAGGCTAAATGAAGGGTTTAGGAATAGGTTTGGGGTTATTATATTTGAGGGCTTTATTTATCAAATAGATTTATTTAATAAATGAGGATTTTGGAATTAGATAGAAGAATAGGATTAATTGATAAATAATAGGTTATTTGATTTATCAATTAGGACTATAGATGATTAATTAAATTAATCAGCTAAGGGATGGCAAAGGATTAATTAAATAGGAATTTAATTAATGATGCTTTTAGAGATAACTAAATAGGATTACCAAAGCGTTGTAATCAAATTTAGGTGTCTACAGGCACTACTTGTGCATTCTCCAACACCTGTGCAAAGGTTTTCAGAGTGGTTTCAACTTGCGTAGCAATTTTTTGCAAAGTGGTTCCAGGTATTTCTTGTGAAATACTACCCAACGGTGATAAACTCATCAATGCAATATTAAGTGTATAGCATTAATTAACCAAAGTGGTGAGGAGACAAGAGGTTGGTCGTCCACCTACTAGACAACCTCATCAGGAGTGAAGGAGAATTTGTATGCTCAGTCTGAGAGCAAGTTGCAATGAGGGGTCTTGTACACTCTTCTACTTTACTTGTGCTCGTGTGTGTTGCCAAATAAGGTCAAAATTGACCCAAGTGCCTAGTTCATGGCACTATTGAGATCCACAATTGAGAAAAAAAATCCTTCCCAAAATCTTAACAAATAACATTATTGTCAATATATGGTAGATGGGAACAAATATGCATCAATAATAAGTAGTTAGAAGAAAACCATGTTTCTTTATTTTGGTGCCCAAACTCATTATAGAGAATATATACTTTATTATCATGTTCTTTACAAGTATTAGGTAGACCATAGGAACGTGAACCTGTTGAAAATAGATTGATACAAGTATGATAAAAGTGTTTCAATCATTGTTTTGTCATTGATGTCAAACCTAGTACTTGCTAGTAAGACAATTGCTTTATATGATTTAAGTACTATCATTTGTTTGATTGATGAAGAGGGTTTGATCAAATGATGTAAAAATAACACCTAGATGAAAGGTTGAGTTATGACATGGAAAAGGAGTACAAGAACCAATTAAGATAGTGATATTATAGTGCATTGATAATTTACTTAAGGTTGCAAAGGTTGGTTATACTAATTAAGTTCAGAAGAACAAGTTAAACAAAGTTTGTCTGCCAAGGTTGACAATTTGCACAATACGTGTCGAGCAAAGTTAGTGCAAGCCAAGCAGAAAATCAGTTGGAGCTGAGCAAAGTCAATTTCAATGTAAGCCGAGTAAATTTTAGTTGATGTCAAGCACCAGCAAACTTTAGTTCATGCTGAGTAATTTGACAGTGGATGTCAAGCAATTTAGTATGTGTCGAGCATCAGAAGCCAGTTAATGTCGAGTGTCAGCATTATAAGAAAGATCGAGAACTCAAAAAATTTGAGCTAACAAGTTTAATTTCTTGGATTGTGTGAACTGTGTGGAAGATAAGGTTGATGAGTTGGTGGCAAAGAATTCATGATGATCCATTTTGAGGTGAATGCAAAGAGGATTGAAGGAGAAGTTTCTAGAAAGGAATGAAATGAAATAAAAGGGTAGATTCATTGAATCTTGTCTAATCTGACCTAACCCTAAAATGGATGATGGAGGATAAACGACAAAATATATTAATTCTCTATTTATACAAATGGTTGGTAATAAGCAAGGGTTGTCATGTGCAAGAACCTATGGAAGACAAGAAGTCTAGGGTATTGCTTCATTCAATGACCTAAGAGAAGAGACTGCATTGGCAAGGAAAGCAAAAAAACTTAAGGGTATGGATGCTTGAAGGTGAACAAGCTATTAGAGCTAAAGTGTGTGAAAGCCAAGCAGAATAGAGGACTAAAATAAAGATCTGTAATCTACAAGCATGTTGTAAGTTATTATTAGATTAAGCCTTACTGTTACATCTAATCATTGTATCAATCTAGGGTAAATACTTTGGATTAAGGTTGACCTAATAGTCATATGTAAATCCTTTAACCAGGTGACATTCCAAATGAATAATCTAAAGTACTCTAACAAGGTGATTGAAATCCTTTAACTGAGTCACATTTAATAGTGTGTATTGTAACCTTCAGCAGGGTTGGCCTTTCACAAGGCATCACTTCAAAAGAGTGAGAATGAGTAGCATGTTACTAGTGGTTTTTCCCAAATTGGGTTTCCACATTAAATCATTGTGTCAAATGTGTTATTGAATATGTATGTTCATGTTTACATTTCTACAAATTGATTTGACAGTAACCTACAAGTTTAAGTGATTGCATAATCTAATGGATGCATGCATGATGAAAATGTTTTTTATGGATATAGGTTCATTAAGTTGTAAAAAATTTTAATTGTACATATAGACCTTGCATAACTAATTCACTCCCCCTCTAAGTTATTCTAAAGAATTCCAACAATTGGTATTAGAGCCATCTGCTTAAGAGGACTAGTTTGAAGGTACTAGAAGCAACAAGATCAAGATGTAAAAAAGAGATGTATTCAAGCTCAATAGAGATAACTTTCTTGCATAGCAAAGTTTGATGAAGCTACACCTAGAAGGACTTCGAGATCGTGCATAATCTATCATTGTTGTTGAGCATGTTGATCCTGCTAGAGTCTTAACTATTGAAGATCTGAAAAAAGAAGAAAGAACACAACCAGGCAATGTTGGAGATTGTCTGTGCCCTAAGCTATGCTAATTTTGATGATATCAAGGATTATGATAGTGCAAAGAAAATGTGGGATGCTTTACACACTATCTGTGGAAGTGACAAATATGTTCCAAGAGCCAAAGTTGAAAGTCTTAGAGGTAAGTTCAATGATATGAGAATGCAAGAAAGTGAGAATGTTGCTCAATATTGTTCTAGTATTAAAGATGTTGTTAATGCAATAAGAGGAGCTACTAGTAAAATAGATGATGATATTGTACTAAGCAAAGTTTTGAGAACATTGTTTCCCATCTATGCTATTAGAGTTTCTTCAATAAAAGAACTAAGATGTATGCCATGAAATGATCTGACTCTTGAAGGTTTGGTAGGTAGGCTCATTGCTTTTGATCTATCTAATTTTGATAATTACAAACCTAAAAATATTGAATCTGCTTTCAAAGCTAAGTTGTCACTGAAGGAGCCCAATGAGAAGAAGAAAAAGAAAAAAAGTTAAAATATGTATCCAGTGACATTGATACAGATGAGAAAGATGTAGATCAACTTGAAGCACTACTAGCAAGGAGATTTCATAGCAGTAAAAACAAGTTCAAAGGTAAGTTAGCTATTGTATGTTTCAATTGCAATGAGGTTGGTCATATTGCTACTAGATGTCTAGAGAAGAAGAACTACAAAGGTGGTGACAGGTACAAAAGTAGAAGAGATTAAGACAAAAAAATTACAAAGATAAAGGAAATAAGTCTTGCTACATTGTTGAAGAGGAAACAAAAGAATAAATATGATGATCATTATGATGAAGTGGTGTATGTTGCAATAAAGGATGAATTTGATGGGGATGAGGAAAATACGCTAGTGTCTTGTGTGAACAAGAATGATAGATGGATCATTGACAATGGGTGTTCACATCACATGACTGGAGATAAAAGTAAGTTCATTACCTTGAGTTGTTATGATGGAAATAGTGTAAGGCTTGGTAATGATGCACCATGTTTAATAAAAGAAAAAGGTTCTATCAAACTCATAGAAAAGATTTTATGTGACAATGTTTATTATGTGGAAGGACTTAACTATGATTTGTTGAGTGTGTTATAATTGAATAATTCAGGATGTAAGGTTGAGTTTGAGAAAAAAAATTCCTAAGATATATGATACTAATGAAAAACTAATTGGAAAAGGTGATCAAACTAGAGGTAATCCATTCTACCTTAATATAGAGGATGCTACTTGTTTAATTGTAGAATTTGATGATGTGTGGCTATGGCACAAGAGGTTATGCCATGTTAATTTTGATAACTTGGTTAGTATCAATAACATGAGAAGAGTTAGAGGTTTGTCTAAGTTGAAGAAGCCTGACCATATAATTTGCAAACAATGTCAGTTAGGAAAAATGACAAAGTCAAGTTTTAAGAGTAAGACTCATACCTCTAAAGGAATACTTGAGATTATTCATACTAACTTGTGTGGACCAATTAAAGTGCAAAGCTACAAAGGCGATAAGTACATTATGCAAATTGTTGATGATTATTCTAGAATGATGACAGTTATATTTTTGAAATATAAATCTAATGCTTTCCAAATGTTTAAGTGGTACTTAGCAAGAGTTGAGAAAGAAATAGGTAAAAGCCTGAAATGTTTGAGATCCGACAAAGGAGGAGAATTTACATCAAATGAGTTTGAGATGTTTTGTAATGATAGAGGAATCAAAAGACAGACATCTACTCCTAGAACCTCTGCACAAAATGGAATTGTTGAAAGGAGGAACATGTCTATAATGGACTGTGCTAGGACACTCATGATGGAGGAAAATGTTGGTTTGAAATATTGGAGAGAAGTTGTAAGTACAATTTTCTATACCTTGAATCGTGTGTAAGTCAAGAAAGGTACTCATTCAACACCTTTTGAACTATGGTATGGATGCTCACCCAATGAAAAATATTTTAAGGTATTTGGAAGCAAATGTTATATTTTCAAAGATTTTAGGATTGACAAACTAGATGCAAAATGTGAAGAAGGTATATTCCTTGGTTATTCCACAAGAAGTAAAGCTTATAAGTGTTTAAATACTAATACTAATAAAGTTGTGGAAAGTGAAAATGTGAAATTTGATGTATATACATAAGTATATGAGGTTGAACCTATAAAGGAACCAGAAAAATACAAATCTGTTAGTTTGTGGTGACTGATCAGGGAAGTACTGTACAGACTTCATAAATTCAAAAAAAAATTGGACCATGGCCGACATATGGCTGACATATGGCCGACATGTTGTAACCCTAAAGTGACATAAAATTACTTGTATAAAAGGGCTTATGGTTAGGCATTTTGATAAGGTGCGATGCAAAAATTGGTTCTTGCAGCAGTATTGAGCTGTAAGGGATTACAAATTATAATCAGGTTGTAATCACTGGATTGTAATAATATTGGACTTGTTGTTTGGTGGACATAGCCCAGGGATTGGATGAACCACGTTAAATCTTGGTGTCTTGTGTTCTTTTCTATGTGATCTATTATTTTCTGATATTTTTTATATTTGCATGTAATTGTTATTTATGTCTATGGTTAAATCCTAAGGAGGTTGTTTTTTAGTTATCCCCTGTAGGAAAGTCTCACGGTCGAGTGGGAATCTCACGGTTGAGTGAGAGCAATGGCAAACGAGGGTAAGCTGAGGGTTGACAAGTTTAATGGCAAAACTTTTAGTTATGGAAGATGCAAGTGGAAGACTATCTTTATGAGAAGAATTTATGGAAGTCGTTGGAAGGCAAAACCAAGAATCGGGAATCTATGTCAAATGACGACTAGGATCATTTAGACAGAAAGGCACTTGGAAGCATTCAATTATGCTTGGCACCATTAGTGGCATTTAATATTACAAAAATGAAGACGACAAAAGAGTTGACGGAAACCCTGGAAAAATTGTAAGAAAAGCCCTCCGCTTTAAATAAGGTATTTCTCATGAAGTGTTTATTTAATATGAAAATGGCAAAAGATGGATCTCTTGCAGATCATTTAAATGAGTTTAATACTATTTCTTTTCAGTTATCTTTTGTGGGTATCAATTTTGATGAAGAAATTAGGGCTCTCTTGATTTTGTGTTCTTTGCCTAAAAGTTGGAATGGCTATGAGTAATTTTGTTTCTAGATCTAGTACCCTAAAATATGATAATGCGATCAATGTTGTTTTGAGTGAGGAAACTCATGGGAAATTCTCAGGTGGATCTACATCAGGAAGTGCTTTGAATGCACAAAGCAGAGGCAGAATGACTAAGAGAGTAAATAATTTCAGAAATTGTGAGAAATCAAGAGGAAAGTCAAAAGGGAGGAGGTCTCAATCAAGAGGACCAAATGACTACTAGTACTGTGGGAAACTAGGGCATAAAAAGAAAGATTGCTGGACTAAAAATAAAAATGAAGGAGAAAAGTAAGATGAAGACAAGTAGGCAAATGTGGTAAGTAGTAAATCCGAAGAGGATGCTTTACTTCTATCTTTAGAAACTGTTGATGATTCATGGGTTTTAGATTTTGGTGTTTCATTTCATGCTACACCTCATAGAGGTTATTTCATTGATTATGTCCAAGGTGATTTTAGGCTTGTTTATTTGGGGAATAATGAACCCTGTCAGATTGTTGGAAAGGGAAAAGTTAAGATTAAGTTGCAGAATGGGAATCATTGGCTACTACATGAGGTAAGACATGTTCCAAGGCTGAGTAGGAATTTAATTTCAGCAGTACAACTCGGTGATGAGGGTTGTGTAGTTACTTTTAATGATAAAAATTGGAAGGTTTCAAATAGTTCCCTTGCAGTAGTAAGAAGTGTGAAAGTAGGAACCTTATGTCTTTGTATAGGTCATGTTGGCGATAAAAATTGCATAGTCAATTTTGAGCACCATTGAAAAATCAAGCCCTTAAACGCTTTTAAGTGCCTATGTACCTGACTATACCCTTGAGCCCCAGAGGTGTTCAATGTTTCTAACACCTTCCATTCAGCCCGTCTACCTGTTCCATGAAGATAAATCATCATTCTGAGCTATTTGGCAAAGTCCTGTTTCAAGCATTTGTCAAATTTGCAATTTTATCCCAAGTGTCAAACAACGACAGGAGGCTGTGTTTGCCAGTGAATATCTCACACCCAGAAATGCGTCATGACTTGCCATTTTGAGATTATATGTTATCCATACCCAAGAACCTGTGTTTCAAATTTTGAGTCATTTTGAGTTTGTTTGACTAGGTTTTGAATCCCTCAAAGTTGGTCAGTTACTATTTTCATGCTTTTGCACTTTGCGCATAATTCAGGGAAGCTCTGTTTGACGTGCTCTAACTTTGACCCAGTTGACCCAAATTCTAAAATTCCTTTTGTATCATTTTTTAGGGGTCAAAGACTTTATATGTTCCAGATTTAAACTTATGACGAATTCGTTTGATCAGTTTTCAAATGTGATTCCATTTGCAATTTCTAAAAGTTTCACTGGTAACCAGACGTGCAGATTGATTGGGAGCCCTGTTTGGGATGTCATATCTTTGTGCCTTTGAATGGTAGGACCAAATGGTTTATTTTTTTGTATTCTCCTCTGAAAATACTATAAGTGTGTCAGTTTTTAAGCCTTGACGAATCTTTCTTCGCGCTTTTCCAAGGTCTTTCCATTCGTAAAAAATGATAATTCACTGATGTCGTATGTCCTGCAAATCCAGCTAGTCAACTTTGAGCCCTTGCCAAATTTACCTCATGATTCATCATGATCTGAAATTGTAGAATCATACTTTCCTCATGGCAAAGTACCAATGTCCCAGTTTTTAGAACCTCAAGTGCCTATTTGCCTAGTTTTCTGAGCCAATTCCGAACCCAATTTATTATTTTCTGACATGTTTATCTGCAGGTGTTTTTAAGTGGTCAAATTTGACAGCGAATATCTTTTGACCTCAAATTCATCATGAGATAAGAATCAACAGGGTGCAAGAGTGCATAACAGAGATTCAGTGGGTCAGTTTTCAGAGCTTAGTTATCTGTTCAGGCCAGTTTTTAAAGGCAGTCAATGGATTTCCTAACAGAGATTTGACAGGTTGCAAAAGGGGTAAATGAGTTTTAAATGATCAATCAATGCTCAAGTTTGAGTTTAATCAATATCAGACTGATAAATAAATCAGTTTGAGAAGTTAGTCGCTTGAAATGCAAAAAAAAATTTAGTCGAACCCATTTTGGGCCCGACTAAGCTTCATTAGATTGATAAGGCATTATGGGATTTTCAAAATGATTAAAGAAAAATATTCTTGAACAAAGAAATTTGCTTGGAGCTAGATTGATAGCATTGGATATGAGAGTCCTAATTTCAGGAGCAACATACGCAGATCAGTTTGAAGGGTGACTTAAATCTATGTTGAAGGAGATAAAAGAATCCCGAGGGAAAGTAATTGTTTTTTATTGATGAATTACATCTGGTTCATGGTGCATGATAGTGTGGGCATTCAATGATTGCTGTTATTTTATTTAAACTAATGCTTTATGTAGTATGCGATCAATTACATGGGATGAGTACAAAAGATATGTAGAGAAAGATGTTGCAATTGAAATGAAAATTACAGCAGGTATACTTTGTTGAACCTAATGTGGCAGATATCATGAATATTTTGCATGGTTTGACATATAGTATGGATATAACAATAGAAGCTGCTAGCCGATTATCCTATTTTTATATAACCAATTAGTATTCTCCTAGCAAAGAATTTGATCTGATTGATGAGCCAACTTGAAATATCAAAAAGGACATGTAGAAGGTCTATTATCAAAGCTGGAAGGCATTAATGCTTAGCAAGAAAGGTGAGAAGAAGCCGCCCACAAAGGGATAAGTAGTTAATCGAACAAAGTAAGCCACCCATAGTTGAAGAAAGTCATCCAAGCCGCTAGAACAGAACAGGAGACAACGTGCGATTGAGGAGTTAATTACATCTCCATCTGTAAATTGAGGAGGTTGGTTTGGTAAATAGGTGCCCAAATTTTGGGAATTATAGTGTGGACTTTGGGTGATTTTATTGGCATTTTCCTTTCCTTTTATTCTGCACTTGGATGTCACAGTTTGCAGAGGGTTTGGACGTCACAATTGGGCATTATTTTGTGCAATAATCGGCAGTCATAACAAGGGAGCAATCTCACCATGTATAAACCCACTCACGCAAATGGAGGCAGAGCACGTGCAGACGGCAAAGGAAATGAGAGAAGGAAAACATGCCTTAAAAGCCTCCCACAAGAAACAGAGGCGCCCACCACCAAAATAGGAGTGAAGCCGCCAAACGCTAGATATGAAGGAAGCCACAAGCACAAGTTTGAAAGCCACAATCAAGATCACATCGACAATGTTAAAGGACTGAACCACACAATGAGGGAGGATCATCACGATTAAAGGAGGCCATTTGCAAGCAAGAAGACCACCCATCATCAAGAAAGAAAATCATGCCAAAGGTAAGGACAAAGACATCCAAGAAAGAAAAGCCGCAGGTCAGAGTAAGATTGAGCGATAAAGAACAGAGGTCACCCAAGCTAAACAACCAAGCCGCTCAGCATGAAGATCCAACGCTCAATAAAGAGAAAGATGACTTCCAAGATTAAGCTGCCCACCCAAATAGCTCACATAGTAGATCATGCATCAAATGCAGGTAAAGTGGAGGCTCATCCACGTTAGGTAGGGAGCAGAGCTTATGAAGGTGAATGGGCACAAATATGCAAGAAGGCACCAAAGATTGTGGAAGCAGCTCGTAGTTTTATGCAAGGGCAATGTAAGAAGAAGACACACCCTCCAAACAGGGACACATCAAAACATGTGATGTGGAATGAGCATAAATGAGCTCACGCAAACAAAAAGGAAGCAACCCGTGCAAGGAAAGCGTAGAGCAGAGAGGAGGATATGAACAAGCATTTATCCCACACTCAGGATATGATGAGGTTTATAATGTTTAAATAACATTATAAACATATGCTGTTGTGTCTAAGGACACGAGCTTTTTAAAAGCGACGGCATTGTATGTGTACGAGAGGCCCGCGAGGTCAAAGCTAACAATTTTGATGCCCAACGCGTATGAGACCAAGCCAACGTAGGGGCGTAAGCTGATTCTAAACCTTCTACGTTGTTACACTCGCATATAGGCAAAGGTTGAAATATTAGATTCCTCGGTGCTACGGGGTTCATGCCCCCGAAAGAGCGTAAACAAAATTTTAAAGTTCTTCGGTAATACGTAGGTTAAAGACCCCGTAGGCTCAGGAAGAAAATTTTGAAGCTCTTCGGTGCTATGCTAAAGGTCGTAAGGACGTAAAAGGATGGTCAAGCGTATGAATGTAAAGAAATTTTCAAAAGCCTCTGAGGCTACAAGAATGGCTTCAGGAAAATTAATTAATATTAAAATATTAATTAATTTAAAATATCTTAGATCTTGCTTAGTCAATCAGAATTTGACATGTGGCAACAACAGATTGGGGGATAAGATTAATGAATATGAAATGAAAGTTCAAAGATGATCGCATCAAATGAAAATTTTCAAATATTTAAAAGTTTAATATAGTTTGACTATATAGATTTTTTAAATTTTTCATTTAAAATGTTCTGGTTCAGTCATGGAGCCCTTTTTTTTTCCAATTGCCATATCAGGGGCGGTTTTTGTCAGAAATGGGTAGTGCAGTATACCGTTGGAACCAAGAGGAAGTATATTTTTTGAATTTGGGATCAGATTTTGCAGAGGTCTTCACTAGTTCGGGCTATAAGCAGATTTTCATTTTTCAGAGGCATTCTCAGTGCAATGGGCAGAAGTCATCATCGAGCATCAAGGTTGGTTACATGGTAGATTTGAATACTTTTTGAAGCCTGGATGTGGAGAAAATAAACAAGAAAGGTTATATTGGCTTCTTGAAGTCACTTTGCAACTGGTTTTTCTTTTTTACCATGAATGCACTTTAGAATCAAAAATCAATTATGAGGGTGAATAAAATATCTCAGATATTTATGCCTTGTGGAGCCATAATGATGAAGATTTGATTTTCAATTTGAGGGAGAAGATCTAAAAGTTGTTTTGAACCTGTTGAGGAGGTTTTCCCAAGGTTGACAGATGTCAGTTGTAGATTCAGATCTAGGAATTAACTTCTCCTATATCTTTATGTTCTTTCTCTATTGTAGAGGTTCCAGTTTTTTATAACTGAGAGACTATTCATGGTTCCAATCTTGAGTTCTCTCAGATCTGTGATACCATTTTTCTCAGTGATTCTTCCTGTTATGAACAACATATTGTATTCCTTTTGAGGCATTCATATTACACAGTCATTCTATGTGTATCTTTTGAGTTTTTGTATGCAGATGTTGTATTCTTTTCAATGAAATTAATACAAAGAGCCTCATCTTTTAGTTTCATTATGATTCTCATCTCCTGCTGTTGTTATTTGCAATGTTTTGTGTTTAAGAACTAAGAGCTTGAACCCAGTTACATCCCCTTAAGGTTGTATATCAGAATAGATTTTCTATTGGAACAAAGCTCCAAGTAAATGCTTGTTTATACTGATAGGATTGCAAGTTACTCCAAAAGGATATCACCATAAGTACGAGAATTTCAATGAATATTGATGTCTGTTTGCAAGTCAAGCAGATAGACCATATACCTGAATATATGAGTATATTTTAGGTATCCTTTTGTATGTGAAGATTCAGTTAGTGCCCAATGGATAAGGGATTGGTCAGCTTGAAGGATGCATGTTCTTTGCTGTTACATACCTGATTATGCTGAGAAACCAAATCAAAATGAATATTATTTTCCCATTTTATGTTTTGAAGAACTATAAGTGTAGGTCATGGCTTATTTGTGGTTACTTTCCTTGGTTATGATTAGCTACTGTGATCAGGAGATTTACCAGCAAATTGAAGAAGAATATTGACCATATCTACTATAGAGGGTAGTCTTGTAATGAAGTATCAAGATAAATTAGACAAATCCCTTAGGTTTGCCCACCTTGGCTTTGCAGAGCCTAAAGTGAAGTGAGTCTTGATATGACTCTGTTAACTGGCCTAGAACTAAGATTTAGCCTTGTTGAATATAGGATTTAGCTCATCCTTAGGCATGTTCCTAGTCTTTGTTTCTTGGTATCAGGTTTAAATCTACCTGGTATGTTCTTTTCCAAAAAGAACACCAAAAAAATGGCAACTCTACTGGGGAGTTGCATATAGAAGAAGCTAAAGTCTTTGGCATGAAACAGGTTGGATACAGCAAATGTATAGCAAGAGATGTTCCTTTTTTCCTTGCTGAAGTTCCATGCACCCCAATATGTTTTATCCTATTGTAGTAGTACTCTTCAAGGTTGAATGGAGATTGTGTTGATTAAAGTGTTATTGTCAATCCATTCAGTCGGTTGCTGTTTGTACAGTAATACTGCAATCTCAGAGTCAGAATTGTTGAATAAAGGTTTCTCTCTTCTAAGTGTTTTAAAGATTTGCAAATTTTACAAGTTGGAATTTCAATTCAGATCTATTATGTTGTAAATCATTGTTTAAAATCTTTCTCACAATTTGTGAGTGGCGACTCTTTCAAAAGGATCTCTGAATCAGTATAGATCGGTTGTATAAATTTTTTCAAGAGTTTTCAATTGAATTGAACAGATCTGAAAGTTGTGTGATTTTTCAAGCAAGAAGAGAGATCTATATAAGTTTCTGACAAATAAGTTTCAAAGTGTTGTTTGATCTGTTGTTATAAGAATTTGTAATGATAAAGATGAATCACAACTGTGATTTCATTTCTTTCTTCAAGGAGATGGAAACTCTGTAAGGTTATGATCAGTGTTGTGAGGAATTCATGTTAGCACCAGGCTAATCAGCAGATCAGTGGTTTCATATAGCAACACTTGAGGTATTTTATAATTTCATATGATTTATTTTCAATGAAAGTAAGTTTTACATATGTGTTCTCCGTCAAGTGAAATTTCAGCACTAAGAAGAGGAGAATGGTTTGAAAAGTTTCATACACTTCATTAGATCAAGTTTCATTAGTTGTTTTAAAAGTTTTTGAAGTGTATTTGAAGAGGTGAAATTGGTAGAAGGGTATAGATCCGCTGCAAATTTCAAATCAGAAGTTATTATAGGTGAATGAGGTTAAATTTTTGAATAATGGCAATTTTTTGTTCACCTAGCATGTCGTCCATTGACTAGAATTGTAGATCCTTTTCTACCAAGAGATACATGCCATTGAATTTTAATGGTATTCATGGTTTCCCAAATATTATGCCTTATGATCTTAGAAACTATTTACCTAAGTTTAGTAGAAACCATGAAAATTCAGCCAGTCATCATGTTCAGTTGTTTAGTGACTTGCTTGGTGATTTTGAAATTGCTCATGAAGACATTCAGATGAAATTGTTTGTCCAGACTTTAGAGGATGATGCTAGGGACTGGTTTTCGTTCCTACCAGCATGTTCAAATTCATCTTGTGATGAATTAATGTCAGCCTTCACAATGCAGTTCGAGGAGAGAGTAAGCATCTTTAATTATTTTGATAAGTTTTTGAAAATTCAAATCAAGAATGGTGAGTTAGTTCCTGAATTTAATATCAGATTTGCAAAGATTTTAAATGAAATTCCTGAAAGCTACAAGCCGGATGATCAAATGTGTTTAGTGGTTTATCTTGCTGCGTTTGATAAGAAGATGAGCTATCTGTTGAGAGATAAAGAACCTAGAACTTTACATCAGGCATTCATGATAGCAATAGAGATTGAGAATAACATAAAATATGGATTAACCAGGAATCACTTCTCTAGAAATATTTTTCGACAAGATGAGGTGCAAAGAACAAATCAATGTCATATAGAATGTTTAATTTCAAATCAGCAAATAAGCACCCCTGCTGTTGTAAATAGTTTTGTTGAAGGTTCAAAAATAAAAACATGTGAACATGAAATCTCTTTGTTGCAAAGAAGAAATGATTCCATTCAGGCTGAATTGAATGCACATGTTTATGGTATTACAACAACGAATGATAGAATTGATTCACTTGATGAGTTATCCATGCAAGATATAAATTCAGTCATTCATTTTCCCATTAATGATTTGCATTGTGTTGAAAACATAATGAATCAGGAAGAGGAAAGGTATTTATCTCAGTATGAGGATGAAGAACCTGGAAGTGATGTATCAAGTGATAAAGATGAAACTGCTGATGCGACATATTGTGAAGAAGCATCATGTGAAGACAGTGGCGAGACTTGTTGCTCAAGTCAAGAAGAGGATTGTGATAGTACATATGTGTCTTCATGTGAATCAGATGTTGATTGGGAAGAAGAAAGCAATGACGGGATTGAGTATTCTTATGTCAGTAAAGGTATAAATTCTTTTCTTAAATCTGAAAGCGAATTTTTAGTTTAGAATTGTGCAAATCAGTTTGAGGTTGAAAGTGGTGAAGAAGAATTGTCTACAAAATATGAGGATAAAAGGATTATTTATAAAGATGAATTGGTTAGTTGTGTAGATGAATGTCTTGAAGATACATGCAGTAGTAACCAGCAGTATAGAAAAGATTTTGAGGTTAATACATTAGCACCTAAAGATGATTTGTTTGCAAGACATTTGAATCACCTTGATAAAGGCTATGCAAATAATATTGATTCATATTTTGCATGCTTTGTTGATGGAGTTAATGGTTTGTCAACGCGTGATGATTCTGATTTTTCTACCTCATATGCTGAAAGTGTCCATGACAGTGATGTTAGAAATGGTTTTAAAGTTTTCACTAATCCGTTATATGGTGAGGAGTTTGATGTTGATTAGCACATCACTTGTCCTAATGTCTATGAAGGCGTTTTGCATGGAATTATCAATCGTCTGTTTGAAGAACACATGGAAGTTTCAGATTTAGAAGAGAATAAGTTTAATGATGATACTTTATCTTACTGTTGTAAGAGGTCAGACTATTCTTCTTCCAAATATGACAGTGAATACGATCATGATGTTGCATCTAATTATGATAACAAGGTGTTTGATGAGATGGTTATTGAAAAACTACCTATACCTTGCTATGATTTTTATGATGAACTCTCTGATGTGAAGACTAATCTATTTGCTGATTGTGAAGAACCATTTGAAGGTTGTGGATTAGTTTCAGATTCTGATATGGTTGACATATGTGAGTATCAGTCAGATTGTTCATTTGATTCCTATCCGGTTATACAAAAGGATGCACATTTTCAAGGTATGAGTAATTCTTTTCCCCATGTTGAATATGATACATTCATATTCGAGATTGATAGCATGTGTGATTCATTGAATGAAGAGGGCTTTCAGTTTCAGTCTGATATGTTTAAGCATACTGATCAGTATTTTCATGATGAGCAAATGGTTGAAGATGAAGTAAGTTTTTATATGCATTATGAAAGTAAGATTGATGATTTTTTCTTGCCAAGTGATTTGTTATATGATGATAATATGATTGGTCAAACTGATAGGGGAAGAAATTTTAGTTTACCTCATGAAAGTTCAGATGAGAATCATGTTTATGACGGAGGTAAACAATTTTATTGAAGTTCGATGGCCCGGGGCCATCGTGTGTACATAATCTTAGTAGTTGTAGTTGTTTCCCTATTTTCAATAAAGCTGTTCGAGAGAGTTTTTCTGTTAGGTATGTGGTCTGCTTCTCCCAGAGATCTGGAATGTTGTCATGCCTGCAAGGGGCATGCATCCCCAGACAGAGCCACAATTGGCGATAAAAATTGCATGGTCAATGAACCGCCTCACAATAGGTGTTCCATAATCATGCGCTAGGCCTGGCTTAGGAATAATCTATTCAAGCTAAGGACTACTTTTCCCCTACCATGAGGTGCATTTAGATTGTCAACCCAGGGACGTATACTTGAAATGGTCGGCACAGTATATGCACTAGGTATCTTGATGAGTCATTATGCTTGTGCTATAGGAAAGTAAAAATGCAAAGGAAGGAAACTACACTACTGCTATGGAAAGGAAACTACTGAATCTATGAATTTTGAAAACACAATGACAAGATAACAGAGATTCCATCTTGACTCATCCATTAGACTGTTCTCGCAAATGCTGCAGGAACGTTCATGAAGTGTGATGCTACAGGAAGGAATTAACTAGCTACGTCTTACTTAAAATACTGCTAATGCTTAGTGAAATGAATCTATTCTATTCTAATCTAATCCACCTTCCAAGTGGGCCCCCTTGGTTGGCTTCTCTAATCTACCAACGCAGGATAGAAACTAAAGAGAACTAATTCATTTCATTAATCAGTCATTACATAATTCAGAATTGTAAAACACAACTGCAACAAATTATGAATCAGTGTTCTCTCGATAAAACTTTATCAAAACCAAAAATTGAAAAACTAAAAACTAAAAAACTTCACACACGGGAGTCGATCCTGACATATATAGGGAATCTACTCTTTATTACATAACAGAAAAGTAATTATCCTAAGTTAAGTCCACAGGAGAGAATATAGGAGAACAACTAAAAGCGAAAAGGAAGGATAACGAAATTGAGGAGGGAGCAATGAAGTCACAGCATCCACTTGTTACAACGTAAATGCAAAGAAGGTAATGGCTCATAAAAACTCCTCCTTATTCATTGCCATGTTTCTTGGAGTGGTTATAACTTCGTTTTCATGGTTGTTCCTTGATGCTCGTTTCTCCTTGAATGCTGTCGGCAACCAACTTCTAGATTCTTTCACTCATCCTTTAATCCTTATCATCAGGTTAGTTATGATATAAAACATGTTTGCAAATAAACATCCATCAAACTAAATTCAAGCATAAGAACGCACATTTGGATATTTATATGAAATACTGCATATTAGATATAATTTAGGCAAAGGATAACATAGTTTTTCTACCCCATAAATCATCAAAGATTTATCAAACATAAGCTTATAAGTGTTAAAACAAGGATGAATGTAGTGTCATAAAGTATATTAAACATAACAAAATAAAGGCATTTTTTAGACTCATCATCTGCCCCCTGCTAAACTAATGCTTGTCCTCAAGCATTACACTTTTTGTCAAAGATCTAAGCTCCCCAACTTCTGTCTTTCCCTTTCTGCTGCTCTTGAAGGTGTAATAGAATCCTCTGGTCCTTTCCCATACTTCTCGCCTGTGGTCTTCCTGCAACTTATCAAGTTTGTCAACATCAATATCATACAGAGGCCATAAAAGCATTGGAGGTTGCATTGTTAAAGGACACCATAGCTCTGGCCTTAGTTGCTTTCCCAGTTCTAAATATTTTGGAACTCTATATAATGTTGCTTCCAAATTAATAGGATTGTGTGGCTCTGATTTCTTGAGAGAATCAGGTAACCGTGCCCATCTACCTCTTACTCTTGTCATAGCTCTTTGGAATGCAAAGTAGGGCAAGTTTTCATATTCGGCATATACTTTGACTCTAGCATCAAATACCTTCTTTCTAATGTCTAGATTACTCTTCCCATAGGTTAATGTAAACTAGTCTAGAAGCATTTCTTCTGGTTGTTTACTTTCAGCCCTCAAGGGTAAAGGTTTTGTTCTCTCCTCATATCTGTAATCAACCAGTTGTTTGTCATAATTCACCTCATTAGACATCCATGACATTAAAGCTTTCAAATGCACATCTCCTATATAGAGTAAAGGATTCCACTCAGTTTCTGCAGGGATGACAAAATTATGAATATACAACTCACACAATAGATTTTGCTGCCATGGTGGTAAGGTTTGATACAGCCCATAAAACTCTTGTGCCGTTTTGAATTTTGCATTTACATTTTTGAGGGTTAACATCAACTGAAACAAAAGATATTGTTCTTCCAAACAAAAAGCATTTACTCGAGGAGGTGGTCTGTGAGCAAGAGCTTGATCAGCTAATTTAAGTGCATGTTCCATGCGTTGTTTCTATCTTTCTAGCTGTTCTTCCAATTCTTCAATCTCCTCATTTTGTGATGTTATGATTGTAGAACAAGATTTAGTATGCAAAGAACATTAACAAATAAAGTAAACATTCACAAACCAAAAACTAAATTCACATATATGCTTAGACAAAGAAAGCAAACAAGAAGTGCAAACCTCACAAGAGAAAACACTCCATGCTTTCTGGATTCTGTAGATGTGTCCTTTTGCTGTGGATGTATGCTCAAGATGCTCAAAAGTTGCTTCAATGGAGATGGGTAATGGCAAATTGGTAGCTTTGTGAGCTCTCAATTTGGCATTATAAGGGTAAGATTGATGGCTTTGGTTCTCAAAATAGCATGGTAACTTTAGCTCAAAGATTGTTGATGAAATGGCTTGGGATGGGATTCAATTTACAGGCTAAGGGGTAGAGGGATGGAGGGCTTAGATGCAAGGATGGATGAAGGCTTAAGGAGGGCTAAGATGCACTCAAAGGGGAGCACATGGATTGTGCTTGTTTAGCACCAATGGGAAGGTGACACTTGTCACAAGGAGGATGAGTGTGAGAGGGTAGGGTAAAGGGTTGGTTAAAGGCATGATGAGTGGGGTTGAGTATGTAAGAGGGATGTAAGAGGAATGAGTGTGCAAGAGGGAAGAGTGTGGAAGATGGGTGTAAGAGTCATGAGTGGGCTTGTAAGAGTCTTTTATGTTTTGTAAGAGCACTCATGACTTAGTGGTTGGGCTTTTTGAGGGGAGACTTTGGTTTGGATTAGGAAAGTCTTAAACTTGTTTAAGGAATGTGACAACATTAGGGGGTGGATTAGGCTTGGGTTTAGGATTAGATTAGGGATGTTAGAGATGTGCAAGTGGATGGCATTAATGAGGGTGGGTGAGTTAGTGGCTAAGCTTGGTTAGTATGGGTGGATGGGGTGGATTAGGCTAAATGGAGGATTAGAGATAGGTTAGGGGTTTTTGAATTTGAGGATTTCATTTATCAAATAGATTTATTTAATAAATGGGGATTTTTGGAATTAGATAGGAGAAAAGAATTTAATTGATAAATAATAGATTATTTGATTTATCAATTAGGACTATAGATGATTAATTAAATTAATCAACTAGGGATGGCAAAGGATTAATTAAATAAGAATTTAATTAATGATGCCTTTAGAGATGGCTAAATTAGATTACCAAAGCAGTGTAATCAAATTTGGGTGTCTACAATGATCTTGCTCATTCTTTTCTTCTCCTCTTTCCATAGTGCTTCAGCAAATAAATGCTATCCATATAATTGGAAAAGGAGTTTTTGCAAGGTGACGGCACTGTTATCCTTTTCATAATATTTTTTCTTTTCCCGTTCCCGCCATAGATGTTCTGCCAAACTATTGATCCATGTTGACTTATAGGGGACTAAGGCAGTATTTAAATCATGACTTTCAGGAACTACTTCATTCTCATGGCTTAAAACACTTGGTAAATCCATTAAGGTTTCATTAATTTCTTTCTCAGATGCTGCAGGAGGACTACCAGAAGCTTCTATCATCTCAATGTGAAGGGGAGAATGGTCAGAAATTATCTGCACAGGAGACTCTGGAGCAGGTGCTTTAGGCAATATAGGATTTTTAAAAATCTGCCCTCTCATTCTAGGGCTTCTCCGCAAAGGAATCTCTTCTTGCACTATTGTCTTTTGCCTACTTTTCTGTTTCGGTATCACTGCTGTAGGATTAGTTGTTGCAGGAACCTTCTTTGTTTTCTTCTGTTGCTGAATTGCAGGACTAGGTTTTTGTTGAGCAACAATTTCTTCTGGTGACTTCTGTTTCCTTTTAGCTTGACTAGTAGTGGGTTTAGGAATGTCCTATTCAGGTGGAGGCACATTCGCTTGAGTGGAAGCAATTTCTGGTTCAATCCCTTGTGTGTTTTTTGTTTCAGCTCCTTCATCATATGTTGTTAAATTCAAACAATAACCTAACCACCCACATGCATTGAATCTTCTTACTGCTTCTACATCAGAGAGCAACAAAATGTGCTCAACCGGCTCTTTTCTCTGTAATCCTCCTCCCATTTCTTGATACTTCTACTACTCTGTTTCCCTCTCCTTTTTTGAATGCAAACTTCAAAACTTTGCGTTATTTCTTAGACGCTTCACCGCTTCTTCCTTTTTTGGAAACATTAATTGCCATAACCAATTTTTATGTGCCATAATTAAACTTTAGGTAAAAGTAAATCATGAATTTGTGTGGAAATTGTCCGGAAACATGGTTCAAATGCCAAAATTTTAAAAAATAGGTCACATCATGGCTTAGCACAAAAAATTTGGCACGAACAAAGAAAAATTCATTTAGAAAGTGGGAGTACAACACTTGACATGGCATACTTATGACAAAAAGTTCTCATTAATAAATGGTAATGCCAAGATTTTTGAAAATCATCACAGTTAATCAGGTATGTCATTGGATAGTACGACACTCCCCTGCCCTCTGCTAAGTTTACGACAAGTGTCCCCATGTGTCAGACTAGTATGGGTTAGGGACTGGAATACACCATAATTATAAAGACTATGCAGTATTAGATATAATTAACAAAATCTGCAAACTTATAAATGAATAATAATTTGAAAACGTTTATACCCGCCAAGTGGATTGTCACATGCTCCAAAAAAATGATGGCAGAAATAATGTAATTGGCAGCATCCATTAGCATGTGCAGATTTGATTGAAAACACAAAAATGTAAGTATGTAGAAAGTGAGTGGATGGAAGATTAAGAAATGGAGTGAGGTGGGTGGATGGAAGATTAAGATATGAATGGAAAGAAATATCATGAAAAGAAAATGGACTTTATGTGAACATAAAATTATTATTATGGACATGCAAATTAGAATTAATGTTGAAGAAGAGCAGGCGGAAGGTTTTCACCTTCGGCTGCAGGAAGAGATACTTGAGTTGTTGTTGGATCCAGTTGTTCGAACTGTTGCATGAACTTAGCTTTTGTTTGAGGTTGTTTGTAAAGTTTAAGTCGATGATCGTTGATCAGCATTTTGAAAGGCATATCATCAATTGTAGTTAGTTGAACTGTTCCATTGTCAAAGACATGGATGATTTGATATGGTCCTAACCATCGCGTCTGCAGCTTCCCTGGCATATCCTTGAAGCGAGAATCATACAATAATGCAGTCACCAGCTTTGAACTGTTTGTTGAGGATATGAGAATCATGCCAATGTTTTCTCTATTTTTGCACCAGTTCAGTATGTTCTAAAGTGACCTTGCGCATTTCATCCAAAGAATTAAGATGCAGGAGACATTCTCTTTGTGCTGCAGGAAGATCAATATCTAAGGTCAAGGATGTTCTTAAAGTCTTGTGTTCAAATTCAATTGGAAGCATTGCCACTTTCCCATACAAAAGCTCAAATGGTGTGAATCCGGTAGTGGTTTTCCAAGTTATTCTATAAGCCCAAACAGCTTCTTGTAACCGGCTGGTCCAATCCCAATGATGCAAATGGACTGTTTTGGTTAGAATGTTTTCTAGCTCATGGTTGGTAACTTCTGCTTGTCCATTGGCTTGTGGATGATAAGGACTGGATCTGTGATGCCTGATGTTATACTGCTTCATCAATTTTGAAATTAGGTTAGAAGTAAACTATGTGCCTTGATCAGTAACCATTCTTTAGGAACTCCATAACGTGTAAAAATCTCTTCATACAAGAATTCGGCAACTTTTTCATCACGGGCATGTTTCATAGCCTTAACCTTAACCCATTTGGTTAGGTAGTCAGTACAAACAAGAATATAAGACTTCCCATTGGATGGAGCATCAATAGGACCGATGAAGTCCATTCCCCATTTGTCAAATGGTGTTAACACCATTTGAGGGTTCAAAGGCATTTCATCTGTTTTGGTTGGGCGACCCATTCTTTGGCATTGGTCACACTTTCTTGTATAATTGATTGCATCTTTATGAAGGGTAGGCCAATAGTAACCAGTGGCTAAGATTTTGAAAGTTGTTCTTTTGGCTGCTAAATAACCTCCGCAGGGCTCATTATGACATGCATGCAAAATATCATATGTCTCATCTTCTCTTACACATCTGTGCATAACTTGATCAGGTCCAGTATAGAACAGAAAATTGTCTATCCATGAGAAATGGAAGCTTTTATGTATGAGCAGCTTTCTCTCCTTATAAGAAAAATGCGCTGGTATCTTATTAGCTGCAATATAGTTAGCAATATCTACATACCATGGAACTTTAACAACAATATGAAACAAATGTTCATCTGGAAATGCATCATCTACCAGAGTAGTATTAGTATCATGATGATTGATTCTTGACAAATAATCAGCTACAACATTTGTTTTTCCAGGCTTATCTACTATGGTTATGTCAAATTCTTGTAACAACAGTAACCATCTTGCTAACCTACCAGTTATAGCAGGTTTGTTCATGAGATACTTGATTGCTGCATGATCAGTATGAATATAGATAGGATAACCTATGATGTAATGCCAAAATTTATTTAGAGCATAGACTACTACTAAAAATTCTTTTTCAGTCACTGTGTAATTCAGTTCTGGACCATGAAGACTGTTACTGATATAATAAATGGCATTCTCAAGATTTGAGTGTTTCTGTGCTAAAACTGCACCTATGGCATAATCAGCAGCATCTGTATATATGTGAAAAGGTAGGTTCCAACCAGGGCCTTGTAAAATTGGGGCTGTGGTCAAAAGTTGCTTAAGCTATAGGAAAGTTTTATCACACTCAGGTGTCCATTTGAATTCAGCTTCTTTTGTAAGCAACTTATACAAGGGACTGGTTATTTTACTGAAATCTTTTATAAAACGTCTGTCATATCCAGCATGTCCCAGAAAAGATCTGATATCTTTTAATTTAGTGGGTATGGGTAATGTTTGAATTACCTCAATTTTAACTGGGTCTACTTGTATACCTGCAGTAGATATGAATTGATCGAGTACCACACCCTCTTGCATGAGCATGAAACACTTTTCACTATTTAGTGCCAAATTATGTTCTTGACATCTTACCAAAACTTTTTCAAGATTTATCATTGCTTCTTCAAAAGTAACTCCAAATGTTGTAAAGTCATCCATATAGATTTCCATACAATCATGTGATATATCAGCAAAAATACTAGTTACAGCCCATTGAAACGTTGCAGGAGCGTTACAAAGACCAAATGGTAAAACAGAGTATGCAAAAGTACCCCATGGATAGGTAAATGTAGTTTTGTCTTGGTCTTCAGGAGCAATACTAATTTGATTATAGCCACTGTATCCATCTAAAAAGGACAAGTACTTTTTTCCAGATAGTGTATCCAAAACTTGATCTATGAAGGGTAAAGGAAAATGATCCTTTTTAGTAGCCTTATTCAACTCCCTATAATCTACACAAATTCTCCATTTTCCTCCTTTCTTAGGTACTATAACCAACGGTGATACCCATTTACTATCAGATATAGGATAGATAAAGCCAGCATGAAGCAGTTTCTGCAATTCTATTTTGACTATTTCTCTGAGGCTTGGATTTATCCTCCTCTGAGGTTGATGAAGTGGTAGAAAACCTTCATTAATGTATATCCTATGGGTACACAGTGTAGGGCTTAATCCTTTCATATCATCATAATCCCAAGAAAAAGTCTTCTCATACTTCTGAAGCAATTTTTTTAATTATTCCATCTGTATGGATGTCAATTTGGGGTTAACATGCAGTTTATGGCCTTTACTCAATTCAATAGGAATACTGGATTCTACCATAGCAGTTTCAGAGATTGGGCTTCCTTCTACTTCACAAGGAAGTAGTGAACAAAGATTTTCTGGTTCCTTAAGTAAAGTACAACTTGTATCACACTCCTCATATGTAATCAATTCCAATACAGAGCTTTCAGACACATCTTTTCCTACCACACAGGTGTTGGTAAGGATGCTCTGGATTACTGAATCTTCTTCTTGCAACTTTAGAAAAGATTGCCTATGTAACATCATAAGTTGTACTATGGAATTTATCTCTTCTTCTTCATCTCCTAAATCTGGCCAAAAAGATGTACTCAAATCTGGTAATGGTTGTGCAGGAGGATATAGATCAAATTGCTTGGTTGCTTGGCCATTTGATATGGTCATATTCCTTGATCTGCAATTTATGTTTGCATCAATTGTGGCCAACCATGGTCTACCTAGAATGACAGGATAGCCAGATAGGTTTACTTTAGGGGACAAAATCATGAAATCCGCAGGATATTCTAGGTAATCTAAGGTCACAACAATATTTTCTATCATTCCATCAGGAGTGACAGTGGAACTATCTGCAAGCTGCAGAATAGTTGGTGTGGGCCTTAATCCTTCTATTTGTAACTTCTTCATGGTTTCTTTAGTCATCACATTTATAGCAGCTCCCAAGTCTATTAAGGCATTTTTAACAAATTGACCATTGATGCTGACACTTACTACTGGACTCCCTGGGTCAGAATATTTTGGTGTATTCACTCTTCCTAACATGATATCAGCTAAATGTCCAACAACATGAACTATGGTAGGATCCTTCTTCTTCCTTCCAGGTTTCTTTAGAAAAGCTTCCCTTATAGCTTTTCCATAAGTAGGAATGTCCTTAATAGCTTGAAATAAAGGTATTCAGACATGCATATTCTTCAACTGGTTAACAATGTCAAAGGGTTGTTCCTTGCTTTGTTCCTTTTGTATTAGTTGGTCTGGAAAAGGAGGCTCTACTGCTGGTCGGTCTGGTATTGGTATGGTAACATTAGTTGGGTCAATAGGTTCATCAACCAAAGGTTCTGATGCTGCAGGAGAGTCTGATACTTCAGTTATAAGAGGTGGCCTTGGTGCAGGTAAGGTTGTTCCAGATCTCAAATGTATATCTGCGACATCTAGGGCATAAGCAGGGTACTGCTAGGTATCAGTACTACACATGGGCTACTGTGGTTTGCTATTTGGATTTGGCTGAGGCTGTGCAGGTAGCTGTGTTTGCTTTTGAGGTCCACTATTTGCAGGTGGTGGCATTAAAGCAGGTTGTTGAGTTGGAGGGGGTAATTGTGGAACACCAGTATTTTGGTTAGGCCATTGTTGAGATCCCTTCCATTGGTTTAGAGATTGCCAATTCCATTGGTTTGGAGATTGCCAATTCCCTTGGGGTGGTTGCCATTGGTTCTGCTGGTTCTGGGGCCATTGGTTATTCTGCTGGTTAGGCCAAGGTTGTTGGAAATTTTGAGACCATTAAGACTGTTGTGGGTTATTTTGCCCAGCATTATTCCAATTGGGTTGGTTTTGTGGAGGACCTTGGGTATTGCAGTTTTGCCATTGATTACCATATAAATTTGAATTTTGCAAGGGGTCTTGAGGCATACCTTGCCGTTGAGCACATGGTCGGCATTGACCAACAAAGAATACTTGCTCATCATCCCCATCTATCTTTACATATTCAGTTGGAAGATGCTGGTTCTCCATGCTTGCAACCAATTTAAAGTGGCAATCTTTTTTTTGCTTTCAGCAATGAGGACAGTACTCATGTAGTGCCTCTCCCATTTGACTTTTGTAAGTCATCCTGATGGATGCAACCTTGATGATCTTTTGTTGTGATGGGATCATGATTGTGACCCTGAGTGGTCTACACCGTTGAGGTGTTTGGATTTATGTTTATGTATCAGTTGCTTTGTTTATGCTTTTGACTAATCTTTGAGTTTATGATGTGATTTTTGGTTCACTAAGGTTTGTGCCAGTGGTTACCAGGATCGATGTGGTATCATGAGGTTGTTCTATGATTACCCTGAGATGTGTGTAGAGATTACACTGTGTACTATTACCATGCTACACTGGACTGGGTTCCTGTAGCAATGGTTAGTCATGTTTATGACTGTGTTTGCTTATGTGTTTTAAATGCCCTTTTAATGCAAAGTAATCAATCATTATTAAATGCTTAAGTAATTAGAATGGATTGTTCTTGTTGGATTATTTGGTTATTTGTTGCAGGCATTTACCTTGTTATATTTCCGATTAGAGAGATATTTGTTACTCATTTGATGTTTACATTTGAGAGGACCCGAGGGTCAAATGTTACTCTTTGATTCTAGTATCATAGATTTTAGACTACTATGTTGTTCAGTTAATCATATTGCATGATGATGCCATTTTGAGATGACAGTGTGTTTTATGATGTTATCTGGTTATCTGGTATTTAGACATACCTCTGATTTTGTTATGTGATGGATTTAATGCTATGGTTATTTACTTCATTCCTGCGTTGCTATGCCTTTTGCGAACGTGAGTGATGTAAATAGATTATTTTAATATAATTAAATAAATGGTTAAATTAGGTGATTTAATGCATTTATTGCTTTGGCTATGTTATTATATGCAATTGCACTTGATCGTGTTGTTTAGTGTGCAGGATTTATATCCCTGGCAGTGGCACATGGAGTTAGTGATTCAGCCGTTCATATTTTACCAATGTCGCCCATGTATGGTCAACGTATCCTTAATTAAATGTTTAATTCAAACCTTTCGGTGATTATTAAATCCGAACTCATTTGCATTATGTGATTAGACCAGTAAGCGTGTCTGTGCATTTAGAGTTTCGCTTTGTCGCGAAAGTTGTTTAGGAGATTTATGTGTTTTTGGGTTTTCGAGCTTTTTAATTGATTTATTTTAATTTATGGCAGCTTTGCCATAGATGAATTCCTATTTATAGGAATAGCTTGTTTTCGTTTAGGTCGATTCGGGGTTTAGCTAGATTGGCTGGTTATTTTCCCTAATCGATTATTCACCCAAAAAGTGAATAAGTATCCAATGAGGAATTTAATTCCTCACTTCTCACTTTCAAATTGGAAAGTTGGAGAGTAAAACCCAAAAATCCTCTTCATGAGGATTTACTATTTTGTTCGTTGTGGGAGCTACGGGCGTGGGATCGTCGCAAGGTTGGGCTCGTTGGATCTAGCTCGGGGGAACCTTGGATTGCCGCGATTTTTAGCTACTTCTGCGGGATATTTATTTTATGGTTCAGATTCCCGTTTTGCCCTTTTGGCTGTGAGGTAGGGCTTTCCCGTTTTATTGTTTCTACTCCGTTTCAGCTTTTGTTTTTAGTAGCCATTTGTTTGGAGGCTGAGAACTAGTGTTCCCCTCCGTTTCTGTATGTTAGTTCTACCCGGTTGGGCGGATATGAACATTTCCCTATTTTTTGGGAAGAGGGTTTGGAGTTTTGCACCGTTATGCTGGCCGTTTTTGCATACGGTGTCCAATTCCATTTTTTTTGGATTTTTGGAGTTTTTGAACCCAAAGGCCAAATGGGTTTTAATTTTGTAATTTTCCAAATTTTTGAGGTTTTTACCTCGTTTTGTGTGCCGCCCTATTTTCTCGAGTTTTCTTGGCACATTGTGGTTCGTGGACTTGGATGATCCATTTGGATATCAGTCAGACCACTATTGCACTTTTATGTTGCATTGGGATGCATGTTGCATCCGTACTCCCGACGTTGTGTTCGGTTGAGTGATTTTATACTTGGTGTTATTGTTTCTTTTAGACCTTTGCTTTTGTTTCGTGAACACTAGGATTCGCGTAGAATCCATACTCTCAGATTGAGGCCGGTTGAGTGAGTTCACGATGTTTGGTCTTGTTACATCATTGGGATTCGTGTAGAATCCATACTCTCAGATTGAGGCCGATTGAGTGATTTCATGGTGTATGATTTTATTGGCTTTGGGATTCGTGTAGAATCCATCCTTCCCGTGTTGCTTTCAGTGGGGTGTTTTCTTTGCATTATGTTCTCATTCCTATCCTTGTGTTATGATCTTTGTGATGGTGGTGTGCCACACACGAGTACGTGCGCGTACATTTGTTGGGTGACGTGCAAGGCCCAATCTTCCGTGGATTTACCGAAAGTTATGATCATTGGGGTTGGGATGGGAGTATGCATGCCCACGGGCACTTGTTGTACGATGAGCATGGGTAGGGTAGGGTAGCATCTGGAGGGGGCTTCTATCTTGCAGCCCAACGATCATGGCGTCATGGGTTGGCAAAGGAAGCTTTATATAAGTGATAACTAAATAAAATGTGTGATTGTTAATAAAACTTAAGATAAGTAAAATGTGTGAGCACCCGATTAAGTTCGAGGACACAATGTGTGAGCACCCATTTAAGTTTGAGGACACACGATCCGAGCTTGGGCTTTTTGATGCCAAGCGACTCTCCAGGATGTCAGCCCCTACATAGTAGCCTATTGAGTGTCTGACCAGGACCTTTACTCCTTGCATTGTCTTAGGTTCTTGGTTCAGCCATCATACTGTCTGGCGTGAGTGTTAGCCTTGGATGTTGTGCTTTATGTGTATTTGTGGTTGGATCATTATCTCCATCAGCATGGTGGGTGTGGACCTACAGGTGCCACGTGGTTGGGAGGCGTAGCTACCTTCACCACTGCTAGGGATCGGTGTACAGAGACGATCTTTGTCCTAGTGCGACCGTTGCTGGATGTTTTCACTTGGTACTTCGGGTTCTGGAGTATGCTTTCTTGTGATTTATGCTTTCATTAGGATGCTTGTATATCATGTTTAGATGATGTTATTTTATTTGGCACATTCCCATATTATGATGTTTAGCATATGATTAGATGATGTGATTTGCTTTAGTAGTATATATGTTGCTTACTGTTGTTTAGCATGTGATAGGTGATGTTATCTACTGTAGGATTATCTTATGCGTTATCACTAGCATGTTAGATTTTCTTATGCTGTTATTATTGCATGTTTTTAGTAGTGACGTCCCTATTACGACAGTACCGACGATTTGGTCGGTGGCTTGGGATGTTACGCACGGGGGATGGCTAGGACCCACGATGGTCTTATGATGCTATTGATGGTTGGGAGGAACCGCGTACTTAGTTTGGTTATTTTGTTCCTGAGATGTATTTATGTACATTGCGATGTTGCTTTTGTTCTTACACTCGAGTGTTCATTCCTCGATTCGCGTGGATCCGGTACTCCCCGGTGTGGAGGTTCTTTTGTTGGTTTTTCCCCATTTTTGAGTTCTAGAATTGTTTTTTCTTTCTATGGGCGACATTTGTTCAGCATTGTGCGACACTGATAAAGTATCGCACGCCCATACAAAGAATGTCGCATGAGACTATAAAGTGTCGCACACATTACTGAAGAAGTGTCGTACGACACTGGAAGAGTTTCGCACAGCTTTATGAGAAATGTCACACGATACTTTTCCAGTATCGCACACCTTCTTGAGAAGTGTCGCACTCAGTAAGGGAGAAGTGTCGCCCTTCCTTAGTAAAAAGTGTCGCATGATTTTTGTGAAAAACCTGCGTGTGCCATCAGCAGGCACTTTTCTTTGTGATCTGATCTTTTTGAGAGTGGTTTTGGATACCCTTTTGGGCGTTCTTCGAGCCTATGTTGTTGCATTTTGAATTCAGGAGGTTTCTTTTGAAATTCAGTTTTTGGGTTTCTGTTGTTTTCCTTCGGGGTTTAAAATATATCATTTAAGTATAAGTTGTACTTAAGATATATTTTAATATATGCGACAAATCATTTGAGATAGGTTTCAGACCTCTCAGAGATAAGTTATGGATTCTAGGATATTTCAGGGCTTCAGAAATCCAGACTTAGCCAATTTTCAGGGCTTCAGGATTTCAGGCTTAGCCAAATTACGGGATTCTGCATTTTACCCCAGCTAGGTGTTTTGTTGATAAGTGGTTGTTTCTTGTGCCCTCATCATGTGCGTTGTCTTTGTTGGCTTTGGTTGTGTGTGTTAGTTTGGTAGTGGCGTTCAGAGATTCGTTGGTTGTCGGGATTGTGTTGAAGTCTTCCGTTGCGATCTTTGTGATCCTTGTATGATGTTGTCTTGTGCATTCATACTTGTAAAAAAAATATATCTTGGTTTGATTTGAATCCTTGTTTCCAAGGATCTCTGGGCGGGGCATTACAACTCAGCTAGTTGTAACTCAGCCTCTGCTTGCTTCTTCTTTGCAGTCATTATATCTAACTGTGTAGCAACATCATTACTGATGTCTTGTTTGAAATCTAACAACAAATTGGATAATTCAAGTTTTGAAATGCCTTGACTAATTCCTTTTGTAACCATAGAACGGGGTCCTCGACCTTTCTTCATGGTTGACCTTGAGTAGTTCTAACATATCTTTTTGAGGTCATCCCATTGAGTTTGATATACATCTCCACCGGCCATCAGGTCCAATGCTTCCAAATAGTCTTCATTCACTCCTCTTAGAAAGACTAGTTTTTGGGAATCTTCAGACAATGTGTGCTGAGGATTCTACCCTAAGTGTCAAACAGCTACAAGAGGTTGTGTTTTCCAGTGAATATCTCACACCCAGAAATGTGTCATGACTTGTCATTTTGAGATTACATGGTATCCATACCCGAGAACCTTTGTTTCAGATTTTGAGTCATTTCGAGTTCTTTTGACTAGGTTTTGAATCCCTCAAAGTTGGTCAATTACTATTTTCATACTTTTGCACTTTGCGCATAATTCAGAGAAGCTCTATTTGACGTGCTATAACTTTGACCCAATTGACCCAAATGCTAAAATTCCTTTTGTATCATTTTTTAGGGGTCAGAGACTTTATATGTTCCAAATTTAAACTTATGATGAATCCATTTGATAAGTTTTCAAATGTGATTCCATTTGTAATTTCTAAAAGTTTCACTGGTAACCAGAAGTGCAGATTGATTGGGAGCCCTGTTTGGGATGTCATATCTTTGTGAATGGTAGGACCAAATGGTTTGTTTTCCTATATTCTACTCTGAAAATACTATAAGTGTGTCATTTTTTAAGCCTTGACGAATTCGTCTTCACACTTTTCCAAGGTCTTTCCATTCGTAAAAAATGATATTTCACTGATGTCCTATGTCCTGCAAATCCAGCTAGTCAACTTTGCGCCCTTGCCAAATTTACCCCGTGATTCGTCATGATCCAAAACTGTAGAATCATACTTTCCTCATGGCAAAGTACTAGTGTCCCAGTTTTTAGAACCTCAAGTGCCTATTCGCCTAATTTTATGAGCCAATTCTGAACCCATTTTATTGTTTTCTAACATGTTTATCTGCAGGTGTTTTTAAGTGGTCAACTTTGACAGTGAATATCTTTTGACCTTGAATTTGTCATGAGACAAGAATCGACAGGGTGCAAGAGTGCATAACAGAGATTCAGTGGGTTAGTTTTTAGAGCTCAGTTATCTATTCAGGTCAGTTTTTAAGGGCAGTCAACGGACCTCCTCACAGAGATTTAACAGTTTGCAAAAGGGGTAAATGAGTTTTAAATGATCAATCAATGCTCAAGTTTGAGTTTAATCAATATAAAACTGATAAATAAATCAGTTTGAGAAGTCAGTCACTTGAAATGCAAAAAAAATTTTAGTCGAACCCATTTTGGGCCCGACTAAGCTTCATTAGATTGATAAGGCATTGTGGGATTTTCAAAATGATTAAAGAAAAATATTCTTGAACAAAGAAATTTGCTTGGAGCTAGATTGATAGCATTGGATACGGGAGTCCTAATTTCAGGAACAACATACACAAATCAGTTTGAAGAGTGACTTAAATCTATGTTGAAGGAGATAAAAGAATCTCGAGGGAAAGTAATTATTTTTTATTGATGAATTACATCTGGTTCATGGTTCTTGACAGTGTGGGCATTCAATGATTGTTGTTATTTTATTTAAACTAATGCTTTATGTAGTATGAGATCAATTACATGGGATGAGTATAAAAGATATGTAGAGAAAGATGTTGCAATTGAAATGAAAATTACAGCAGGTATACTTTGCCGAACCTAATGTGGCATATATCATGAATATTTATCATGGTTTGACATATAGTATGGATATAACAATAGAAGCTGCTAGCCGATTATCCTGTTGTTATATAACCAATCAGTATTCTCCTAGCAAAGAATTTGATCTGATTGATGAGCCAACTTGAAATATCAAAAAGGACATGTAGAAGGTCTACTATCAAAGCTAGAAGGCATTAATGCTTAGCAAGAAAGGTGAGAAGAAGCCGCCCACAGAGGGATAAGTAGTTAATCAAACAAAGTAAGCCACTCATAGCTAAAGAAAGTCATCCAAGCCGTTGGGATAGAACAGGAGACAACGTGTAATTGAGGAGTTAATTACATCTCCATCTGTAAATTGA
The DNA here is from genome assembly GCA_028749045.1 of Cupressus sempervirens. Taxonomy (NCBI): domain Eukaryota; kingdom Viridiplantae; phylum Streptophyta; class Pinopsida; order Cupressales; family Cupressaceae; genus Cupressus; species Cupressus sempervirens. Next base: position 900,530,083 of record CM053789.1, read on the forward strand.
GGAGGTCGGTTTGGTAAATAGGTGCCCAGAATTTGGGAATTCTAGTGTGGACTTTGGGTGATTTTATTGGCATTTCCCTTTCCTTTTATGCTGCACTTGGATGTCACAGTTTGCAGAGGGTTTGGACGTCACAATTAGGCATTATTTTGTGCAATAATCGACAGCCGTAACAAGGGAGCAATCTCACCATGTCTAAACCCACTCACGCAAATGGAGGCAGAGCATGTCTAGAGGGCAAAGGAAATAAGAGAAGGAAAACGCGCCTTAAAAGCCTCCCACAAGAAACAGAGGCGCCCACCACCAAAACAGCAGTGAAGTCGCCAAACACTGGATATGAAGGAAGCCGCAAGCACAAGTTTGAAAGCCACAATCAAGATCACATCGACCATGTTAAAGGACTGAACCACACAATGAGGGAGGATCATCACGATTAAAGGAGGCCATTTGCAAGCAAGAAGACCGCCCATCATCAAGAAAGAAAATCATGCCAAAGGTAAGGACAAAGATGTCCAAGAAAGAAAAGCCGCAGGTCAGAGTAAGATGGAGCAGTAAAGAACAGAGGTCACCCAAGCTAAACAACCAAGCCGCTCAGCATGAAGATCCAGCGCTCAATAAAGAGAAAGCCAACTTCCAAGATTAAACCGCCCACCAAAATAGCTCACATAGCAGATCATGCATCAAACACAGGTAAAGTGGAAGCTCATCCACGTTAGGCAGGGAGCAGAGCTTATGAAGGCGAATGGGCACGAATATGCAAGAAGGCACCAAAGATTGTGGAAGCAGCCCGTAGTTTTATGCAGGGGCAATGTAAGAAGAAGAAACACCCTCCAAATAGGGACACATCAAAACATGTGATGTGGAATGAGCATAAATGAGCTCACACAAACAAAAAGGAAGCAACCCGTGCAAGGAAAGCGTAGAGCAGAGAGGAGGATATGAAAAGGCATTTATCCCACATTGAGGATATGATGAGGTTTATAATGTTTAAATAACATTGTACACATATTCTATTGTGTCTAAGGACACGGGCTTTTTAAAAGCCATGGCCTTGTATGTGTGCGAGAGGCTCGCGAGGTCAAAGCTAACAATTTTGATGCCCAACGCGTATGAGACCAAGCCAACGTAGGGGCATAAGCTGATTCTAAACCTTCTACATTGTTATGCTCACATATAGGCAGAGGTTGAAATATTAGATTCCCCGATGCTATGGGGTTCATGCCCCCGAAAGAGCGTAAACAAAATTTTAAAGTTCTTCGGTAATACACAGGTTAAAGACCCCATAGGCTCGGGAAGAGAAATTTGAAGCTCTTCGGTGCTATGTTAAAGGTCGTAAGGACATAAAAGGATGGTCAAGCATATGAACGTAAAGAAAATTTCAAAAGCCTCTGGGGCTATGAGAATAGCTTTAGGAAAATTAATTAATATTAAAATATTAATTAATTTAAAATATCTTAGATCTTGCTTAGTCAATCAGAATTCGACATGTGGCAACAGTAGATTGGGGGATAAGATTAATGAATATGAAATGAAAGTTCAAAGATGATCGCATCAAATGAAAAATTTCAAATATTTAAAATTTTTATATAGTTTGACTATATAGATTTTTTAAATTTTTCATTTAAAATGTTCTAGTTCAGTCATGGAGGCCTTTTTTTTTTTCAAATTGCCATATTAGGGGCAATTTTTGTTAGAAATGGGCAGTGCAGTATACCATTGGAACCGGGAGGAAGTAAATTTTTTGAATTTGGGATCAGATTTTGCAGAGGTCTTCGCTAGTTCAGGCTATAAGCAGATTTTCATTTTTCAGAGGCATTCTCAATGCAATGGGCAGAAGTCATCACCGAGCATCAAGGTTGGTTACAAGGTAGATTTGAATACTTTTTGAAGCCTGGATGTGGAGAAAATAAACAAGAAAGGTTATATTAGCTTCTTGAAGTCACTTTGCAACTGGTTTTTCTTTTTTACCATGAATGCACTTTAGAATTAGAAATCAATTACGAGGGTGAATAAAATATCTTAGATATTTATGCCTTGTGGAGCCATAATGATGAAGATTTGATTTTTAGTTTGAGGGAGAAGATCTGAAAGTTGTTTTGAACCTGTTGAGGAGGTTTTCCCAAGGTTGACAGATGTCAGTTGCAGATTCAGATCCGAGAATTAACTTCTCCTATTTCTTTCTGTTCTTTCTCTATTGTAGAGGTTCCAATTTTTTATGACTGAGAGACCATTCATGGTTCCAATCTTGAGTTCTCTCAGATCTTTGATGCCATTTTTCTCAGTGATTCTTCCTGTTATGAACAACATATTGTATTCCTTTTGAGGCATTCATATTACACAGTCATTCCATGTGTATCTTTTGAGTTTTTGTATGTAGATGTTGTATTCTTTTTAATGAAATTAATACAAAGAGCCTCATCCTTTAGTTTCATTATGATTCTCATCTCCTGCTATTGTTATTTGCAATGTTCTGTGTTTAAGAACTAAGAGCTTGAACCCAGTTACATCCCCTTAAGGTTGTATATCAGAATAGATTTGTTGTTGGAACAAAGCTCCAAGTAAATGCTTGTTTATACTGATAGGATTACAGGTTACTCCAAAAGGATATCACCATAAGTACGAGAATTTTAATGAATATTGATGTCTGTTTGCAAGTCAAGCAGATAGACCATATACCTGAATATATGAGTATATTTTAGGTATCCTTCTGTATGTGAAGATTCAATTAGTGCCCAATGGATAAGGGACTGGTCAGCTTGAAGGATGCATGTTCTTTGCTGTTACATACCTGATTATGCTGAGAAACCAAATCAAAATGAATATTATTTTCCCATTTTATATTTTGAAGAACTATAAGTGTAGGTCATGGCTTATTTGTGGTTACTTTCCTTGGTTATGATTAGCTACTGTGATCAGGAGATTTACCAGCAAATTGAAGAAGAATATTGACCATATCTGCTATAGAGGGTAGTCTTGTAATGAAGTATCAAGATAAATTAGACAAATCCCTCAGGTTTGCCCACCTTGGCTTTGCAGAGCCTAAAGTGAAGTGAGTCTTGATATGACTCTGTTAATTGGCCCAGAACTAAGATTTAGCCTTGCTGAATATAGGATTTAGCTCGTCCTTAGGCATGTTCCTAGTCTTTGTTTCTTGGTATCAGGTTTAAATCTACCTCGTATGTTCTTTGCCAAAAAGAACACCAACAGGTCATATTGTTCCTTCTACTTTGATTATTTTAGAGAAAAATTAATGTTCAGGAATAGTTGCTGCAATTGAGTAGGGAGAACAAATAACTACTATAGATTTTGATACAATGTTGTGGCACTATAGACTTGGGCACATGAGTGAGAAAGGTATGAAAGTACTTCATTCAAAGAAAGTTTTATCAGGTCTGAAATGTGTTAATATGGATTTCTGTGAAAGTTGTGTGTATGGAAAATAAAAAAGAGTGAGTTTTGTGAAGACTAGGAAGGAAAACAAAAGATAGAAATTAGAGCTTGTGCATACAGGTGTATGGGGACTGGCTCGAGTATCTTCCCTTGGTGGCTCTCATTATTATGTTACCTTTATTAATGATCCAACTAGAAAAATATGGGTTTATTTCCTTAGATAAAAATTTGATGTATTTCAAACTTTTAAGAAATGAAAATGCTTGGTTGAATAATGAGACTGGTAAGAAATTAAAATGTCTCAGATCTGATAATGATGGTGAGTATTGCAGTCATGAATTTGAAGATTATTGCCCCATTAATGGTATTCGTAGATAGAAAACTGTTTCGAGGACTCCGCAGGAAAATGGAGTGGTTGAATGCATGAACATGACTATAATGGAGCATGAGGTTGTATGTTGGGTTACCCTTATACATGTGAGTGGAGGCTATCAATACTGTTGTATATTTGATTAATAGAGGTCCCTCTACTCCTTTGGATTGTGGTATTTCAAAGGAAACCTGGACTAGTAAGAAGGTAGGTTATTCTTTTCTCAAGGCCTTCAGTTGTGAAGCTTTTGCTCATATAGATTCTAAAAATAGAACCAAGCTAGAAGCCAAGTCAAAGAAATGTGTATTTTTTGGATATGGCATTAATGAATTTGGTTATAGGCTTTTGGATTTTGAAAATTGAAAAAGTGTAAGTAGGGATGTCATATTCAATGAGAAAGTGTTGTACAAAGATCTGTTGTAGCAGCATGAGAAGAAAGAAGATGATTATGTAGTGTTGCATGATACTCCAAAAGATGATGTTCCATCAATTCCTCATGATGTGCAACAACCGCAACAACAAATATTGTTGATGTAAATAGATATATACGATTTACACTTTACTTAAGTTTACTTAGGTTAGTGCATTATTTTATTATTTATTTTGTGAGACACTTAGGAGTTTGCGTATCTTTATGAGTTATCATGTTGACAACACAGGAGTACACAACTCTAATTCAGCACATGGTGTCTACAACACTGGAATTTGCATCATTCACTGAGTTGTCATGTAGACAACATAGTTATTCACACTCCTAATTTAGCACATGGTGTATACAACATAAATTTGCATGTTACACCATTGTAGGCTTATTCTCTCATCATCACATGTACTTTCATACTTAATGGAGGATAACCCATATCTGGTGGACATGTGCCTAGTTGTATAACTTATCATGATGCTGATTCCTAGGCATTCTAGATGCATCTCAGAGGCCTTTATATACAGGCACTCCTAGTGTATTTGTACATTGAATTGAATACTATACAATTATTTTGTTCATACTCTAGTCTATTTTGTGCTTGTGTTTGAGTTCCTTGGTCTTGGGTGAATTTTGCCCTAAGGAAAATTCTTACATGGTATCAAAGCTGAGGAAGATTCTCATCACAAAGCCATTGGAGACCTTGTTGCTTCATCTCTCGAAGGGACCCAATTAAGATTCGGAGCATCTACACTAATTGGGAGCATCTAGAGCCGAAGTGGACCTTTCCATTGCATCTAAAGCGATGATTCGGTGAAAATCAACTATAAATTTGCCTACCCTAGGCAAAAGTCGATTTTGAGGCAATTTTTTTTGTAAATTGGAACCCAAAGGCCTGATTTGCAAGCTGGGTATGGTCTTTTATTTGATATGCTAATTTATTTTTCAGATCTGCTATTATTTCTACATTTTCAAAAGAAAAAAATTCAAAATTTTTAGCCTAGTTGGGCATGCAGAGAAATTTTTTTGCATAGGCACTGGGCAGTCACACCCCGGCCCTATGCAAAGAATATTTCACAAAATATTCTTGATCAATTAACGGGCAACACTTTACAAATTTCTGGTAGAGAAATTTGAAATTTACCTCCAGACCGGCCTTCACACAAATCTGGCACAAGCAAATCCGACCAATAATCAGTGAATCGGGCAACATAAACCAGCGAGCTTCTTTGCGTTAAGCCCTATGACCCTTTACTTTTAAGTGTCATTGCAGTCCTTATTCCCACCAATGTGGGATAAATAGAAAAAACCCAACAACTCATTAATCAAACCTCTGGCACAGTGAAGTGTATATTCTGGCGCACATTCCATCTCTGATGGCTCGCTCTGATCTTCGTGATGCGAAAAAGCATTTCTGGACCCTGCACATGTGTGTGCCTCATCCTATGCCACATGACACCATTTCTTTGGAACACCTAGTTAGCCCAAGGCCACACAGATTACAGTCTGCTACATAGTTACCAATGGACCACGTTATCATTATAAGACACACAACCATATTTTATTCCACCATGTCTTCATCAGGTACAATCAATGATTTGACTCAGTCGCGCCTATGTCAACAACCTATGCGGAGACACGTGGACACATCTACAACACCACATCAACAGCTGTACTCTAGTTAGCAAAAATGTCAAATTGTTTATACACTACCACGTGGTCATCCGTACATGCTGACATCATTAATAGGGCCTACATTTTCACTGACATTAGCAAATTGCTAGGCTAAAATTGATGGTCATCTGCTTGTCATCCCATAACAAATTTGAACTGCTGTAACAATCATTTGATCGTCAAATTTAACATCATGTTTTCCTCTCCAGACCCTTCTTCAGATTTAGTTTTGATTTGGCAGCCCGACTTTAAGAGGCCATAACTCGGTTGTCTAGAACCCAAATCAGGTGTAACTATTTTTTATTTTGGGTAAAATTTCTTAAACTTTTTAGTGATGTAGCTATTTTCTAGTTTTGGAGCATGGATTTGTTAGAAATAGAATTTTTTGGCAACTATACCTATCCAATCCTGCATTTTGTAACTTCAAACGCATTGTACGGGCTCATCTGGACACATTTTTAGGTCCTATTTTTTTTTTAAGTGCATTTTTTTTGTCTACTTTTTAGATCTGCAGTCAGATTGTAGGCTTGTGTGGACAAAAATACCACTTTCAGAAATAGGTCTTGTTCTGCATTGTATTGCCTTACAATTATTGTATTTTTGAGCTACATTGTAAAGTTTCAGATTTTTACTCTATACAGAGGTTGTAATCAGCAAAATCAGAAGCCCACTTTGTCCATTTTGACAAGTGGCTGAACCGCCTCACAATAGGTGTTCCATAGTCATGTGCTGGGCCTAGCTTAGGAATAATCTATTCAAGCTAAGGACTACTTTTCCCCTACCATGAGGTGCATTTAGATTGTCAACCCAAGGACATATACTTGAAATGGTCGGCACAGTATGTGCACTAGGTACCTTGATGAGTCATTATGCTTGTGTTGCAGGAAAGTAAAAATGCAAAGGAAGTAAACTACACTACTGTTGTGGAAAGGAAAATACTGAATCTATGAATGTTGAAAACACAATGACAAGATAACAAAGATTCCATCTCGACTCATCCACTAGACTGTTCTCGCAGATGCTGCAGGAACGTTCATGAAGTGTGATGCTACAGGAAGGAATTAACTAGCTACATCTTACTTAAAATACTGCTAATGCTAGTAAAATGAATCTATTCCATCCTAATATAATCCACCTTCCAAGTGGGCCCCCTTGGTTGGCTTCTCTAATCTACCAATGTAGGATAGAAGCTAAAGAGAACTAATTCATTTCATTAATCAGTCATTACATGATTCAGAATGTAAAACACAACTGCAACAAACTGTGAATCAGTGTTCTCTCTTACTCGATAAAACTTATTAAAAACCAAAACTTTCCACACAGGAGTCGATCCCGACATATATAGGGAATCTACTCTTTATTACATAACAAAAAAGTAACTGTTCTAAGTTAAGTCTGCAGGAGAGAATATAGGAGAACAACTGAAAGCGGAAAGGAAGGATAATGGAATTGAGGAGAGAGCAATGAAGTCTCAGCATCCGCTTGTTACAACATAAATGCAGAGAAGGCAATGGCTCGTAAAAGCTCCTCCTTATTCACTTCCATGTTTCTTGGAGTGGTTATAACTTCCTTTTCGTGGTTGTTCCTTGATGCTCGTTTCTCCTTGAATGCTGTCGGCAACCAACTTCTGGATTCTTTCGCTCATCCTTTAATCCTTATCATCAGGTTAGTTATGATATAAGACATATTTGCAAATAAACATCCATCAAACTAAATTCAAGTATAAGAACGCACATTTGGATATTTATATGAAATACTGCATATTAGATATAATTTAGGCAAAAGATGACATAGTTTTTCTACCCCATAAATCATCAAAGGTTTATCAAACATAGGCTTATAAGTGTTAAAACAAGGATAAACAGAGTATCACAAAGTATCTTAAACATAACAAAATAAAGGCATTTTTTAGACTCATCATCTGCCGCCTGCTAAACTAATGCTTGTCCTCAAGCATTACACTTCTTTGTCAAAGATCTGAGCTCCCCAACTTCTGTCTTTCCCTTTCTGTTGCTCTTGAAGGTGTAATAGAATCCTCTGGTCCTTTCCCATACTTCTTGCCTATGGTCTTCCTGCAACTTATCAAGTTTGTCAGCATCAATATCATACAGGGGCCATAAAAGCATTGGAAGTTGCATGGTCAAAGGACACCATAGCTCTGGCCTTAGTTTCTTTCCCAGTTCTAAATATTTTGGAACTCTATATAGCGTTGCTTCCAAATTAATAGGACTGTGCGGCTCTGATTTCTTGAGAGAATCAGGTAAGCATGCCCATCTAGTTCTTACTCCGGTCATAGCTCTCTAGAATGCAAAGTAGGGCAAGTTTTCATATTCGGCATACACTTTGGCTCTAGCAGCAAATACCTTCTTTCTAACTTCTGGATTACTCTTCCCATAGGTTAATGTAAACCAATCTCGAAGCATTTCTTCTGGTTGTTTACTTTCTGCCCTCAAGGGTAAAGGTTTTGTTCTCTCCTCATCTCTGTAATTAACCAGTTGTCTGTCATAATTCGCCTCATTAGACATCCATGACATAAAAGATTTCAACTGCACATCTCCTATATAGAGAAAAGGATTCCACTCAGTTTCTGCAGGAATGACAAAATTATGAATATACAACTCACACAATAGATTTTGCTGCCATGGTGGTAAGGTTTGATATAGCCCATAAAACTCTTGTGCAGTTTTGAATTCTGCATTTACATTTCTGAGGGTTAACATCAACTGAAACAAAAGATATTCTTCTTCCAAACAAAAAGCATATACTCGAGGAGGTGGTCTGCAAGCAAGAGCTTGATCGGCTAATTTAAGTGCATGTTCCATGCATTGTTTCTGTCTTTCTAGCTGTTCTTTCAATTATTCAATCTCCTCATTTTGTGATGTTATGATCTTGCTCATTCTTTTCTTCTCCTCTTTCCATAGTGCTTCAGCAAATAAATGTTGTCCATATAATTGGAAAAAGAGTTTTTGCAAGGTGACGGCACTGTTATCCTCTTCATAATCATTTTTCTTTTTCTGTTCCTGCCATAAATGTTCCGCCAAACTATTGATCCATGTTGACTTATATGGGACTAAAGTAGTATTCGAATCATGGCATTCAGGAACTACTTCATTCTCATGGCTTGAAACACCTGGTAAATCCATTAAGGTTTCATTAATTTCTTGCTCACATGTTGTAGGAGGATTACCAGAAGCTCCTATCATCTCAGTGTGAAGGGGAGAATGGTCAAAAATTATCTGCACAGGAGACTCTGGAGCAGGTGCTTTAGACAATATAGGATCTTTAAAAATTTGTCCTCTCATTCTAGGGCTTCTCCACAAAGGAGTCTCTTCTTGTACTACTGTCTTTTGCCTACTTTTCTGTTTCGGTATCACTGCTGCAGGATTAGTTGTTGCAGGAACCTTCTTTGTTTTCTTCTGTTGCTTAATTGAAGGACTAGGTTTTTGTTGAGCAGCGGTTTCTTCTAGTGACTTTTGTTTCCTTTTAGCTTTACTAGTAGTGGGTTTAGGGATGTCCTGTTCAGGTGGAGGCACATTCTCTTGAGTGGAAGCAATTTTTGGTTCAATCCCTTGTGCGTAAAATACCTGATGACATGCATTGCTAGCTCAGGGTATGGAGGCAGAAAAGACAATCTCTTGCACCCCTGCTTTGTAACATCCAATTGAGGGTCATGTGGGGTAGTGAACTGGGCCCTTGCTGACCTAGCGTCATGCGAGCTCGGATAATGCTCTCCGACAGAAGGTAACCCTGTTACTTCTGTAATTCATTCTTCTGTTGCAATTACTTTCAAACCCCACACAGAAGCTTCACCTTCATCAAATGTCCTAGTGAATTCTACAACTGCTTCTTCATCATATGCTGTTAAATTCAAACAATAACCTAACCACCCGCATGCATTGAATCTTCTTACTGCTTCTACGTCAGAGAGCAACAAAATGTGCTCAACCAGCTCTCTTCTCTGTAAACCTCCTCCCATTTCTTGATACTTCTTCCACTACTCCATTTCTCTCTCCCTTTCTGAATGCAAACTTCAAGACTCTGCATTATTTCTCAGACGCTTCACCACTTCTTTTTGGGAACATTAATTGCCATAACCAATTGTTATGTGCCATAATTAAACTTTAGGTAAAAGTAAATCATGAATTTGCGTGGAAATCATCCGAAAACATAGTTCAAATGCCAAAATTTTAAAAATGGGTCACATCATGGCTTAGCATGGAAAATTTGGCACGAACAAGGAAAAAAAATTCATTCAAAAAGTGGGAGTACAACACTTGACATGGCATACTTATGGCAAAAAGTTCTCATTAATATGGGGTAATGCCAAGATTTTAGAAAATCATCACAATTAATTAGGCATATCATTGGATAGTACGACACTCCCCTGCCCCTTGCTAATTTTACGACAAGTGTCCTCACTTGTCAGACTAGTATGGGTGAGGGACTGGAATACGCCGTAATTATAGAGACTATGCAGTATTATATATAATTAACAAAATCTACAAACTTATAAATGAATAATAGTTTGAAAATGTTTATACCTGCCAAGTGGATTGTCACATGCTCCAAAAAAAAGGTAGCAGAAATAATGTAAATGACAGCATCCATCAGTATGTGCAGATTTGATTGAAAACACAAAAACTTAATTATGTAGAAAGTGAGTGGATGGAAGATTAAGAAATGGAGTGGGGTGGGTGGATGGAAGATTAAGATATGAATGGAAAGAAATATCATGAAAATAAAATGGACTTTATGCGAACATAAATTTATTATTATGGACATGCAAATTAAAATTAATGTTGAAGAGGAGAAGGCGGAAGGTTTTCACCTTCTGCTGCAGGAAGAGATACTTGAGTTGTTGGATCCGGCTGTTCAAACTGTTGCATGAATTCGGCTTTTGTTTGAGGTTGTTTGTAAAGCTTAAGTCGATGACCGTTGATCAACATTTTGAAAGGCACATCATCAATTGTGGTTAGTTGAATTGTTCCATTGTCAAAGACATGGATGATTTGATATGGTCCTAACCATCACGTCTGTAGCTTCCCTGGCATATCCTTAAAGCGAGAATCATATAATAATGCCCAGTCACTAGCTTTGAACTATTTGTTGAGGATATGAGAATTATGTTAGTCTTTTCTCTATTTTTGCACCAGTTCAGTGTGTTCTAAAGCGGTCTTGCGCATTTCATCCAAAGAATTAAGATGCAGGAGGCATTCTCTTTGTGCTGCAAGAAGATCAATATCTAAGGTCAAGGTTGTTCTTAAAGTCTTGTGTTCAAATTCAATTGGAAGCATTGCCACTTTCCCATACAAAAGCTCAAATGGTGTGAATCCGGTAGTGGTTTTCCAAGTTGTTCTATAAGCCCAAACAACTTCTTGTAACTGGCTGGTCCAATCCCGACGATGCAAATGGACTGTTTTAGTTAGAATATTTTCCAGCTCACGGTTGGTAACTTCTGCTTGTCCATTGGCTTGTGGATGATAAGGACTGGATCTTTTGGATACAATTAAGTAATTGTGTATTATCTTTGATGTTACACAAATGCCATATCAGTTATCAGACAGAGTCTACAGAGTTTTGTCGGTCAGGAAAACAGTTTACAGAGTCTACCGAGCTCAGTCGGTCAGTAAAGCCTTTTGCAGTGTATACCGAGCGTTCCTGTATGTCACACGGTGAGTTAGTGTTAACCGAGTTCACACGATAAGCTAAGGAAAGTTTAGTTCTTACCGAGATCACTCGGGTATCAAAGGATTTTGTAGCGGACGGTTAGTGTTAACCGAGTTCGCACGGTAAGCTAAGAAAAGCTTAGTTTTCATCGAGCTCACTCGGTAGTCAAAGATAGCTTTTACCGAGTCTAGTCGGTTTCCAAAGGTAGTGGCAGGTTTACCGAATTCCCCGGTAACTGTAGTTTTTACCGAGTTCTGCCGGTTAACACAGGAAGCAGTTTTTTTTTTAGCAGCGTCGGCCAGTGAAGAATTTTGTTTTGATTGTTAGTTCAAGCCGACTTTGGAATATGTTTTGTCAAGTTGGTTGGGCCGACCTGGTATTATGTATAGTATATAAAGAGGTGCTCAAGATGCGGAAAAGTGTGGAATAGAGAGTGTATACGGATAGTGCAAGGAAGTGCAAGGAAGAGACTTGTGTGTGCCTAAGCAGAGTTGAGCAGAGGGAAATCTTGGAGCTGCAAAGATATATTTAATCAGTAAGGATCTTGTGGAGCTAAACTGAGATCTGTATTCAGCAAGATAAGTTGCATGTATTTTCAGATCATTCATTGTTGCTTTCTAACCATTGTAACAGTGATTCCAAAATCTCCTAACAGAGTTGGTTTAACAGCCATTCCATAAATCCTTTAACAGGGTGGCAATTCAGTTGAATTGTTCTAAAGACCTCTTACAAGGCCACTCCTAACAGGGTGATTAAATCCTCTAACAGGGTCACACCTAACAGTGTGTTTTGTAACCTTTAACAGGGTTGGCTCCTAACAGAGCTCACTTCAGAAGAGTGAAAATTGGTGACTAGTTGCTGGTGGTTTTTCCCATATTGGATTTCCACGTAAATTTGGTGTCTACTGTGTTCATGATTACTTTCTTTTGCATGGTCGCTTATTTCAGTAAATGCTTAATAAATTAACTAAACATCTATCAAGTTTTAGGCAGTACTTTATGTGTTTACCGAGTAGCAGCAGCAACTAAGTTTAAGGCATCTTTGGGACTGTTGAATTTGTTTTTGTGGTAACTGATTCACCCCTCCCCTCTCAGTTACCCCATCTTCATTTTCCAACAATTGGTATCAGAGATTTTGGTGCTTGCAGGAGGAGATTTCAAAGATCTAAGCCAAAGATCAAGATGTCTTACAAGAGAGAAATCCCAAGGCTTAACCGAAACAACTTCTCAGCATGGCAGGGATTAATGAGACTTCATCTAGCTTTCATTGTTGACACTGGTCTGAAATATCTTGATGAGAAATATGTAGAACCATCAGGTACATTATCAATCAATGACATTGCTATAAAGAAGACTCATAACATTATGATGATTGATATTGCATCTGCCTTAAGTTATGAAGAGTTTGATGATGTCAAGGACTGCACTACTACCTATGAAATGTGGGAAAGACTGAAAGAGATCTACGGTGGAGATGACAATGTCAGAAGAGCCAAAGCTGAAAGTCTGAGAGGACAGTTCGATTAGATGAAAATGAAAGAAGATGAAAACATTGCCAAATATGTTGAAAGAATTAAAGCATGTGTCAGTGCTATCAAAGCTTCTGGAGGAAGTATCAGTGAAGAGACAGTCATAAGTAAAGTTCTTAGAACTCTACTTCCAGTTTATGCCATCAGGGTATCAGCCATTCAAGAAAGAAGGTGTGAGGCCAATCACAAGATAAACCTAGAGGCCATAGTTGGAAGATTGACAGCATTTGAACTAGATAATTTTGATAATTATGTTCCAGCTGCAAAGAACATTGAGTCTGCATTTGAAGCCAAGCTTTCACTCAAGGACAAAGGCAAGAAGAAGAAGGAATCTCAGTCAGAGAGTGAAGATCAATCAGATCAGAGTTCTGACAGCGACCTTGAAGTAATTGAAGCTCTACTTGCAAGGAAATATTCAAGAGGAAGAGGTAAATACAAAGGTAAAGTACCCCTAATCTTCTTTTCATGTGAAGAAGTCGGTCATATTGCTGCAAGGTGTCCAAACAAGAAAGATAAAGATGAAAAGAAAGATAATAAATGGAACAGTAAGAAAGATCTCAAATCATTTAAGGATAAAAGTAAGAAATCATGTTTTATGGCTAAAGATTCTAATGATTCTAATGATGAAGAAGAGGATGAGATTGTTTACATTGCTGTAAAAGATGAATCTGACAATGAAGAAATGGCACTCATCTCTCACATAAGTAAGAATGATACATGGATCATTGATAGTGGCTGCTCACATCATATGACTGGAGATAAAACAAAGTTTGATCAATTTGAAGAGTATGATGGTGGCAGTGTAAGATTTGGAAACAATGAACCTTGTTGCATCAAAGGAAAAGGAAGAATCACTCTAACCCAGGAACTTGTATGTGATAATGCTTATTGGGTAGAAGGCCTAAAGCACAATTTGTTGAGTGTGGCACAGTTACTCAACAATGGACTCAAAGTGGAATTCATCCAAGGCAAAGCAAGACTGTTGAACGGTAAAGGAAAGCTGATTGGATCTGGTACTCAAACTAAAGGTAACTTGTTCTATCTTGAACTTGGTGAACATTCATGTTTTATTGCTCAAGTAGAAGAGAGTTGGTTATGGCATAAAAGGTTATGTCATGTGAATTTTGACAATTTGGTAAAGATAAGCAAATTCAAGAAAGTGAGAGGCATTCCTGATTTAAAGAAATCAGAGGTCGGTTTATGCAAGAATTGTCAAATTGGAAAGATGGGTAAGTCTAGTTTCAAAAGCAAAAATTATCAGTCTGAAGATTTATTAAAAATTGTGCATACTGACTTATGTGGACCTATTGGAACTGAAAGCTATACTGGTGAAAAATATTTTATTCTTTTTGTTGATGATTATTCAAGAATGATGACCGTCATGTACCTAAGGAACAAATCAGAAGCATTTGAAAAGTTCAAATGGTATTTGGCAAGAGTAGAAAAAGAAACAGGGAAAAGATTGAAATGCCTAAAGTCAGACAGAGGTGGTGAATTTATTTCACATGAATTCAATAACTTTTGTATTGAAAGAGGAATCAAAAGACAGGTTTCAGCACCAGGTACTCCTGAACAAAATGGCATAGCTGAAAGAAGGAACATATCCATCATGGATTGTGCAAGAACCTTGATGATAGAAAAGAATGTTGCTATAAAATATTGGAAGGAGGCTATCAGTACAGCAGTTCATACCTTAAATTGAGTACAGTTAAAAAAAGACTCATTCAAAACTCCCTATGAATTATGGTATGGCTATAAACCCAATGTAAGTTATCTGAAAGTATTTGGAAGCAAATGTTATATCTTGAAAGAATCTAGAAAAGGTAAATTTGATGTAAAAGGTGATGAAGGTATATTTCTTGGATACTCATGCAAGAGTAAAGCATATAGATGCTTAAACTTATCTACTCACAAAGTCATAGAAAGTATACATGTGAAAGTTGATGAGTTTGCAGAAAAGACTGAAGAAGAAAGCAGAAGAGAACCAGAAGATTACAAAAGATTCGTCTTCAGTGAACCGGATATAATATCAACTGCATCTGAGAATCAGAAACCTTCTTCTACCGAGTCATCACTAACCGAGTTCCAGGAAACATCTACCGAGTCAACATCTACCGAGCCAACGTCTACCGAGTCAGAGAATACCGAGTTAGAGATTACCGAGCCAGAGGTAACCGAGCATGTGCATACCGAGCCAGTTGATACCGAGCCAGACCAAACCGAGCATGAAGGTGAAATGCAAGAAGATAACGACAAGATTCATCCAAAAGGAAAAGAACCTGTTCTAGCCAAGTATGTCAGGAGACATCATTCAGCAGATCAAATCATTGGAAATAAATCTGAAGGAACCATCACAAGAAGTAAGTTGAAAGGTACTTGTTTACTTGCTGATTTTGAACCTAGAACTGTCAAAGATGCATTAGAAAATGATAATTGGATTGAAGCAATGAATGAAGAAATAGAGCAGATAGAGAGAAACAAGACATGGACTCTTGTACCTAGGCCTAAAGACAAAAATGTAATCGGTACAAAGTGGGTTTTCAGAAATAAGTTGGATGAAAATGGTAAAGTATCAAGAAACAAAGCTAGATTAGTGTGCAAAGGATATTCTCAAGAGGAAGGCATAGATTATGGAGAAACTTTTGCTCTCGTTGCTAGATTGGAAGGTGTTAGAACCTTATTAGCATATGCTGCTTACAAAGGATTTAAAGTTTATCAGATGGATGTCAAGTCAGCATTTCTAAATGGTATACTGGATGAAGAGGTCTACATTGAACAACCTGAAGGTTTTATAGATCCAGATAAAAAGAACATGGTTTGCAAATTGCATAAGGCACTGTATGGTCTGAAATAAGCTCCTAGAGCATGGTATGAAAGATTGCATAGCTATCTTATTCAAATTGGATTTCAAAGAAATAATGATAACAGTTGTTTGTATATCAAGGAAGGACCAGAAAATAAGATTGTCCTGGCAGAAATATTTGTAGATGATACTGTTTTCACAGGGAATGATGATCTTTGCAAAGAATTTTCAGAACAAATGAGCAAGGAATTTGAAATGTCAATATTTAGTGAAATCAAATTCTTTGTTGGACTTCAAATTCAGTAGAACAAGAATGGCATCTACATCACTCAAGCAAAATACATCAAAGAGATATTGAAAAAGTTTGGTATGGAAGACTGTAAACCAGTTGGAACTCCCATGTGTACTGGACTAAAACTTACCAAAGAAGATGATTCAAAGGAAATAGATCAGACATTGTACAGATCTATGATTGGAAAGTTGCAATATGTAGTTCATACTAGGCCAGATATTGCTCTTGCAGTTGGAATTGTGGCAAGATTTTCAGCCAAACCAAAAGAAAATCACATGATGGCAATCAAGAGGATAATGAGATATCTGAAAGGAACTGAAGATTATGGATTATGGTATAAATTTGGAGGAAACCTAGACTTAAAAGTGTTTACTGATGCTGATTGGGCAGGAAACCTTGACGACAGAAAAAGCACAAGTGGAGGTGCATTCTTTCTTGGAAAGAGGTTGGTTTCTTGGACAAGCAAAAAGCAAAATTGTACATCTCAATCAACAGCAGAGGCAGAGTATGTTGCTGCAGCAGTAAACTGTTCTAATATTGTTTGGTTCAAGCAATTGCTACAAGGCATGAAGATGGAAATCAAGGAACCAGTTGTCATGTTTTGTGATAATACAAGTGCAATCAACATATCTAAGAATCCAGTAATGCATTCTAAGACAAAGCACATTGCAATCAAGTATCACTTTGTCAGAGAATTGGTGCAGGACAAGGAAATCAGATTGGAATATGTCCATACAAAGGAACAGATTGCTGACATATTCACAAATCCTTTACCTAAGGATGCATTTTTGTATCTCAGAGGTAAGTTAGGGGTCATTCCCCTATCTGAAGTTCACTAAAAATAAGTTTTAGTGATGCATCAGCTCTTACAAAATTGAACAATCATCAGTTGATGCAGCAAATCAAGGAAATATTGCATATGAATTAGTACTAAAGGTACAATGAAATTCATTGAAATTGGATTGTCTTTGGCATGTGTTGTCAAAGAGGAAAAATTTTACTGTCATATCTTTCCGAAATTTGATTATGTAATTCCTTCACAGAGGGAGATTACTATAAGAGGGAGAGTTCTCTATCTTAGAGGGAGAATTGTTAATTGTGTTGTGTTGCTGTAGACTTGCTTTCAAATTTCATTTCTGCTATGACATGTTGTGTTGCCATCAATGCCAAAGAGGGAGATTGTTGGATACAATTAAGTAATTGTGTATTATCTTTGATGTTACACAAATGCCATATCAGTTATCAGACAGAGTCTACAGAGTTCTGTCGATCAGGAAAACAGTTTACAGAGTCTACCGAGCTCAGTCGGTCAGTAAAGCCTTTTGCAGTGTATACCGAGCATTCCTGTATGTCACACAGTGAGTTAGTGTTAACCGAGTTCACACGGTAAGCTAAGGAAAGTTTAGTTCTTACCGAGATCACTCGGGTATCAAAGGATTTTGTAGCAGACGGTTAGTGTTAACCGAGTTCGCACGGTAAGCTAAGGAAAGCTTAGTTTTCACCGAGCTCACTCGGTAGTCGAAGACAGCTTTTACCGAATCTAGTCGGTTTCCAAAGGTAGTGGCAAGTTTACCGAATTCCCCGGTAACTGTAGTTTTTATCGAGTTCTGTCGGTTAACACAGGAAGCAGTTTTTTTTTTAGCAGCGTCGGCCAGTGAAGAATTTTGTTTTGATTGTTAGTTCAAGCCGACTTTGGAATATGTTTTGTCAAGTTGGTTGGGCCGACCTGGTATTATGTATAGTATATAAAGAGGTGCTCAAGATGTGGAAAAGTGTGGAATAGAGAGTGTATACGAATAATGCAAGGAAGTGCAAGGAAGAGACTTGTGTGTGCCTAAGCAGAGTTGAGCAGAGGGAAATCTTGGAGCTGCAAAGATATATTTAATCAGTAAGGATCTTGTGGAGCTAAACTGAGATCTGTATTCAACAAGATAAGTTGCATGTATTTTTAGATCATTATTTTTAGATCATTCATTGTTGCTTTCTAACCATTGTAACAGTGATTCCAAAATCTCCTAACAGAGTTGGTTTAACAGCCATTCCATAAATCCTTTAACAGGGTGGCAATTTAGTTGAATTGTTCTAAAGACCTCTTACAAGGCCACTCCTAACAGGGTGATTAAATCCTCTAACAGGGTCACACCTAACAGTGTGTTTTGTAACCTTTAACAGGGTTGGCTCCTAACAGGGCTCACTTCAGAAGAGTGAAAATTGGTGACTAGTTGCTGGTGGTTTTTCCCATATTGGGTTTCCACGTAAATCTGGTGTCTACTGTGTTCATGATTACTTTCTTTTGCATGGTTGCTTATTTCAGTAAATGCTTAATAAATTAACTAAACATCTATCAAGTTTTAAGCAATAATTTATGTGTTTACCGAGTAGCAGCAGCAACTAAGTTTAAGGCATCTTTGGGACTGTTGAATTTGTTTTTGTGGTAATTGATTCACCCCTCCCCTCTCAGTTACCCCATCTTCATTTTCCAACATGGATCTGCGATGCCTGATGTTATAGTGTTTCATCAACTCTAAAATAAGGTTGGAAGTAAACTGTGTGCCTTGATCAGTAACTAATTCTTTAGGAACTCCATACCGTGTAAAAATCTCTTCATATAGGAATTCGGCAACTTTTTCATCACGGGCATGCTTCATAGCCTTAACCTCAACCCATTTGGTTAGGTAGTTAGTACAAACCAAAATATAAGACTTCCCATTGGATGGAGTATCAATAGGACCGATGAAGTCCATTCCCCATTTCTCAAATGGTGTTAACACCACTTGAGGATTTAGAGGCATTTCATCTGTTTTGGTTGGGCGACCCATTCTTTGGCATTGGTCACACTTCCTTGTATAATTGATTGCATCTTTATGAAGGGTAGGCCAATAGTAACCAGTGGCTAAGATTTTGAAAGTTGTTCTTTTGGCTGCAAAATGTCCTCCGCAGGGCTCATTATGACATGCATGCAAAATATCATATGTCTCATCTTCTCTTACACATCTACGCATAACTTGATCAGGTCCAGTATAGAACAGAAATTTGTCTATCCATGAGAAATGGAAGCTTTTCTATATGAGCAGCTTTCTCTCCTTATAATAAAAATGCGTTGTTGTCTTATTAGCTGCAATATAGTTAGCAATATCTGCATACCATGGAACTTTAACAACAATATGAAACAAATGTTCATCTGGAAATGCATCATCTACCAGAGTAGTATCAGTATCATGATGATTGATTCTTGACAAATAATCAGCTACAAAATTTGTTTTTCCATGCTTATCCACTATGGTTATGTCAAATTCTTGTAGCAAGAGTAACCATCTTGCTAACCTACCAGTTATAGCAGGTTTGTTCATGAGATATTTGATTGCTGCATGATCAATATGAACATAGATAGGATAACCTATGATGTAATGCCGAAATTTATTTAGAGCATAAACTACTGCTAACAATTCTTTTTTAGTCACTGTGTAATTCAGTTCTGGACCATGAAGACTCTTACTGATATAATAAATGGCATTTTCAAGATTTGAGTGTTTCTGTGCTAAAACTACACCTATGGCATAATTAGAAGCATCTGTATATATGTGAAAAGGTAGGTTCCAATCAGGGCCTTGTAAAATTGGGGCTGTGGTCAAAATTTGCTTAAGCTGTAGGAAAGCTTTATCACACTCAGGTGTCCAATCGAATTCAGGTTCTTTGGTGAGCAACTTGTAGAAGGGACTGGCTATTTTACTAAAGTCTTTTACAAAACACCTGTAATATCCAGCATGTCCCAGAAAAGATCTGATATCTTTTAATTTAGTGGGTATGGGTAATATTTGAATTACCTCAATTTTAGCTGGGTCTACTTGTATACTTGCAGTAGATATAAAATGACCGAGTACCACACCCTCTTGCATGAGCATGAAACACTATTCACTATTTAGTGCCAAATTATGTTCTTGACATCTTACCAAAACTTTTTCAAGATTTATCATTGCTTCTTCAAAAGTAACTCCAAATGTTGTAAAGTCATCCATATAGATTTCCATACAATCATATGATATATCAGCAAAAATACTAATTACAGCCCGTTGAAACGTTGTAGGAGCATTACAAAGACCAAATGGTAAAACAAAGTATGCAAAAGTACCCCATGGACAGGTAAATGTAGTTTTGTCTTGGTCTTCAGGAGAAATACTGATTTGATTATAGCCATTGTATCCATCTAAAAAGAAGAAGTACTTCTTTCCAGCTAGTGTATCCAAAACTTGATCTATGAAGGGTAAAGGAAAATGATCATTTTTAGTAGCCTTATTCAACTCCCTATAATCTACACAAATTCTCCATTTTCCTCCTTTCTTAGGTACTATAACCAGCGGTGATACCAATTTACTATCAGATATAGGATAGATAAAGCCAACATCAAGCAGTTTCTGCAATTCTGTTTTGACTATTTCTCTGAGGCTTCAATTTATCCTCCTCTGAGGTCGACAAAGTGGTAGACAACCTTCATTAATGTATATCCTATGGGTACACAGTGTAGGGCTTAATCCTTTCATATCACCATAATCCCAAGCAAAAGTCTTCTCATGCTTCTGAAGCAATTCTTTTAATTGTTCCATCTGTACAGATGTCAATTTGGGGATAACATGCAGTTTATGGCCTTTACTCAGTTCAACAGGAATAGTGGATTCTACCATAGCAATTGCAGAGATTGGGCTTCCTTCTAATTCACAGGGAAGTAGTAAACAAAGATTTTCAGGTTCCTTAAGTAAAGTACAACTTGTATCACACTCCTCATATGTAATCAATTCTAATACAGAGCTTTCAAACACATCTTTTCCTACCACACAAGTGTTGGTAAGGATGCTCCGGATTACTGAATCTTCTTCTTGCAACTTTAAAAAATATTGCCTATGTAACATCATAAGTTGTACTATGGAATTTATCTCTTCTTCTTCATCTCCTAAATCTGGCCAAAAAGATGTACTCAAATCTGGTAATGGTTGTGCAGGAAGATATAGATCAAATTTCTTGGTTGCTTGGCCATTTGATATGGTCATATTCCCTGATTTGCAATTTATGTTTGCATCAGCTGTGGCCAACCATGGTCTACCTAGAATGACAGGATAGCCAGATAGGTTTACTTTAAGGGACAAAATCATGAAGTCTGCAGGATATTCTAGGGAATCTAAGGTCACAGCAATATTTTCTATCATTCCATCAGGAATGACAGTGGAACTATCTACAAGCTGCAGAATAGTTGGTGTGGACCTTAATCCTTCTATTTGTAACTTCTTCATGGTTTCTTTAGTCATCACATTTATAGCAGCTCCCAAATCTATTAAGGCATTTTTAACAAATTGACCATTGATGTTGACACTTACTACTGGACTCCCTGGGTCAGAATATTTTGGTGAAAGCACTCTTCCTAACATGATATTAGCTAAGTGTCCAACAACATGAACTATGGTAGGATCCTTCTTCTTCCTTCCAGATTTCTTTAGACAAGCTTCCCTTATAGCTTTTCCATAAGCAGGAATGTCCTTAATAACTTGAAACAAAGGTATTTGGACATGCATATTCTTCAACTGATTAACAATGTCAAAGGGTTGTTCCTTGCTTTGTTCAGGTTCCTTTTGTATTAGTTGGTTTGGAAAAGGAGACTCTATTGTTGGTTGAATTGGTATTGGTATGGTAACATTAGTTGGGTTCACAGGTTCATCAATCAAAGGTTTTGATGCTGCAGGAGAGTTTGATACTTCAGTTATAAGAGGTGGCTTTGGTGCTAGTAAGGTCGTTCCAGATCTCAAATGTATATCTGCGACATCTAGGGCATAAGCAGGGTACTACTGGGTATTAGCACTATACATGGGTTGTTGTGGTTGACTATTTGGATTTGGTTGAGGCTGTGCAGGTAGCTGTGTTTGCTTTTGAGGTCCACTATTTGCAGGTGGTGGCATTAAAGCAAGTTGTTGAGCTGGAGGGGGTAATTGTGGAACACCAGTATTTTGGTTAGGCCATTGTTGAGATCCCTTCCATTGGTTTAGAGATTGCCAATTCCCTTGGGGTGGTTGCCATTGGTTCTGCTGGTTCTGGGGCCATTGGTTATTCTGCTGGTTAGGCCAAGGTTGTTGGGAATTTTGAAACCATTGAGACTGTAATGGGTTATTTTGCCCAGCATTATTCCAATTGGGTTGGTTTTGTGGAGGACCTTGGGTATTGCAGTTTTGCCATTGATTACCATATGAATTTGAATTTTGCAAGGGGTCTTGAGGCATACCTTGACGTTGAGCCCATGGTCGGCATTGAGCAACAAAGAATACTTGTTCATCATCCCCATCTATTTTTACATATCCAATTGGAAGATGCTGGTTCTCCATGCTTGCAACCAATTTACAGTGGCAAGCCTTCTTTTGCTTTCGACAATGAGGACAGTACTTAGCTAGTTGTAACTCAGCCTCTGCTTGCTTCTTCTTTGCAGTCATTGTATCCAATTGTGTAGCGACATCATTAATGATGTCTTGTTTGAAATCTGACAACAAATTGGATATTTCAAGTTTTGAAATGCCTTGACTAATTCCTTTTGTAACCGTAGAACGGAGTCCTTGACATTTCTTCATGGTTGACCTTGAGTAGTTTTGACATATCTTTTTGAGGTCATCCCATTGAGCTTGATATACATCTCCACCGGCCATTAGGTCCAATGCTTCCAAACAGTCTTCATTCATTCCTCTTAGAAAGACTAGTTTTTGGGAATCTTCAGACAATGTGTGCTGAGGATTCTTTTGTAGTGTATATAAAAATCGAGAAACATAGTCTTCTAATGTCTCTTCCTCCTTCTATGATATCCTAAAGATATCATCTCTTCTTGTGCCAGATGCTTTGCAATATTCTTTATATTTTTTCAAAAACAAGGCTTGCATTTCATCCCAATTTGCAGCTACATTGGCTCCTAAGCCCATGAACCATTGTAAAGCTGATTCTTTCAATGTTGCTGGAAATAATTTAAGCTTATGGGTATCAATGTTGTAGTCAAAACTACAACAAAGGATGTCAAACTCAAACAAGAAGGTATCAGGGTCTTCAGTTGCAAGGCCATAGAACTTCAGAAGAGCAGTGGGAGGTATATTCTTGAGATTGGCATTGGTTATGAGACTTGGAAGTGGAAATGGAAAAGTGGGTTGTGCCATGACTGGTGGGACTGGATTATGAGGTTGCTGTTGAAAAGGAATGTTAGGCACTGGATGATTAACAACTAGTGGATTCAAGGTAGTGTTATCAAGAAGACTGGTCACTATTTCAGTGAAAGGTTGGAGACTAGATATATCTAGGGATTCAGCTCTTGATGATGATACTGTGGGGAAAACAGGACTTGCGTCTTCAAAGATCAACTCAACTTCTTCTTCAACTTCTTCATTCAAATTAATAGATCCTTGTGGAAGAAATCTGCCATATTCATCTCGTCGTCTTCCTCTTCGATGCATGCAACTAAAATTTTCACACTGGTAAAATAACTTAATCTAAAAATTGTGACTCAAAAATGCTCCTAGCTTGACACCATCCCCAGCAACGGCGCCAAAAATGAACCGCCTGACAATAGGTGTTCCATAGTCATGCGTTAGGCCTGGCTTAGGAATAATCTATTCAAGCTAAGGACTACTTTTCCCCTACCATGAGGGTGCATTTAGATTGTTAACCCAAGGACGTATACTTGAAATGGTCGGCACAGTATGTGCACTAGGTACTTTGATGAGTCATTATGCTTGTGCTGCAGGAAAGTAAAAATGCAAAGAAAGGAAACTACACTACTGCTGTGGAAAAGAAAATACTGAATCTATGAATGTTGAAAACACAATGACAAGATAACAGAGATTCCATCTTGACTCATCCACTAGACTCTTCTCGCAGATGCTGCAGGAACGTTCATGAAGTGTGATGCTACAGGAAGGAATTAACTAGCTACGTCTTACTTAAAATACTGCTAATGCTAGTAAAATGAATCTATTCTATCCTAATATAATCCACCTTCCAAGTGGGCCCCCTTGGTTGGCTTCTCTAATCTACCAACGCAAGATAGAAGCTAAAGAGAACTAATTCATTTCATTAATCAGTCATTACATGATTCAAAATTGTAAAACATGACTGCAACAAACTGTGAATCAGTGTTCTCTCTTACTCGATAAAACTTATTAAAAACCAAAACTTCCTACACAGGAGTCGATCTCAACATATATAAGGAATCTACTCTTTATTACATAACAAAAAAGTAACTATCCTAAGTTAAGTTTGCAGGAGAGAATATAGGAGAACAACTGAAAGTGGAAAGGAAGGATAACAGAATTGAGGAGGGAGCAATGAAGTCTCAGCATCCGCTTGTTACAACGTAAATTCAAAGAAGGCAATGGCTCGTAAAAGCTCCTCCTTATTCGCTGCCATGTTTCTTGAAGTGGTTATAACTTCCTTTTTGTGGTTGTTCCTTGATGCTCGTTTCTCCTTGAATGTTGTCGGCAACCAACTTTTGGATTCTTTCGCTCATCCTTTAATCCTTTTCATCAGGTTAGTTATGATATAAGACATATTTGCAAATAAACATCCATCAAACTAAATTCAAGCATAAGAACGCACATTTGGATATTTATATGAAATATTGCATATTAGATATAATTTAGGCAAAAGATGACATAGTTTCTCTACCCCATAAATCATCAAAGGTTTATCAAACATAGGCTTATAAGTGTTAAAACAAGGATAAATGGAGTATCACAAAGTATCTTAAACATAACAAAATAAAGGCATTTTTTAGACTCATCAGTGGCCTATTGTAAACACACTATATATAAAGTGCCAAAATCATTCATTTGAGGGGGGATTTTTTGATTGAGTGAAAAGGGGGGTGTGTACTGTGTATTGTGTCTCCTTGATCTTGTGCTCTTGCATTATGGGTTCTTTTCAAAGTTAACTCCACATAATTATGCTACTTGGAAAGAAAATATTGAGGAACCATTGGTAGAAAAAGGTTTACTACGTTATGTAACTGGTGCAACAAAGAAACCTCCTACTGATGCTAATGAAGCTCAGAAAGAAGACTAGGAATCCAAACAAGAGATGGCCCTAGGGACCTTATTGAAAAATATCTCTAATCCTATCAAATTTCACATTAGGAAGCTTACCGATCCAATAGAAGTATGGGCTAAACTTGAAGCATTGTATGGACCAATAGATGAAGACATGGCTTACACCATAGAGGACAAACTTCTCAAGTTGGATCTTAGGAATTTCGACACCATCAAAGACTATCTTACCCAAGTAGACATGTATAGGGCACAACTTAAGGATTGTGGTGAACCCATCAAGGATGGAAAGATGATCAAACACATCATGACTCATCTTCCACCTGAATATGCTTCTTTTGTTTCTAGTTTTAATACACACAAATTAACAATGGGTACTGCCTATGTTAAGCCTTCATTCAAGAAATTTTCAGAAATGTTGATCTTAGAACATGAAAATCTAGTGGGTATGGGAATTCTCAAGTCTTTAAGACCAAAGCCTTGGTAGCAAATGAAGGTAATTCAAGTGGTAAAAACTCCAACAAGAAGCAAAAGCAGTGGAAGGCTAAGCCACAAGATGACACACAACAATCCTCCTCAAAATAGAAATCTTCCTCACATCAATCTTCTTCCACTCAACAATCTTCTTCACAACAAGGAAAGTCTTCTTCCAAAAATAACCAAAAGGGGAACAATTCCAACAAAAAGGAGAAGAAAACTTGTTCCTATTGTAAGAGGAATGGTCATGATGAACATGAGTGTAAGGATAAGCAGATTGATGAATTGGTTAACATTATGAGGAAACACAAAATTGATGTACCAAATGCATATAAGGATAAGGTATCTTCATGCACTTCAAAGGGTAAGGGACATGCTTTTTTAGCAAGTACAAACAATGTTGAGGAATGGGTTCTTGATTCAGGAGCAACACATCATATGGGTGCTTCAAGGGAGCAATTTTCCTCTTTGAAACAATCAAATGTACCTTACATCTATGTGGGCAATGATACTCAAGTGGAAGTAGAAGGTAAAGGAAATGTTGAGTTGGAAAATGGCATCTTCAAGGATGTTCTTCATGTTCCTAACCTTAGCACCAACCTTCTCTCCATCTATCAAATAACTCATTATGGATGTGGCAACAAATTGGAGTTCCTCCCCAATACAATTGTGGTGAAAAATCTCCAAGATGATTCTATGGTGGTAGTTGGAAAGGCTAATCATGAGGCAAGACTTTATTATTTCTCACATTTTATGCCTAAGTCCACTTGCCTTGCCTTGTTGACTCATTCAAATGCACAAAGTAAACTATGGCATAAGAGATTTGGACATCTCAATTATTGCTACCTTCAACAACTCAGTAGCAAGGATATGGTCAATAGTCTACCTCAAGTCAAGTATTCAGAGGGTGTATGTCCAAGTTGTGAAGCAGGAAAGCATCTCGAAGAGAAATATGACAAGGGGAAGTCTTGTAAGGCAACTGTTGTTCTTGAATTGGTTCATAGTGATGTAGCTGGCCAATTTCCAGTACCATCATTTGATAAGGCCCACTATGTTCTCACATTTATTGATGACTTTTCATGGTACACTTGGGTCTTTTTTCTTGCTCATAAGAGTGAAGTATTTGATAACTTCATCACCTTCAAAGCTCGAGTTGAGAAAAAATTAGGGAAAGCCATCAAGATCCTATGAATAGATAATGGCAGGGAATATGTCAACTCCAGGCTTATAGACTTTTTCACTCATAAGGGTATAGATCTTCAACATTTAGTTGCATACATGCCACAATAGAATGGTGTCGTTGAAAGAAAGAATAAAATCCTTAAGGAAATGACCACTTGTATGCTTCAACACAAGTCTCTCGATCAAGTGTTTTGGGCAGAAGCCATGTGTTGTGCCAACTACATCCAAAACAGAAGTCTGCATAAGGCCTTAGATGGAATTACACCTTTTGAGGCATGGTGTGGCAGAAGACCAAGTGTAAAGCACTTCAAAGTTTTTGGTTGTTCAGCATGGGCACGGATACCTCCACAAAAGCGAAAGGCATTAGAACCTCAAAGAAAACCATGTATATTTGTTGGATATCCTGACCATCTCAAGGCATACAAACTATTGGATCCAGAGACTCATGGAATCTTTTATGAGAGAAGTGTTCATTTTGAAGAAACTTGTCCAAGTTTGGCTTCTTCAACTCCTCCTTCTTCCTCCTTCATGGACATTGATCATAGTGATGATAGTGACTTAGAAGATGAGATTCATTTAACTTTGACTCACAAGGCACCACCTTCGTAGGGTCAACAAATAGTTGAGGACATTCCTTCTTCTTCTTCCACTAAACCTCGTTGGGTACAACAAACCCTTGATGCAGTAAGTTCATTGATGGGAATTCCTTCAAACACTTGGAGGACAAGGTTACAACACAAGTCATTTCGACATGCATATATAGCCATTGCTTCAAGTCCGCTGTCATTTAAGGAAGCATCTAGGATTCCAGAATGGGACAAGGCTATGGAGGAAGAATATAACTCTTTGCTAAAAAACAACACTTGGAATTTAGTTCCCCTTCCTAAGGGAAGAAAGGTGGTTCAATGTAAGTGGATCTATCAAACCAAATTTGCAGCAGATAGAAGTGTGGATAAGCATAAGGCCAAACTAGTTGCCAAAGGTTTCTCGTAGGTTCCAGGTATTGACTATATAGAGACTTTTGCACCAGTTGCCAAGATGAACTCCATTCGCCTGACACTAACTATTGTTGCAGCTCATGGTTGGGTTGTCCACTAGATGGATGTAAAGAGTGCCTTTTTGAATGGTAATCTTCATGAGAAAATTTATATGGAGTAGCCATAGGGGTTCGTATAGGATTCTACTATGGTTTGTAGATTGAAGAAGTCTATTTATGGTCTTAAGCAGGCTCCTTGGGCTTGGTATGCCAAGATGGATTCCTTCCTACTCTTAGCAGGATTCACTAGGTGTCATTTTGATTCAAATGTCTACATTCTTCAGAAGGATGACTCACACTTGATACTAGTGCTTTATGTTGATGACTTGATCATTATAGGGAGCACTTCATCCATCATTACCAGTGTCAAGACCTCTCTATAGGACAAATTTACTATGACAAACTTGGGTTTTCTACATTACTTCCTCGGTATTGAGATCACATAGTCTTCAGCAGGGATCACACTTTCACAACCCAAGTATCCTATTGACTTGCTTTCTCAGTTCACATGAGTGACTGCAAGCTTGCTCTGACTCCCTTTCTATCAGGTGTGAAGTTAGAGGCTAAGTGTACCACTTCACTTGTTGATGCTACATTGTATAGATAGTTAGTTGGGAGCCTTATCTACTTGACACATACATGCCCTGATATTGCTTTTGTAGTTGGCATGGTTTCACACTTCATGCAAGAACCACATGAGCTTCATTAGAAGGCCTCCAAGTGCATTTTGCACTACATAAAGGGTACACATACACATGGGATACATTATGTAGCAGGTACAGGACTTCTATTGGTTGGATACATAGACTCATAATATGTAGGGGACCTAGATTCTGGCAAGTCTACTTCTAGTTACATATTTCACCTTGGTTTCGACCCTATTTGTTGGAAGAGTAAGAAGCAAAATAATGTTGCTCTTTCTTCCACAAAGGTTGTGTATCGAGGAGTTGTCAATGCAACTACAGAGTCTCTTTGGTTATAGCACATCCTAAAGGAGTTTAGATTTGATCTACCTAAACCTAAAGTTATTCATTGTGACAATTAGAGTGTCATTGAGATCTCTAAGCATCCAATTCAGCATCAGGGGACCAAGCACATCGAGGTTCACATGCACTACATTAGCGAGCTGATACATTAGCATATCATTGCACTACAATATTGTCCTACAGCAGAGTAGGTCACCGATATCTTCACCAAACCCTTCACTGAGGTCAAGTATACTCATTTGCGAGATCTCTTGGGGGTCTGGGATGTTGCAGAAAGGCAATTCCCTTGACTTCTCTCTTCTCCTTCTTCTGGGAGGGATCTTTTCCTCATCTAAGGTCTTCTTCTCTCTCATCTTCTTTATTGTACTTATCTCTCTTTTTGGAGGAGAGTTTTTCCCAAGAGATTTTCCCTCTTTCTCCGCTTTATGAGAGATTGCATTGCATCATTGTATATAGAGCATTTTATTTTGCACATGGGTACCTAACATGGCCTCATAGTTGGGACCCATCATGCATTTGTGAGCTTAAGTGCATTCCCCTAAGTTGCACTTAAGGGGGGGGGGGGTGTTGGTGTAAATAAATATTTACTATTTATACTTTACTTAAGTTTACTTAGGTTAGTGCATTATTTTATTATTTATTTTGTGAGACACTAAAGAGTTTGCTTATCTTTATGAGTTTTCATGTTGACAACACAGGAGTACGCAACTCTAATTCAGCAGATGGTGTCTACAACACTAGATTTTGCATCATTCACTGAGTTGTCATGTAGACAACACAATTATTTGCACTCCTAATTTAGAAAATGGTGTCTACAACATAAATTTGTGTGTTACACCATTGTAGGCTTATCCTCTCATCATCGCACTTACTTTCGTGCTTAATGAAGGATAACCCATATCTGGCGGACAAGTGCCTAGTTGTATGACTTATCATAATGTTGATTCCTAGGTATTATAGATGTACCTTAGAGGCCTTTATATATAGGAACTCCTAGTGTACTTGTACATTGAATTGAATACTATACAATTACTTTGATCATACTCTGGTCTATTTTGTGCTTATGTTTGAGTTCCTTGGTCTTGGGTGAATTTTTTGCTAAGGCAAATTCTTACAAATACCACACAACCTTGTGACTGTTAGATGGTCAACAAGGCTAAGTAGACCTCCAGAAAGGTTTTCTCCCTCTTTGTATTTTATTTATTAGTAGATGTTGGTGAACCTGAATGTTATGATGAAGCTATGCAGGTGGATACTAAGATTCAGTGGAAGTCTCTAATGAAAGACAAAATGGACTCTTTGCTGACAAATAAGATATGAGATTTATGCAAGTTGCCTATAGGTAAAAGGGCTTTACAGAATAAATGGGTTTATAGGTTAAAAGAAGAGGATTGAGGTAAGAAGAGATTTAAAGTCAAGTTAGTTGTAAAAAAATTTACACAAAAAAAAAGTATTGATTTTGATGAGATATTCTCTCATGTTGTTAAAATGACTTCTATCCGTACTGTCCTAAGTATTGTGGCTACTGAAGATTTACATTTAGAGTAGCTTGATGTTAAAACAACCTTCCTTCATGGTGATTTGGATGAAGAGATATATATGGCTCAACCACAAGGTTTTGAGGTCAAAGGTAAGGAGAACTTAATGTGTAGATTGAAGAAAAGTTTATATGGCTTGAAGCAAGCACCTCGGTAATGGTATCTAAAATTTGATAGTTTTATGTATGAGCATGAATATAGTAGGTGTCATTCAAATCATTGTGTTTATTTTAAGAGGTTGGATGATGACAGCTATATTATTTTATGTTTATATGTTGATGATATGCTTGTAGCTAGGTCTAACATGGATCATATTAAGGGGTTGAAACACCAATTAGCACATGCATTTTCTATGAAGGATTTGGAGGTAGCAAAACAAATCCTTGGTATGAAGATTTGCAAACATAGGAAGAACAAGAAATTGACGCTATCTCAGGTTGATTATGTTGAAAAGGTGTTGCAACATTTCTTTATGGAGAATGCTAAAGCTGTCAGCACACCTTTACGTAGTCATTTGAAGCTGACTAAGGAGATGTGTCTAAAGACACTGGAAGAGGAGGATAAGATGTCCAAGGTACCCTATGCTTCCACTGTAGGAAGCTTGATGTATGCTATGGTATGTACAAGGCCAAACATTGCACATGCAATAGGAATTGTTAGCAGGTATATGAGTCATCCAAGAATTGAGCATTAGAATGTAGTAAAATGGATTCTTAGATATTTGAGAGGAACATTTAGTAAGCGTTTACACTTTGGGGGCTCTACTACTGACTTATAGGGCTATGTTGACTTACATTTGGTAGGGGATATTGATACCAGATAGAGTACTACAACTTATGTATTTACTATTGGTCAGGCAACGATGAGCTCAGTTTCTAGGTTATAGAAGGTTAATTCTTTATCCATTGCAGATGCAAAGTATGTTGTTGCTATAGAGGCAACCAAGGAGATGATATGGCTTCAATTATTCTTGGAAGAATTAGGACACCCTCAGAGGGATAATTATTTTTTAACAGATAGTTAGAGTGTCATTCATCTTGCAAAGAATTTAGCTCTGCATTCAAAGAAAAAACACATTTAGTTGTGGTACCATTTCATTCGATCAATTTTGGATGATGGGTAGTTAAAGTTGGATAAGATACATACAGATGACAATCCAACTGATATGTTTACAAAGTTGGTGACAAGGGAGAAGCTAACTTCCTCTTCAGCTTCGATTGGTCTTCTAGACTAAATAGAATAAAAGAACAACAAATTCTAGGGTGGTTTGATCCAGTGGGAGCCCCATGTGGTAGCAATATTGTTATAGGATCAATCTCCTAGTGGGAGATTATTGTCTATTATGGAGTCTGATCAGTCCCTGTTAGAGTAATTAGTTGTTTTCACTTATTAATTAAATTACTTTGATTTAATTAATTAAGTTACCTATTACTCTAGTTTACTTAAGCTATCTTGTAGGTACATATAATTAATATTTTATTAATTATAATGTGCAACCCTAGTTTTTTTAGGCTTTAGGTTACCCTTTTCAAGTTTCGATCTCCTTTATAAGGATTAATCTCTTTGTAAATTTATCAAGAATCCGTTGAATAATATTTTTCTTCTCCGTCTGAGTTTTTTAGATCAAACCCTTACCTCTTCTTGTCTTTTTCTTCTTCATGACAGGTTTTCTGCATGTAGGTTTTCTTGGGCTTCGTGGATTTGTTATGCGCTTTTGCTCAAATCCTACATGGTATCAGAGCTAGATCTACTGTAGCTTGCTCGGTGTTTTAAGAAAAAGGGAGAACAAGGGTTTGGCATATTAGATCTAGTATTTTTTCAAGTTTTTTTTTGAGAAAATAGGGGGGTCACTAATTTCCAGAGTAGTTTGAGGCCAAACAGACATCATGGATGAATTTAGAAGGTGTCAAAACCCCCGTTTCCATATAAAATTTGTCTGATTTGGACAACGTTGATCTGAGAGGCAAAAAAAATTTGTCGTGTTGGGCCATACGACCTCTGCACACACTCTGAGGCATGGAATTTTTTTTTTTTTAAATCTCAAAAAAATAAAATTTTGCACAGTTTTTAGCCGCGGCAGTTAGAAAATTGTGGCAGAACTGCTAGCGATTACCACAGCCTGCAGCGGCTCCCGCCACAGCTTCGCCTGAGGTGACCCTCCGCCCTCCCGCCACCCCGGTCGCCGCTCCACCAGTGGTGCGGGGGTGGCACCTTTTTTTTGTTTTATTATTTTTTTATTTAAAAAAAAAAAAATTTCTTGCATTTCAGAAGGCCTGGTGGTTTTTTCTCCGTAACTTGAGCATACAGACTTTTTTTTTTAATCTGAAAAATGTGCCAGAAAGCTGGTTTTAAGACAGAGATATTTGCATAGGCTTTATTGAGTTTTGATGCAGTTTAGTTTCTTGTTTTGGTAGTCAAAGTTGGATGTTCTGTTTTGCACTATAGGAGGCGTATCTTGAGCATCCAATCTCCGATTTTGGACTTATTTATATCATTGGAAAGCTCTTTCTGTGCTCTTTTTAGTGATGCTAGTTTTTGTTCCAGATTTTTCTCTAGACACATTTTATTCAGCCTTCTACATTTTTGCATGCTGGTGGATATCTTAGCTATTTCAGGTCTAGGGATCGATTTTGTTGCTTTAGATGCTTTGTTTTGGGCTATACCTTCTGTTGTATCAATCTTATGTTTTTTTTTTTATCATTGTTGATTTTCATTGTAAGCATCTTTATGCAAATGCACTGAGATTAAGTGCCACTCTTGCATTTTGGGATTCTCTTCATCATTGTGATTTGTTATACTCACACTATTTTATAAAGTGCCATGGGGGGGGATAGTTGTTTGCCAATTTTGTGCCCTCTTCCTCTTTTGCCTCATGCAGTGTTGGTGACACATGCCTTTATAGGTGTATGTACCTCACTCTCGATGTGTTTGGTTCTTGTGTTGTAGGAGATTTTTGGCCCATTTTTTTAGTTGCTTGTCACCTCACCCTATCTACATTAGGGGGGGTTATATTGTTGGTTCTAATGCTTCTTTGGTTTGATGGTTTGTTAGTGTGAGCTATGTATTTAGTACCTGATCCTAAATACTAGGTGATTGTAGTGGCTGGCTACCTATGCATTTCGGTGAGATGGATCATCTACCATATAGACACACTCAGTTTGTGCCTTCTATTTCCATGGAGGTTCTATAGATCAACACCTTTTGATAGAGTTTTGTGGCTTTCCATGCTTCAGTGGTTCTCTTCATGATCTCTCTTTGTTCCTTCTTCTGGAACATTCTTTGCTATCTCTTTTTGGAGTAGGGTTTTTCCCATGTGGTTTTTTCTATTTCTCTAGTTTACAGAGATTTCTTTGTATTGGGTACCTAATCAGGCCTTGTTGTCGGGACCCACTTTTCTGCTTTCATAGCTGTGCTAGGTTAGCTTACCTCTTGAGCTTTGCTTAAGGGGGGGTGTTAGAGTAATTAGTTGTTTTCACTTATTAATTAAATCATTTTGATTTAATTAATTAAGTTTCCTATTACTCTAGTTTGCTTAAGCTATTTTGTAAGTACATATAATTAATATTTTATTAATTATAATGTGCAACCCTAGCTTTTTTAGGCTTTAGGTTACCCTTTTTGAGTTTCGATCTCCTTTATAAGGATTGATCTCTTTGTAAATTTATCAAAAATTCGTTGAATAATATTTTTCTTCTTCGTCTAAGTTTTTCAAATCAAACCCTTGCCTCTTCTTGTCTTTTTCTTCTCCATGATAGGTTTTCTGCATGCAAGTTTTCTTGAGCTTCGCGGATTTGTTATGCACTTTTGCTCAAATCCTACAATCCCCAAGAGGGAGATTGTTAGTTTGTGGTGACATGTTGTAACCCTAAAGTGACATAAAATTACTTGTATAAAAGGGTTCAAGATTAGGCGTTTTGATAAGGTGTAATGCGAAAATTGGTTCTTGCGGTAGTATTGAGCTATAAGGGATTACAGATTGTAATCAAGTTGTAATCACTAAATCATAATAATATTAGACTTGCTATTTGGTGGACGTAGCCCAAGGATTGGAGGAACCATGTTAAATCTTGGTGTCTTGTGTTCTTTTTTGTGTGATCTATTATTTTCTAATATTGTTTATATTTGCATGTAATTGTTATTTTTGTCTGTGGTTAAATCCTAACAAAATCATTTTTATACATTTATGAAGGTGTGTCTGTTAAAAAAGATGTTGAATTCAAGTTTCAAACCAACAGTAAGTTTCAGTGACTGCCGAGTCACATACTATGAATGTTGAATTACATTCAGGAACCGAGCTACACTCAGGTGCCAAGTTATAGAATGAAGTTGATGCACATTTTGATTCTGAGATTAGTGTACATGAAAGAGATGTTGGACTATATGACAGAGATGCACATATTGATTCAAAAGTTGAGAGACCAAATGAAGAAAATAGAAAAAAACCAAGATTGTCTAAGTATGTCAAGAGACATCACCCTGTTGCATAAATCATTGGAGATAAAGATGCTAGACCAATGACAAGGAATAAGTTGAGAAATGATACATGTTTGTTGAGCATGCAGGAACCCCAAATAGTGAAAGATGCCTTAGAAGATGTGGATTGGAGAAAAGTCGTGGAAGAAGATATTGAACAAATTGAGAAGAGTAAAACATGGACTCTAGTTCCTAGACCAGAAGACAAAAATGTGATTGCTTCCAAGTGGGTATATAGAAACAAGTTAGATGAAAATGGTGAAGTCACAAGGAACAAGGCAAGATTAGTTTGTAAAGAATATGCATAGGAAGAATGGATTGACTATGGAGAAACATTTGCCCCTATTGCAAGATTGGAAGGAGTAAGAACTCTGCTTGCCTACTTTGCATACAAAGGTTTCAAAGTTTATCAAATGGATGTTAAGTTTGCATTTTTGTATGGTATATTGGAGGAAGAGGTTTATATAGAACAACCAGAAGGATTTGTTGATGTTAACAAAAAAAGCATGGTATGTAAACTACGCAAAGCTTTATATGGTTTGAAGCAAGCACCAAGAGCATGGTATGAGAGGCTTCATAATTATCTTGCGAAGATTGGATTTGAGAGGATTGATGATAACAACAAGTTGTACTTGAAGATAGAGAAAGGCAAAGGTATTTTTCTATCTAAATTTTTTGTTGTGATATCATATTTGGTGGTCAAGATACTTTATATAAGGCTTTTGGAAATGAAATGAAGCAAGAATTTGAGAAGTCTATGTTTGGAGAGATCAAGATATTTGTGGGTTTGCAAGTACATTAGATGAATAATGGTATCTACATCACTCAATCAAAGTATGTTAAGGAGATACTAAAAACTTTTGGATTGGAGGATTCCAAGCTAGTAAGTACACCTATGGTGATAGAACATAAATTGTCAAAGAATGATGATTTAGCTGAGGTGAATCAAACATTATATAGGTCTATGATTGGCAAATTGCAATATGTAGTACACAATAGACCTGATATTGCATTATTTGTAGGGATAGTTGCAATATTCTCTGCTAATCCTAGGGAGAATCATTTGATGGTTGTTAAGAGAATAATGAGATATCTAAAAGGAACATAGGACTATGGTCTATACTATACAAAAAATGAGAAATTTGAATTGAGAGCCTATATTGATGTTGATTGCGTTGAAAATATTGATAATAGAAAGAGCACCAGTGGAGGAGCATGTTTCTTAGAAAAAAGGCTAGTTACATGGACTAGCAAGAAACAAAACTGCATTTCTCAATCTACTACTGAAGTTGAATATGTTGTTGCTGCAGCAAATTGTACAAACATTTTATGAATCAAATAGCTACTCAAAGGTATGAAGGAAGAAATCACTGAACCTATGATACTTTATTGTGATAATACAAGTGCTACAAATATATCAAAGAATCATGTGATGCATACAAAGACTACGAACATTGCAATCAAGTATCATTACTTGAGAGAATTAGTTCAAGATAAAGAAGTGAAGATGGAATATGTTAACACCAAAGAGAAAATTGTTGATATCTTTACAAAAGAATTACCTAAGGATGCTCATAAGTATCTAAGATGTAAACTAGGGGTGATACCCCTATCAATGGCTATCTAAGAAGCACGAGGATGCTAGCATCAAGCAAGCTTGATTGACATATGTTATACATTGATGTAGTGGATCTTACTTTAGGAGCTGCCTAAAGTAATCAAAGAGCTAGAACTACAAATTTGTCACAAGCGAGGTGATAGAGGGAGAAACTGAAAATATTCATATCTACATATGAAGATGACATGTCTTTGGCTTTGTTGTCAAAGAGGGAGAAAGTGTACTAGGTTTCATGAAAGCCGAGGGAGATGAAGAAGAAATCCTGATCTACCTAATCCTAACTACTGAGGGAGAAAGTGTACTTGCTGATTACATCTACCTAGTAAGAGTGAGATAATGTAGAAGTAGATATAAGAAGTGATAAAGAGGGAGTCATAAGGATGATTTGATTTTCTGTTGATCAGGACAAAATTTTTTAACCTATTCAAAAGATGAAAGTTGCTGATAGAGGGAGAGATTTCAATGCAAGGAATTATTTTCTTTTTGGTATTTTGTTGGTTGTATTGATTAAGTTTGGTCAATTTGATTTTCCATCAATGCCAAAGAGGGAGATTGTTGAAAATAGATTGATACAAGTATGATAAAAATGTTTCAATCATTGTTTTGTCACTGATGTCAAACCTACCACTTATTGGTAAGATAATTGCCTGTATGATTTAAATACTACCATTTGTTTGATTAATGAAGAGGATTTGATCAAATGAGGTAACAATAACACCTAGAGGAAAGGTTGAGTTATGATATGGAAAAGGAGCACAAGAATCAGTTAAGACAGTGATATTATAGTGCATTGATAATCTACTCAAGGTTGCAAAGGTTGGTTACACTAATTAAGTTAAACAAAGTTTGTCTGCCAAACTTGACAATTTGCATAGTAAGTGCCAAGCAAAGTTAGTGCAAGCTGAGTAGAAAATTAGTTGGAGCCGAGCAAAGTCAATTTTAGTGTAAGCCAAGTAAAGTTTAGTTGATGTCGAGCACTAGTAAACTTTAGTTCATGCTGAGTGATTTGATAGTGGATGTTGAGCAACGTAGTATGTGCTAAGCATTAGAAGCTAGTTAATGCCGAGTGTTAACATTATGAGAACGATCGAGAATTTGATAAATCTGAGCTGACAAGTTTGATTTCTTGGATTGTGTGAACTGTGTGGAAGATAAGGTTGATGAGTTGGTGGCACATAATTCATGATGATTCATTTTGAGGTGAATTCAAAGAGGATTGAAGAAGTTTCTAGAAGGGAATGGAATGAAATAAAGGGTTAGATTCATTGAATCCTACCTAATCTGAACTAACCCTAAAATGGGCGATGGAGGGTGAATGACAAAATATCTTAATTCTCTATTTATATAGATGGCTGGTCAAAAACAAGGGTTGTCATGTGCAAGAACCTAAGGAAGACAAGAAGTCTAGGGTACTGCTTCATTCAGTGACCTAAGAGAAGAGACTATGTTAGCACACAAAGCAAGAAGGCTTAAGGGTATGGATGCTTGAAGGGTGAAAAAGCTATCAAAGTTGAAGTGTCTAAAAGCCAAGTAGAATGGAGGATTGAAACAAAGATCTGTAATCTGCAAGTGTGTTGTAAGTTGTTATCAAATCAAGTCTTACTGTTAGTTTCTAATTATTGTATCAATTTGAGGTAAATCCTTTGGATTAAGGTTGACGTAACAATCATTTGTAAATCCTTTAACTGGGTGACATTCCAAGTGAATGATCTAAATTCTTCTAATTGGGCTCACTCCTAACAAGGTGATTGAAATCCTTCAACAGGGTCATATTTAATAGTATGTATTGTAATCTTTAACAAGGTTGGCCTTTCACAAGGCATCACTTCAAAAAAGTGAGAATGAGTAGCATGTTACTAGTAGTTTTTTCCAAATTGGGTTTCCACGTTAAATCATTGTGTCAAATGTGTTATTGAATATGTTATGTTTCATATTTACATTTCTGCAAATTGATTTGACAATAACCTACAAGTTTAAGTGATTGCATAATCTAATGGATGCATGCATGATGAAAATGTTTATATGGATATGGGTTCACTAAGTTGTGAAAAGTTTCAATTGTACATCTGGACCTTGGATAACTGATTCACCCCCCATCTCAGTTATTCTAAAGAATTCCAACAGAACCAAGGAGGTTCCATGTGGGTCTTGATTTTGGGCAAGCCCAAAAAAAATCATATACTGGATAAATGTGGTGTTTCATCCAAATGAATTTCCAAGGAGGTTCTATGTAATCAATTTGGATAGTTGTCCAAATGAACATTAAATAAACAAATTGAATAGAAATATTTTTTGAAGATGCAAGATTACAAATGTCTTAAGGATGAACCTATATTAGACACCCCAAATGAATAGAAGATGTTCCATAAAAGGAATTTATGAACATCTAACAATATTCAAAATACAAATATAATGTTCATTCTTTACTCACTTGTATTCTCCACCAGGGGGACTAATAATTGCTCCAACTCTGCACATGACCCTTCTTACTACTCTTGGTGCAAGTCTTCACCAAAACTCTAGTATCATAATGATGCAAGTACATCCTTGGGTTGTTAGGTGACAAGAAAGGATTGAATGCTAGAAGATTGGAGATCACACTTGTGAATTTAGTTGTGGATTGGAAATTGATTGGATCGAATATAAAATTGTGGAAGGTTGCTAATGGAGGAGTGGTGCATTGATATTTTTTTGGTTACTGAACATACCTAGTTTCTTCAGGTAATTTGTTAGTGTCGGTGGATTTCTTGGTTGGAATAGAGAACCAACACTTGTAATCATATCACCAAACCTAATGAATAAAAGATTGGCATCTTTGTAACATGCCACCTAGAAGAATGAATCATAGAAGACTATAGAAAATGATGGAATATTTCAAAAATGTTATAAGGAATGAAATTCAAAATGCTTTGGTTAGGGCTAGGAGAAGCCCTAATATTGAAGATGAATTGAGGAAGTTGTTGAAGATCTTGAGATAGCTAAATTTGATATTCTTATTGAAGAGGAAAAATTATCAAGAGATATGGGACAAATGGGGAAGGGCTCACATACTTGATGTTACGTGCTTTTATGGTTCTTTACATCTAGAGGAATTGATAGGTTGGATTAATGAATTGGAGGATTACTTTGATTTTGAAGATGTGAGAGATCCACAAAGAGTCAGGTTAGCATAGATTAAGTTGAAGTCATGTTGCCTTATGGTGGAAATAATTGCATAAGGATAGGGAAGATAATGATGAACATAAGATCACTAGATGGAGAGTTATGATTTCTAGAATTAAGGCCAAGTTCACATTGAAGGATTTTGAGCTAGAATTATTTAAGAGATTAAATTATCTAAAATAGAAAGATCTAACACTTAAAGAGTACATAGAGAAGTTCTACAAGATGACAATCAAATCTGGACATTGAGAGTCATCCAAGAAAAAGGTGGCTAGATATGTTAATGGTTTGAGACTTAACATTCAAGATGAGTTAATTATGTCAATGATTATTTGATTTGAAGATGCTTATCAATATCCCTAAAGGTAGAAGATAAGTTAAAGAGAGGACAAGTTACCCTTAGGGTTAGGGATTAATTAGTTGTTGATAAAGACAAACATAAACTTGTGATTGAAGAAGAATTTGATCAAAAGATTCATGGAAGGATCAAAAGAAATGGAGAATTTAAGTACTTGTTTCAATTGTAAGAAAGTTGGTCATCTAGCTTTCCAATGTTTAGTTGGTTCCAACAAAGAAAACATAACCTTGTGGCACATGAGGAACAAGCATAGAAAGATGAATTTATTGAAAGATAAGTTCCACCTTAAATGGGAGAATCATTGATGTTCAAAAGAGTTTTGTTAAATAAATAGGAACTAAAGCTTGTGCAAATAAGGGAGTTGAACCAAACTATTTGCATGTCTAGTGGCAAATGTTGCAAAGTGATATAACTAATCCTATGGTAGCCTATTGTAACACCATCTGGCTATCTTCAGTCTTCAAGTTCACCGATTCACATTTATTCATCTAATCCTTCAAAAATTGGACAATATCATAAACATTTTCAAACCTTTTTGTAGATCCATCACCTTTTGATCTAAAATATTTTGATTCCTAAGGTCTATGTTCTCATCTACTCAGGTTCTTATATTTCATTCCTTCCTCCTTCAATAGAAGTAAAGTAAATCTTCTACCATATTTGATGATAGAAACAACATTATTTCACAAATTATCAATAGCACCAACATCAGATTGCCAAGGTCTACCTAATAAAACATGACAAGCACTCATGTTAGCACATCACATAATATTGCATCTTGGTATGGCCTAATGTTGAAATTAAACCCAACATTATTTTTTCACTTCTTTTATATGATTGTCATGAAACCAACTTATCCCATTAAGGCATGGATGCTTGAGTCTTCACAATGACAACTTTTGTATCACTTCTTCAAATACAAGGTTACTTATACTCCCACCATATATTATCAGTTTGCCACATTTGTCACCAGACTTGCAAATAGTTTGGTTCTACTTCCTCCTCTACATAGGCTCTGGTTCCTTTTTACTTAACACAACTCTTTTGAACATCAACGATTCTCCCATCTCATGTGTAACTTCTCTTTTAACATGTTCACCTTTCTATTCTTCTTCCTCATGTGCCGCCAGTTTCTATTTCCCTTTTCTAGTACCAAATGAACATTGGAAATCTCTATGACCAACATTCCTGCATTTGTAACAAGTACATAAATTCTCCATTGGTTCTAATCCTTCCATAAATCTCTTGATCAAAATCATCTTCAATCACAAATTTATATTTTCCTTTATCAATAATCGATTAATCCATAACCCTAGAGGTAACTTGTATCCTCTTTAATTTATCTCTTCCTTCAAGGCATAGATACTTAACTCATCTTGAATGTTAATTCTTAGAATATTAACATATATAGCCTCATTTTCCTTGGATAATTCACAATGTTTAGATCTGATTGTCATATTTCAGAACTCCTCCATGTACTCTTTAACTTTCATATCTTTCTATTTTTTAGATTTTATAATTTCTTAAACAATTTCGATTCATAATCATGTGGTGTGAACTTAGCCTGAAGTGTACAAACCATAACTCTCCATCTAGTGATATTAGGTTCACCATTGTCTTTTTTATTTTTCTACAATTATTTCTATGATAAGGCAACATGACCCTTTAACTTAGTATGTGTTAGCCGAATTCTCTATGGATCTTTAATTTCTTCAAGATCAAAGTAATTCTCTAGTTTATTAATTCAACGTGAAAAGCATGTAACATCAAGTCTACGACTCTTACTCATTTGTGTTATAGCTCTCAAAAATATTTTTTCTTCGAAAGGAATACCAATTTCAACTATCTCAAGATCTTCAATAGCTTCCTCAAATTCATCTTTAGCCTTAGGGTTTCTCCTAGCCCCAACCAAAGAATTTTGGATCTTAGTTCTTATCTCATTTATTAAATCCTCAATTTTCTCTAGTCTTATAGGATTCATTCTTCTAGGCAACATGTTTTCAAAAATGCCAACCAAGCAGTTTTCCAACACCAACAATTATCCTCAAGCAACTAGGTTTATTCGAACATGAAAATATCAACTTTGCCAATTAATCCTCCTTGAGCAACCCCCAAAATTACAGGTTGGACCTAATATTCTACCACCCTATAACTAGGTTCACACATGTGATCTCCAATCTTCTAGTAGCCAAAAAAACCTTTCTTGCCACCTTGCATCAGTCCGAAGTTGATGTAGAGAAGAACCTCAATACCTTCCACTCCACAATAACAAGTTATACAAGTTAAGACATCAGATTCCAAGTACTTATTTTGCTTTAATGTAAAACCTATCTATGATACCACTTGAGGTAGTCATAGACAAAGAATCCCCAAAGGATATATCTAACCTTGCAGCAATAATATGCAACAATGAAAATGCATAAACAAACTAACAAGCATTGAACATAATTGGAAGACATGTCACTAGATTATTATCAATTTGTCTTGCTAATGCAAATATTACATCACTATTGTCAATTTATAACTTCTAATAAGTCAGATTCGTTCACATACCTTGTAGGCCTCTGAGAAGTCTTCATCATCAGCATATAGGTCTTTGAAACCTTCAACTCCAATACTCTCTAACTGTATTTCTTGGATAGTAAGCAGCCTTCTACTTAATGCATCAGCTACTTTATTTATCTGCCCTTTCTTGTGCTTGATGGTGAATGTGTAGGATTGTAGGAACTCCATCCATTTGATGTGTCTTAGGCTCAACTTCTCTTGAGTGTTGATGTAACTCAATGCTTGGTTATCAATGTATACAACAAACTCTTTAGGTAAAAGATAGTGCCTCCACTTCCTAAGTGCTTGCACCAATGCATACAATTCTAAGTCATAGGATGAGTACCTAGATTTGGATTCATTTAGCCTTTCACTAAAGAATGCTACTGGCCTTCCTTCTTGGCTTAATACAGCCCCAACAGCAATATTACTTGCATCACATTCTACAATAAACAACTTGTCAAAACTAGGTAAAACCAAAATGGGTTTAGTAGCTACCTCTTTCTTCAACCTTTCAAACCCTTCATTGGCTTCTTTGGTCCACAAGAACTTAGGTTTTAGTCCTCCCTTGATGGTGTCTAATACTGGTGCACATATCTCACTAAAACCCCTTATAAACTTCCTGTAGAATTGTGCCAAACCATGGAAACTTCTTACTGCAGCCCCTGTTTTAGGTGTAGGCTAGTTTAGAATGGTTTCTATTTTACTTTCATCCATCTTCAA
Source organism: Cupressus sempervirens (assembly GCA_028749045.1). Taxonomy (NCBI): domain Eukaryota; kingdom Viridiplantae; phylum Streptophyta; class Pinopsida; order Cupressales; family Cupressaceae; genus Cupressus; species Cupressus sempervirens. The sequence continues at coordinate 900,573,375 of CM053789.1, forward strand.
GTTACCTTGTGAAACTACAAAACCAAGGTAAACCAACTCTTGTTTCAAGAACTCACTTTTCTCAAGATTAATGGTCAATTTTTCTTCTTGTAACTTCTTTAAAACAATTGCCAAATGCTTCATGTGTTCTTCTTTAGTCTTGCTAAAAATGAGAATATCATCAAGATAAACCACTACAAAAATGCCTATGTAGTCCTTCAACACTTCATTCATTAGCCTCATGAATGTACTAGGTGCATTAGAGAGGCCAAATGGCATTACTAGCCATTCATAAAGTCCTTCCGTAGTTTGAAGGCTGTTTTCCATTCATCACCCTCCTTCATTCTGATTTGATGGTAGCCACTCTTGAGATCTATCTTGGAGAAATACTTAGCACCCCCCAAACAATCCATTACATCTTCTTTTCTAGGAATAGGAAACCTATATCTAATTGTTATCCTATTTATGGCTCTAGAATCAGTGCACATTCTCCACTTACCTCCTTTCTTTGGTGCCAAAACAACCGGTACAACACATGGGCTAATAATCTTCCGAATGAGACCTTGGTCAAGTAGCTCTTGTACTTGTCTTGCAATTTCTTTATTCTGATCTGGAGTCATCTTGTAAGCAGCCTTGTTGGGCAATGAGGATCCAGGAACAAAGTCTATTTGATGACTAATAGATCTTTGTGGAGGGAGTGTGGCAAGTTCTCCATCACTTATGATGTCTTTGAACTGATCCAATAGTTCTTTTACCTCTCTTGGCAATGGTGTTTGTTTGACAGCATCTTTCTCCTTTGGTTTCACAACTATGGCAAACCCAACTTCATTGTTCTCCTTGAAATCATGTAAGAATTCTTTTCCACTCATGAGTAGAACACGCTGATCTGTTGCTGCATCTATGCCTTCCTCAACAAGTGATTGGATTTTGTATGTCACTCCTCCTTTCTTGAATGTATACAAGTTCTTCTTCCCATGATAGATAGCATCCCTATCATATTGCCATGGTCTACCCAAGAGTAGATGACAAGCATCCATGGCCAACACATCACAAAGAATTTTGTCTTGATATCCTCCAATTGAAAAATCCACCCAAACTTGTTCATTTACCAACACATTCTGCCCTTTATTCAGCCATGTGACTCTATATGGATGATCATGAGGAATCTTTGTTAGCTTGAGCTTTTGGACAGCCTCTTCAGAGATGATATTATCAGTTGATCCTGAGTCAACAATAACTTTGCAAACCTTTCCAAGTATCTTGCATTTTATTCTAAAAAGTGCCCTTCTTTGTTTAGGCTCTTCTTTGCTAGGCTCCTTGATCAAAACTCTTCTAAACATCAGATTTTCTCCCTTCTCAGAATCAAGATTCACTTCTGAAGTTATATTGTTGCTGCATTCTTCTTGAACATATGTTATCTTCTTATCCCCTTGGGAAGATGATGCCTTCTCAGGACATCTATAGGCTGGATGACCAAGTTGTCCACAATGGTAACATTTCATGTTTGCAAAATGTGAACCCCTGCTGAAATTGTTTGATCTGCCTCTAGCTCCACCACCAAATCCTCTTCCTCTAGTGAAATTACCTCTTTCACTTGTTTCCCCACTTTGCTCAATCAACTTGGAGTCTCCTGTGGCCTTGGGTTCATTGCTTCTTCCCCCATAACCACCTCTATGTCCTCTAGAGTCTCTCCCTCTTCCTCTACCCCTAGAGTTAGAGTCTTGTTTCCTTCTATTCTTATCTTCCACTTTGAGTGCCAATTGAAAACACTTATGAACAGTAGTAGGAGTCCAAAGGCTGATCTCCTCTTGAATACTCCATTTCAAACCACCTAAATATCTAGCCACCTTGATGCTCTCCTCCTCTTGGACCTTGGATCTCAAGCAAAGTTTTTGAAACTCTTCAGTATAGGAGGCCACATCCAAATCTTTTTGCTTCAAGCTTTGTCTCTTCTTGTGTAGCTGGATTTCATAGTCTTCAGGCAAATAGTTATCTCTGATTTTTGCCACCATAGCTTTCCAATTAGAGATAGGTTTCTTGCCTTCTCTTTCCCTCTCTTCTTGAATGAACTTCCACCATGTTAGGGCTGGTCCCCTTAATCTTGCTTTGGCAACCTTCACCTTTTGTGCCTTTGATACGCCTTCACATTCAAAATGGTTCTCCATCCCTTCAATCCATTCCATGACCAATTCTGAATTCATCTTACCAGTAAATAGGGGTATCCCCTCAAGAGATTTGCCACCCAATGCCTTGATGGCTTTAAGGAAAGGTTCCTCTTGTAATGGAGGATCAAGTTTAGGTACATAGTCCTCTTCATTCTCTTCCTTTCCCTTTTCTTTATTAATTTCCAACTTCTCTTTCATTTTTCCAGCTGTCTCTACCACTTCATCAAGCTTATCTTTCATAGCTTCTAAGGCTTCCTCAAGGAGCCTATTTTTCTCCCTTTGTTCTGTCACTTCCTTTGCCAACTCAGCATTTGTTACCATTGTGGTTTCTCCCACTGACTCACTTCCAAAATAAGACATACACAATGTCTTGTCCCAAACCTTTCAAGGCTCTGATACCAATTTGATGGGGAGGATCTTGAACAAGGTTCTAGCCTCAACTACTAGAACTCACTTTAGGCTTTCTCCTAGCCTCTTAGGGTATTTATCCTATACCCTACTCCAAGGGAATCTTCTCTCTATTCCCTTATTACACTAATCCTCACCAATCAACTCAAAACTCTATTTAACCATGGGGTCTCCCTAGTGCTCTCATTGCACCATTCTTGACAACTGGCTTCCAGGAGTGCATTCTTGGCTATATTGAATTCCAAGGCTTGTATTAGGTCTCATTCAATAGTTTTTAGGATCACTAAGTGAATTGGAGTATTGGGTTTCCAATCGATTTGAAGATTGCATAGTTAAGAGGGCTACCAAGACTAATAACAAAATTAGGCCTCCAAAACTGATTTTTGGCTTATATCTCCTCAAACCCTTAAGAAGTACTCAAAAAATTTTATGATTTGGATACCCTTTTGGCTCCCCTTGAAGATTTTTCAGGTCTGCAACACCCAGGTCATCCGTACAAGGGATTTCCAAAAATATGTCTATTTACAAGGGTTTCTTGTTTGTATGAATAGGAATATAGAGAGTTCTTCCTTCCACCACTCAAATGGACTCTAAATGACTGAACTCCTGGAATTAACTTCCTTCACTCACCACTCTTGCCTTCCATGAAGTTGTATTGCACCCAACACCCCATTCTATGCCCCTTTCAAACACTTATTTGCTGATTTCATTGCCTAGCCGGGTATGCAAACTCGCCTAGGGCCTCTTGGAAAAAACAACAAACCTCTGCAAAACAAGACAAAAATACATATTTACATTGTTTATACAGTCTAGTACTTGATTCCAAAAGGCCATCATGGTTCCACCATTGGAATTCAAGTTATAGAGATTTCTTTGCTGATTGCTGTGTACAGACCAGCGAACTGGCACCTTTAAAAAGATTTTTCAAACTAGTAATGAAACTGATCAAAAAAACTCCTAATCTTTACCAAAGCATCTACATTCCATACACTATAAAATCACATGAAAACAACAACCCTATCAATCCATTAAAGGTGTGGATGAAGGGTGAAATCAGAAAACTGTCATCAAAATGCTCAGTTTGCTCTTCATTCCAATGCCAAAATTCGTACAAAAGCATATGCCAGCCCTCAAACTAACTTGGATTGGTCTTAAATACCTCTTACCCACGTGAATCAACAGATCCCATAGGTTTCCAACTGATTCTTGAAGCCCTTATAAAGTTTTAGCACTTTTTGTCAATGTTGTTAAGCAACTTTGCAAAGTTGCAAAGTTGCCAAGTGCAACTTTTGCACTATTGTGCATTTAATGGCTCCATGACCTCAAACATGGTTAAATGAACCTATTTTCATGTAATTACAACTTTTAACATATTTTCCATGTTTCCCATCCTCCTGGGGTCTTGGTCAGTGTTTGACCATTCTAGGCTCTAACAAGCAATTTAAGCAATTTTGCCAACATAGAAGCAACTTGGAAACTCAAACACAACAAAAACCTATTTAAAAACACAACTCACACACTTGGGGCTTTATCACATAGCCCTTATTCATGTGGTCTAGCCAAGACCACTACAAGCCAAAAACGATTTAGGAAACTTGGCATATTTCCTAGGTGCTCCTGCACCATTTCCACTAATATAAGATTTATTGAAAAATACCTTCGTATGATGAAGATATGACCAAAATACCATTGATTGCTTTTTATGATTAAAAAAAACTCAAAGGGATGATGGTTTGAAGGTTGTCAAATTTTGGCCCTGAGGTGGATGATATCATGCCTTGCACATACAAGTGTACCTATCTACGTAAATACTTTGCTAATGTGCTTTTAAAGAGCAAAAAGTGCATGCACTTTAAAAAAAAAATGTGCTTTGTGATTTTTTTTCAAACTGTTTTTATTACCATGCATTTTTTTCTTTTCAAAAAAGGCATGCACTTTGTTGAATAAATCACTTTTTGATTTTTTTAGAAGAAATACAAAATCAACACCTCATTTTTCTTGCCCAAGGTCATAAAGTTTGGGGCAAAAAGGTTTTGCCTCAGATTGCGATTGTGCCCAAATTGGATGTGTCTTATGTGGAAATATGGGTGTTTGGGTGCTACGAATCCATCTATGAGGTCTGTTTGGACTCAAAGTGCACCAAAAATTAGTGACCACCCCTATTGCAAAACAAAAAAATTTAAAAAAACACAGTTTGACCTACATAAAACCTTGTTTCTTTGATAGCTTCAAAAATTGAACAAGTTGAGGAAGATATAGTTTTGATACCATGTAGAAGTTGAGAAATACAACTTTACATAACTCAGAGAACACTTGCATGCAAGAATATGTCATAGAGAAGTATAGAGAAGAAAAGGAAAGAGTTTGTGCTATGAAAATATTGAAGATATATTATCAGACTAAAAGGATGGAAAAATATACAATGGATCAATCATTTTAAAAGGAGATCAAAACCTAAAAGGGAAACCCTAAGAGATAAACATTTAATAATTTATATAATTATTAAATGTCACTAATCTAGGTTGCATTATAATAATTAATAAAAAAACTAATTATTATACACCTAATGTTTAGCTTAAGTGAAATAGAGATGATAAGTGAGTTAATAATTAAATCAAAGTGATTTAATTAACAAGACAATACCTTATTAGGTTAGCATACTTGAAATTGATGAATGCTTGAGATCTTGAATGTACTTGATGATGTGCTCGTAGATATCTCTTATGCGCCTATAATGTTCATGATGATGTGAAAAATAGATGCCCAAGCTCCCTTAAATACTAGTTTTTAGGGTTGAAAACAAAGCAAGTCAACTAGGGCATTGGAGAAAACAATTGAGGAACCAGAGAGGACACGAGATCCAAAGTTCATTTGGTTGTAGGTATAGGTCAAATTGGGTCAACCTATACCCAAAGGAATCCCTAAATTCATGATTTTGAGGTCTTAAGGGTTGTGCAAAAAGAATCAGGAAATAAATTATTTTATTAAAAGATATGAAAAAGACATTAAAATAACACTTATGAGGGTCATGCATAGAAATTGCTAATGACCTTGAGATTTGAGCAAGGTTGGAAGAAGAGAAAGGGACCAAAACCACACCAAGGAGAGCTAAAGGGTTTCAAAATAGGTGGTCCATTTTAAGATGATTCACCTTGGCATGATCCTTTTACTCTCATCATCCTGGGTGATGTGACGAGTTCTTTTACTTGGTGGTGGTTATGATGATTTCTTTTGCAGATGTCTTGTTGGAGCATGAGAGCTTGATGAAAATTTAAATGGTACATAGGTGGCTAAAAGACATAGTTTTCCCTTGTTAGCAATTCTTTGTTGGAAATCTAATAGGCAAAGTGAGATATTGGGGGGGGGGGGGGCGGGGGGGGGTGGGGGGGGGTGAAGGGGGTAGGGCGGTAAATCAGGATCTATAAAACTCTTCACACTTCAAACATGAAACATATTTGATATCTTGATACAAACATGAAACATATTTGATATCTTGATATTGCTATCAAGATTTAACTGTGTGGTTTTGAGTCAAACTCATTGGCCCATGTTTCATGAGCAGTGATTCAACATGAATCCATCTCTCATGATAATAAGTGAAACACTTAGCACTCGTTGGATCTAGGTTATGCTCACAGAGGTGAAATCTTGGACTTCACCAGACTTCACCTCTAGCAAGGATATAGATAGGTTGTGAACATAATTATTTAATATTATTTTTCCTACATGTAAATACTTAGAATGAAATAATTAATGACTCAGGGAGCACATGAGTGGCCTTTAATATTCTCCAAGTGGGGGATTAGAAGAGGCCTGACACGTCTTTTGGTATTTTGTCATTTATTACATTTAATGGAATGTTTATATGGTAAGATTGGGTACACAAGTTGGATGGAAATTATTGAAGCGAAAAATAGCATCCATTTGGTTCTTACGCGGGGAGTCCAAGGGGTGTTCGGTAAGAATGAAGAAACTTTTTGTGCACACCTTATCACTCGTTTTAGAGCTTTGGTCATTCTATACTTACAACTCTTTGGATGTAGAATGCACAACAATTGAATGTAGAATTGATTGGAGAAATAAGAACAAATATAAGGCGCGAGGAGGTTGTTCATGGACATCTTGAAAGCAAATAGACGAATAAGTGAATGTATTTAAATCACATCTATTATTGGTAGTACATACTTGACCTCATTCTTTAAAACTGAGAAGAGTGTTCTTCTCCATAAAAAAAACTCAATATTGCAAATCTTCCCAAACAAAATGAGTCTCCGGCAACAAGCGGTTTTAGCCTGAATGGATCTATATATAGAGCGAAAGAAAAGCAACCGTTAATGTTTTTAAAAATCGCAGGCGAGCCGCAGAGAAATATTGAATATCCATCCACCGGTCAGGCGATTCACTGTATCAGCTAGAACAGCAAGTGTCAAAGATGATGTCCGCCGATATTCCTCCTAATCAAACGATTTACGTTAACAATCTCAATGAGAAGATTAAAAAAGAAGGTATTTCTTTTCCCTGTTTACTTTTCCTATGTAAATTCCAGTTGCATTCGTTTCACTCGGAGGAGAAAATTTGTTTTTTCAAACGTTATAAACCCTAGCGTGGCGTCATTTGGCTCTATTTTTTTTCCTTGCAGCGAGGTTTTTATATTGAACCGATATCTCGGGCAGCGCATATATTGAACTAGCTTAGTTACCCTATACTAATATCTTATTACAAAAATTCCAGTGGAAAACTTGGAAGCGTAGCTTATTACCAAAGATAAAGCCCTTTCCTCAAATATTTCACTGTCAGTGTATTTGTTTGCACATATCTTCGTTTTAACATTAGAAACAATGGCGTGGAAGCATTGGGAACGATGCTGAATTCACATGAGTTTGACCTGTTGAGCTTTGCAAACAGCTGTTCTCTTGATCTTAAAACCTCTAAAGTGGGTTTTAGTCATTGAGCGAAAGGGGGATTGTATTGGACAATGTTTGTTCGAAATAATTTTAATTTTGGCTCGAGGTGCTGGCACTGAGATACTGGACGGCATCTTTTGTGGTGTAATGGTGGGTGGGTGAGATCAGCCTTACCATTCATTTTAATATATACCTTATTATCTTACATAACATTACGTACTCATATTTCAACTCCTAATATATGAGACACGCTGGCCGTCTTATTGTAGTCTGGGTTTGACCCTCTCTATCACGTGATTACTAATTTTTAGTGTAACATGGAAAAATTTCATGTAAGCGAGGAAAACTTATTACCATCTGTCTGCTTTAAATTCTCACTAACAGAATTTGGACATAGTTTCAGAAATACAATAGTTCAGAATCCAAACTAAAACTGGCTCATACAATTAAACCCTTCATCGAAGTTTGAATGTAGATTCTGAAATACACGAGTCCAGATTACACAAAATTACAACCAAGAACATGACCCTGTCCACGACAAGATGATGCAAAGTACGGCCCTTACGGATTTGACTCTTCATAGTTTGTTTAATAGACAGTACAGAATCTCTGTAAATTCTTTGAAGAGCACAAATATGTCAAGCAATAATGGAGTGGAAATTATACTGAAACATATTTTAGACTTCCAGGACTCAGGATGTTGATAGAAGAAAGAACTGACTAAAATGAAATCCACTTTTCCCCTGAAAAATTCAATTCTGGTAATGGGCTCAAAAAATCCCTGCTAAACTCCGTTTTTACGGATTCAAAAGCAGTAAGACAGAAAGATGTTAGATAGGTCATGGAGATTTACAGTTAGATGAATGGAATTGAGTGAGAGAGAATGTGCTTTGCACAAGTGATCATTTATACCATTGGCTTCTATGCTCCCGATTTGAATGTTCATTACGATTACATCTCTTCAAATCTCACTGGTCAATCCTGCCATGTTTCTTGCCTGTATATCAAGTCCACTGTCTTGCTAAGGGACACAAACTGAATTGAGTCAGAGAGAATGTGCTTTGCACAAGTGATCATTTATACCTTTGGCTTCTATGCTCCCGATTTGAATGTTGATTGTGATTACACCTCTTCAAATCTCACTGCTCAATCCTGCCATGTTTCTTGCCTGTATATCAAGTCCACTGTCTTGCTAAGGGACACAAACAGTATACACTGGTAGATCTCATCAAGTAATTCTTTCCTATTAATGTATCTCTTTTAACTTCTTTGTGGAAGTCATTATTTCCAATATATCTTGGCTGTATATCAAGCCTACATTGCAGAAAAGGAACAAAAAATATCTATACTGGTATGCTACACTACATAGTTATTTCCTTTTAATGTAAGCCTTTTAGTTATTTCCTTTCAATGTAAGCCTTTCAACTGCTCCAGTAAGGTCAATAAGGATCATGCATGATGATGCATTGTGTTTCTTGAAATTAAATTGTGTGAGTATAGCATGAACTTGTTTGTAGTCTTTAATGGTTAATCAGCCAACACCTATTTGGGCAAGGCAAACTCTCTTGCTAGGTATGCAAAGATGATACATTATACTTCCGAATTTCTTACCGCTTTTTTACTGTTTAGATAATTGAGGCGATTGCTCCTACAAATAAGGGACTTTGCTTTGATTGATCAATCAATGTGTTATATAATTGGGGGGGGGGGGGGGTGAATCAGTTATATAACTATTATGACAAATATCAACCTTATTAATCTTTAACAATATGAACAATATAATCAGCAACCATAACAAGATACTCATACACAATAAGAGCAGATATGTTAACTAGGGAAACTCTTGATTCGAGGGAAAACCCCGGTGGGGATATGGTAGCCACAAGATGATGTACTAATATAAATATTCCTTGTTAGAGGATGGACGCTATTAGGAGTCTATGAAATACATTCAGTACATATCAATCCCTGTTAGGAGACTTTGAATCCCTATTAGGAGATTTCAACCTTGTTAGGAGTTGAAGAAGGCAAATGGACCCACTATCGAAATAGCTTTAGGAGCAAGACCAACGAACCCACTGTCCAAATGATCTTTTTATTATTCCTTGTAGAATAATAGAAAAAAACTGTACTTTAGCTTCCTCTTCCTCTGTCCTGTCAACCAAACCGCTCTTCTTCTGATCTCGATACCGGATCACCAACTCTGCATCCAATAATCCCTTGGATCGCTTACTCGCATTTACCAAACACTTTGCTCTTGCTCACACTCTTGATACACACAATTCACACTTCTCAATCAAAGAAAATACTTTCCTTTATACCATGTCCTCAAAACAATTCCTTGAGTTGGCCTTGAGGCTCTCCCAATTAATTATAATAGGATCACAATAATATAATTAATTATTGCACAATTACACAACATTGTCAGCTCATAGTTTTTACAACTTCTCACATGTGTGACTCCAGACCATGCACACTCTCTGACGTCGTCACTAGACTGTCTTTTGTCACTGTATAACTTTGCATATCCTGATTCTATCTTTGTTAGGAGATACAATCCACTCATCAAAAACTGCTTAACAGGTACTCTGTCTCTGTACTACTTCTTATAAACCAATCATATCTTTTGTATGACTTCGAATTACTTTGTGCGCACTTAGCCTCATCATTAGGACACAATGTAGAACATTGTGTTTGTAATATCCTTTGCTCAAACTGACTGATTTCAGCTCAAGGAATATTGTCAAACACTTGTATGCTGCCTTTCAATGCTAAGAAATTTAGAATGTTCGCAAATGATATTACAATGCCTTTTACAATGAACTATTATGCAAGTGCAGTTCTTTGGGTATTTTCAATGCATATACATGGAAACTAAATATGGAATGCATACCGACAGCCAATTGACATTTTGAAAAACAATTGACATACAACTATTATGTTGATCATATATGCTATTAGATGGACATTTCATCAAACAAATGGTATGCAACATGTATCTCTTTTATTGAATTCATTCTCATGTACAATAGTGCTACGAGTTTGTCAAGACAAATGGGCTTACGATAATGACTACAGTAATAGCAAAATCATATGCCTAAAAATTACAATGCTAACTACTAATAGTTGCAAGTGGAACTTGATAATAGTGATACCCAAGAATGGAGATGAATCAAGTGTAAGTACTGTAGTGTGACATCGTTCTTGTGTATTGTAGCAGCCAACAATAAATGTATTCTCCAATTTAAACACAAATAGAACTCTTGAATTGAAGCTCTCCTGAATACCAAATTCAGTGGATATTTCACCACCTCAAATGGTTGCAACACTGAAGAGTTGACGCTCTCCAATGGCTGACTGAAATCAAATACCTTAGTTTCTTCTTCCAAGTTTATATCAAATATAATCAGATCATTAACAATGAAGCTCTCACCTCTATTTATTCTTTTCCTTCAACCTTCTAGAAGGAAATAAAATATTATTTAATTGCATTCTTTAGAAGCTTCCCCTTTTCCAATACAAAAATTAGTTGTGTTTCTATAAAATGCACTATCTAGAAGCTTCTCCCTTGCAATACAATAATTAATTGTGCTTCTAAAAAATTAAATTAATTAAATATAAAGTCATCTTTTAATTTTAATTTATTTAATGACTTTATAAGAAATTAATTTAATCAATTTCTTCTTATTTCTCCACTTAGCCTTCGAAGAATGTAAAGGCTAAGAATTTCATTGAAATGCTAAAAGGATGGGGACATTACAATCCGCCCTCCTTGAAATTGCTTGTCCTCAAACAACTTAAAGTTCGGATGCTGCAAAACCTCCTCATTCTCTCATGTCGCATCCTCTACTTTGCAGGTCCTTCCATTTCACCAAATACTGCCTTATAGTACACCACCTCAAGTTCCTTTCCCTGAAATCAATGATAGTCTTTGGCACTAATACCAATTTTCCCTCATCATCCAAGGGTGGAAGCACTGTAGAAGGAACAATATGATGTCCTAGCGCCTTCTTGAGGTGTGACACATGAAAAACGTTGTGCACCTTGCTCTCCGCCGACAAATTTAACTCATAAGCTATCTCTCCCACTTTCCTAATAATCTTGAATGGATCATAGTATCATGGCTTAAGTTTCTCGGCACCACTCTTCTTGAGAGTGGATTGACGGTAAGGCTACAACATAAGATACACCATATCTCCAACCTCAAAAGTCCGCTCAGACCTCTTCTGGTCTACATACTGCTTCTACTGATTTTGTGCCTTGGTTATATTATCCTTCAGAGTCTTAACAATGTCTTGACTTGCTTGTAACAAATCACTTGCATGGGGCACTCTACTATCACTCAAAAGTAGATCCATAAAATTAGGTGCCTCATACCCATATAGGGCCATAAAGGGTGACATCTGAATAGACATGTGATAAGTGGTATTGCAGCAATACTCTAGAGATAAATCCACTTTACCCATGCCTTCTGTTGCCCTGCTATATAATTTCTAAAATATCCCTCCACCCATTTATTCACTATCTCCGTTTGACCATTTGTCTGAGGGTGGTAGTTAGTACTCGGAGTGAGCTCTGTCATACACAACCTGAATAGCTCCTGCCAAAAGTGACTCATCAACCTGTTGTCTCTGTCACTAAGCCATGTACTCTGAATATCTCTTTGGAGAACAACTCTGCCACTTGTGTAGTAGTGTATGTAGCAGTAATAAAAAAGAAGTGTGCAAACTTCGTATGGCGATCCACAACCACATATATGCAGTCCCTGCCTTGGGCTCTAGGCAGTCCTGTGATGAAGTCCAATGATAAACACTCCCACTTCCTATCAGGAATTGGAAGTGGCTGAAGTAAACCGGTTGGATAGGAGTGTTCCTGCTTATTCTGTGGGCAGGTGGGACACTCCCTAACATACTGAAGTACCTCTGCTTTGAGTCCTTTCCATGCGAAGTGCTCTCTAATCGGCCGATATGTCTCGTAGAAACTAGGATGTCCTGCCATAGGTGAATCATGAAAAGAGTTCAGAACCATCCTCCTCACTCATCCTCCTCACTGTTGAGCCTAGAACCAAAAATATTTGCCCTTTGTAAATGATGAGCTCATTCACAAGGGTGTATCTGCTGTCTTGAATAGTTCCATCTATGAATCCGACTATCCATGCATCCTTTGCATACTCTGCAAGAATCAAGTGTCTCCAATCCTTTGATATATCTGTCAATAAGCTCAAATGGGGCCTATGTGATAAAGCATTAGCAACTACATTCTGTGTCCCCTTAAAATATGTAATATCATAGGACTATAACTTGCTCACCCACTTCTGCTGCCTATCATTGAGATTTCGCCGCCCCAAAAAGTGTTTTAGGCTATAATGGTCGGTTTTGATACAAAATTTGCTACCTACCAAATATTGCTTGAATTTAGCCAAAGCATGCATAATGGCTAACATCTCCTTGTCATATATGCTGAAGCTCCACTTTGAACCTCTTAATTTCTCATTTTTATAAGCAATAGGGTGCTTCTCCTGCATAAGCACTGCTCCAATATCCTCTCCAGAAGCATCATAGTGTAGCTCAAAAGGTTTGTTGAAATCTGGTAACACTAACACTGGACAGGAAGTCATCAACTCCTTAAATTTCTCAAAACACTCCTGTGCCTTAGGAGTCCACAAGAAAGCTCCCTTTCTCATCAAATTTGTCAAGACTCAAGGGTGCTGCATGCCTGGAATATCCATCTACAAACCTCCTATAGAAACCACATAATCCTAGAAAGCCCCTTAATTGTGTAAGGTTCACCGGTAAAGGCCACTCCACAATGGCTTGAATCTTTTCAGGATCCATGTGTACGCCTTCTGCACTGATGATGTGACCCAAATACATCAACTTTGTCATACCCAAATCACATTTCGACTCCTTTCCATACAAGGACTCTCTGCCCAATATATCCAACATTGTGTCAAGGTGAACCAAGTGATCCTCCCAAGATCTACTATACACCAAGATATCATTGAAGAAGACAAGTACAAATTTCCTCAATTGAGGATGGAAAACCCTATTCATTGTTGCCTAAAAAGTAGCAGGTGCGTTAGTTGGCCCAAATGGCATAACTACAAACTCAAAATGGCCACAACGACATCTAAAGGCAATCTTCTCGATGTCCTGCTCTCTAACACTGATCTGGTGATAACCTGATCTCAAATCTATTTTTGAGAAGCAAGCAAGCTCCAAGAAGCTCATCTATCAACTCATTGATCCTGAGAATGGGATACCAATTTTTAATTGTCTTCCTATTAAGCACCCTGTAATCAATGCACATCCTCAATGTCCCATCCTTCTTCACCAACACCACTGAAGAAGTGCAAGGAGACTTACTTGGTCTAATGTGGCCCATAGCAACTACTTTATGGTTTTTTCAATTTCATCCTTCAACATCTTTGAATGCCTGTAAGGTGTAATCATGATGGGCTTAGCCCCCTCCTCTAACTCAATAATGTGCTCAATACCCCTATCTGGTGGTCTTCCTGGTGGAATGTCACTGAACACCTTAGAGTTTTTAACTCTAAGCTCCTGAATATCAGGAGAATATTTAGTCTTTTGCTGTCCCTCCTGTGATGGCATTAACGTGCACTCTACTTAAGCTACATACTCTGCTTCAGCTGTACTCTGTAAAATACAATCTTGTTTCTTGCTCAACCAAGAAACAAATTTTCCTCCAAGGAAAAATGCTCCACTACTGGTGTTTTTTCTGTCATCCATATTGCCTGCCCAATCCGCATCAATATAAACATAAAGTGAAATCACTTGATCTGTCATAATTTAGTCCGTAATTAGATGTTCCCTTCAAATATCCGAATATCCTTTTTACTACTGCATAGTGATACTCCTTAGGATCAACTTGAAATCTAGCTACAATCCCAACTGCATTTGCTATATTTGGTCTTGTGTGAGTTAGATATTGCAAACCTCCTTTGTCTTTGCTTCTAATGATCGACTCTGTAGGATGATTCTTTATCAGGTTCTTGTTAGGTGTAGGAGTTGCTATCTCAAATCTTATCTCTTCTCTTGGTTCAACTCTCCATTCTCCTCTTTGTTCAATAATTTGCACATCATTCTACAAGTCATTGTTAGTCTCAAAGAAAATGTCTACATTTTGTCCAACAATTCTAGGATTTTCTTCTTCCTCATCAGAGTTATAATCTATTATTCTTTCTTTAACTCCAAACTTTTCATCAACTTTCACATTTGCACACTCAACAATAGTCTTATCTCTATGATTAAAACATTTGTAAGCTTTTTTTTTTAATGAATAACCAAGTAACATACCTTCATCGCTTCTTGGATCAAGCTTACCAACATCATCATCTCTCTTTATGCAACTTCCAAAAATTCTGAAGTACTTTACTGAAGGTGTATGACCAACCACAATTCATAGGGAGTCTTATTTGTATCTTTTCTTATCTGCACTTTGTTCATAGTGTATATTTTTGTATTGACTGCTTCTCTCCAAAATGTCTTGGATACATCATTCTCAAACATCATTGCTCTTGCTGCCTTTGATAATGATCTGTTTCTTCTCTCTGCTATCTCATTCTGCTCAAGAGTCTTAGGTGATGATAACTATCTCTTAATTCCATTTTCTTCACAAAACATTGTAAACTCTCTAGAAGTAAATTCTCCACCTCTACCTGATCTCAAACATATAATTTTTACATCAGATTCATTCCCAACTCTATTCTTGAATATCTTGAACTTCTCAAGTGCTCCAAACTTTTCTTTAAGGAAAGCTACCCCCATCATTCTAGTGAAATCATCAACAAAAATCATAAAGTACCTTTCTCCATAGAATCCTCTTGTTCTGGTAGGGCCACTCAGATATGTATGAACAATCTCCAACTTATCTGTGGTAGTGAATTTCTTACTAGGGAATGATACCTTCTTTTGCTTAGCCATGATATATTCTTTGTAAACAACATTAGTAGGCTTCATGATCTTAGGGAAATCTTTAACTGCAAATGTGCTACTAACCTTTAATATGTTATTAAAGTTTATATGACAAAACCTTCTATGCCATAACCAATTGTTATCCACTTTTGCAACCAAATATGTCTTCTTAGTAGAATTCAATTGAAATACACTACCTCTGGATCTTGTACTTTTTTCTAATCATCTTACCATCCTTATCTTTGATAATACAAGTTTTCTCTATAAACTGCAATTGACAACCTTTATCCACCAGCTGTCCAACACTCAACAAATTATGCTTTAAACCATTAACAAAGTAAACATCATTAGTGTTAGTCTTTTCATCAAGAGTAATAGATCCTATCCCTGTGATGTGATAGGCCACATTGTCACCAACTCTAACAATACCTCCATCATGATTTATAAATTTAACGAACTTGTTCATATCATCAGTCATATGATGTGAACAAACACTGCCTATGATCCAATCAGATTTCTTTTCAACTTGGGAAACTAGAGCCTTCTCTTCTCTAATTTCTTTATCAAGATCATCTTCTTTTATAGCCACAAATCCTAATTCATCATTATTCTCACCCTGAACTCTTTCCTCATCATCCTCATTAGTATACAATCTCTAGGATTTCTAGACTTGAAATTTCTCTTATACTTTTTCTTTCTTTTACGACACTTAGATGCATAATGACCAAATTCATTACAAGTCCAACATTTAAAGATTTTCTTACAATCTGCGCTGTGTATCCAACCAAACCCTGTACACAAGAATCATAAATGAAATTGCAAATAAACTCCACCATGTACATCACATGAGAATCATAAATGGAACTGCAAATAAGCTCCACCATGTACATACTGCAGATCTCCCTAGCTATTCCAAGCTAGAATTGTGATGCACACAAAGGGTCCCACAACACCCTGAAGAGTGTCCAATAAAGTATATTGGGATCCCAAATCTTGAACCCATGCCAACCAAGGAAATTTACCCAAGACGTCAATTGTGCTAACAAGATCCCAACATCAAAATGCTCTAGAAGGTGAATCAATCCGCTGGGACCCACCCAATGTGCACTGCTAAACCTGCCTCCACTTGGATCCCAGTATAAATGAGGCTCACATTTGTCCATTACAAGGAAGAAAGGATATTTGGCAACATTTGATAGACTAATTCTCCCTTTACACTCTACCAATCCTTCGTGAGTGTGAAGTCCAATAGTACTACAGGGACAAGAACTCCCACAAGTGTTTGTACCATACCCAAGATATCTATGCTTTGCTAAACCGCCATGGATGTATTGACCTTGCAAGTAGTCTCCTACCAACTTGTAGTTGCTAACTCCATCCACCGAAGATGACACATATCTATCCCATAAAGGGTGGTATCATCTAGGATCCAATCTACATAGTCATGTAACCAAATTGTTAACCTGTGGATCAAAAGAGAAATGATGCACACTCCTCACCGTGTAGTCATGTTAAAAGGCTCTGATAGATGCCCTACATACCCAATTGCTTACTCTCTCTCATGAAGCAACTGGGCATATTCTATTTTAAGTGCCTCCAGTGCCCTCTAGATGAACCTCAAATTAGGAATGTGAGTACTGACCTCAACACCATATTGCCTCTTCTCAAACTCGACTCTCCAAAGTATGTACTCAACATATTTATGTGTGCTGTCAAAACGAGACAAGGTTGAATTGGCCCTTCAATCTTTGAGGCTCAACCAATTGTTTATTAACAACAATTGCATGAGATGAAGTAATTGATTTGCTTCCAGGAGAGGAAAACAAATCAACTCAAGAGGGAGTGGTGTAGTGAATTGTCCCACAACTCACAACCAAATCCACCTCTACATCACAATGGCTATCAACAATTTGCCCTGCAACACTTGTCAATGGACTAACCTCAGGAGAACATGGTGTAGCAAGTGACTCTCCAATGCACTCATCCATTGTACCGATCCTAACTGCCACTACAACACTGGTATTTGAGATTAGATGTAGCCACATCCCCAACACATCCATCACTACAATCCGTGGATGTATGGTCATCATCGATTGCCACTATAGGATTCTGTATTGAATTTGCAGTTGTTGAACATTGTACTCTGCTCAACTCCACAATAACCTTATCCAATTGACACTACAACTCCTAAAGAGACAATTGGGTGCTATCCAATATCTCTAAAGTCACCTCAAGCTCATGAGTGAGCTCAACTACCTTCTCTTCCTTTACCAAAAAAGCATCATAACATGTGCAACCCCATTCGAGAAGGTAGTCTCTATCGGCCAATAGCTACAAATAGTTGTGTTTCATTACCTTGATGGCCTCTCGAAGAGTATGAAACACTACAAGGGAAAGATTGCTGTCATAATGCCCATCAATCACAAGAGCACCCCATCCATAGGTAGCTAACATCTAATGGGCAACTTCATAATGCTTTATAACTATAGCACTTTGACTATTACTCACCCTTAATTGCGAGACTACAAGGTGTCTCTGAACCCCCTTGCTAATGTAAGCTCTTTGGCCCACAAAGTGCATTGTGATAGGAAGTTGTATCCGCATAGCTCACCTCATGACACATAACACCATGTGTGCTATCATCTCACAGAAATATCCTAAATGGATATTTGCTCTGCTGCTGCTATAATGTTTGATTATATAAATTATATTTTCCTGTAGATTTTTCTTTGATCTTATAGAGCTAGAGAAAGTTGCAGAAGAATGTTGTTTCTTTTTGTATTTTTTAGAATAAAGGTATTACAACGAATAAATAACAGTAACTGATAAAATAGAAGTGATAGAAATCATATGCAACAATACATACTAATCTGTAAATGATTCTAAATCCATATCAATAGAATCTAATTTATTTCAGAATAGTACCAATACAGATGTACTTCAAACAAGATTGCCGCTAGCTGAAGATGGGAACTAGCTACAGCCAAACAAATTCAAATGATAAAGCCCAAGCTGTTGCAATAAAACAAATCTAGTCTATTGCAAATAAACACCTCAGAATTCCTCATGTGAGCTGCTATGAGGAAACGCTAGGCTGAACCAAAGTGGCCCTCCCTTCCCTAAAAAATTCGTTGCCTGCAATACTTGAAATCGATCCTCTGCCTTGATCAAACTGCATGCATAAGAACTTTCGAATTTGATCTTGTTGAGGGCTACATCCCAACAAATCTGCCCTTAGCACTAGGATTTGCGTCTTGGGTGAGGAATGCTTTTCCAGAGCAATTGCATCCAAATAGGTTGACAAAATGATGAAAGGTACTCGTGTAACATCCCGTTTTCCTAGGTCTTAAATTAACAACTAACATACTCGAGAAATTGAGTTATTACTTCAATTTCATAGGAAGATAGTTATATCAGTCATGTTCATGTGAAAGAGATTTACCGTTAAAAATAGTTAAACAAAATTTCTTAACTAAAAACTTAAAACACCATCAAGGAATTTATTATAGAAATTTAAATACACATACCAGGGAATTGAAATCGAGAGATCATTGTAGGGATATTTCTGCAATCACCCAGATTAGTCTACAAATACTACTATAACGATATCATATAACAACTTCCATCCAATATCGCTATGTCAAAATCAAATGACGAATATTATTAATTACCGCTATATAAAATTTAGGGCATCACATACCACTGTAACAATTTGGGCATCGATTACCATTGGATCATTTAGGGCTTCAGTTACCTTTGTATCAATTAGGGCTTTTGATACCACTAATTCAGTTAGGGCTTTTGATACCACTGATTCAATTAGGGCTTCCAATACCACTGTATCATTTAGGGTTCCAATTACCACTGAATCAATTAGTGCTTCAGATGCCACTATATCATTCCTTTCCTTCTGATTACTTAACTGTGGCAATAACTCAAGATTAGAAATATGCTCATATTTGATATTCATACCAATGAAAAACAATCCATAAATCTATCTCTCGCATCTAGGTGTAAGATAATTGTAACTATGAAATAACTCAATTAATCTTACCTTTTTGCATATACATCATAAAAGTGATATTACTTGTTTCCGACAAACAATTTAATGTACAACTTATTTTTGTCTGTTGTTTGTCCAACAACTTGGAGAGAGGTGAAATATTGTCAAGGGCTTAACCACCCAACCTTGGACCTTAACTTATTCCCCACACAATCTCTAACGAGAAAGGCCCTCCCTACCTGGAAGAGGACTTGGAACATTTGTCATCTATCGAACAATCCTAGTATCTACACCACTCGACTTGACAACAGATTCCATTACTGGAATATTCATGAGCTATTAATTATTTACTCCTAATCTGATTTCATGATTTTATATGCACGATTAATGTACACCTCTTCACCATTCATTGGCCTCTCAGTTGGGTGAATTCCTTGGTGTCCACATGATTCTGATTTGGTTTTACACCTCTTCACCATTGCTATGGCTTCTTTGCCAGGTGAATTCCTCGGTGTCAAAGTGTTCTAAATATGCTTGGAAATTTTATTAAAGCATGTGCAATGATGTGGTATAATAAAATCAATCAATTTATTACAACTACTAAGGATTTCATAAATGATATAAACTCAGGAATATTTGGTGAATGATCTCATATACACCTCAGATTGCAAACAACTAGTATTATGGTTAGATCTCTACTTAATAGGCCTAGCTGGCCGTGAGTGGATACTCGAATTAGAAAGAGAAAGAAAAAATTTGGAAATCATAATCAAACTATTCTCAACCTAACATTATGTATCGACTGTGATAGATATCAAACTCAGTAAGATCGATTCATTCTTTACATTGATTCTATGGTATTCAATCTTGCAATTAGAAGATCCAATCTAGTTAGCTTATCTTGGAAAACAAAAAGAAAGAAAGAAAATATCAGAAATCGTGACCTAAGACTTGGTGGTATCTTTTGTTCTAGCCGGCCTCTTGTCCACCCGCTAACTTGAGACTAAATCTAGACACAATTTGTTGGCAATAATAATGGAAGAACAACAGGAATTCGAGTATGAGTAAGGAAGGGCATTCGGTTGAGAACTCAATATGAAATGCAAACGTATGGGGTTAAGAGAGAACAGGAGATGGAAGGAGGTATATCTGCCTAATTTGATCATGGATCCTAAATAACTTAGCCAAGACTCCTCGGCTTCCATTTGTTTTAAGATTATAAACTATTCGTTTTCTAAATGTTTTAAAACAAAGAAAATTTAAATGGTTGGAAGATAAAGTTGGAAGAATATAAGACAATTCGAATTGCCAAATATTAAATTGATTTTATCATGCCAAGTTTTAATCACTTAAAAGCAAGAAAACTAAAATAAAAAGCATGGAAAGAGAGTTGGAAGATTGTAATTCGAAAATTATAATAATTTAAATTTTATTATAATTCAAATATTATTGTAATCTTATATGTACATGTAAACATCACTTTATTGAATTATTAAATTATAATGGTGCCAAATCATTTTTATATTATATGCACGTATATAAATATTTATTAAAATAATATGATGAAAGATAAATTAAAATCCTTTGAGATATGTTTTATATTTTAACCCAATTATTTTCTCAATTTATTTATTTAAATAACTCATGTGGGTCCCCCAGATGTATCCTATTTCATGTCGCTAGGTTCTCAACCCATTTGCCTAGTGATGGTGATGCTCCTGCCTAATTCTTTTTTGACAATGCTTCCACCCCTTAAACGTGTTTCCTGCAATGAAATTCTCCGAATGTAAATTATAAATTATTTAATCATAAATAATCATAATGGTTAACCTTCTTCTCAATTCCATGAATTCGTGACAAATGATCAACTAGCTTGTTATCTTCATTTTGAAATTATAACGACTAACCATCTTATCATTTCATAGGATTATAACCATATAAACTGTCAACTGACTTCATGTGAACCTCAACAACTATACTTTAAATTAGGTAAAAAATTAGGATGTAACATACCATTCCCCTTGTTGTTCATCATCCTTGATGAACTTAAAATTGAAATGAACATTATAAAGGAGCGTTTTAAAATTGGAATGTAACGTACCATTCCCCTTTGTGTTTCATTGTCCTCGATGATCATTGCAAATTAGACACTAAAAGAATATTCTAATACTATATATATATATAACATCATGATATCATTTCTTTTTCAAAATCAAAATTATAATTGGAACTCAAGATCCATTTTTACTTCAAAGTTTTCAGAAGATACTTGCATGGTAACATAAAATTAAACACTAAGTTCACCTTACCATACTTGTGGTCATCTCAGCATCAATTGAGTTGATTCTATTTCATATTCCTGTCATACTCATCTAGATACTCACCATATCATTAGTTCGATTCCATATGGATATCTTCATTTAAGAGAGTTTTCAGGTTTTATTAACTGAAAGTAAGATAAGTATTCAAAATTGGAATTCTTCAACTAGGAAGTTTTAGATCATAACTTGATCGTAATTTAAATCACTTATATGTACCTTTTGGCATATGGCACTTATTAATGGGTAGATCATCCTTGCAAACTTACAGATCACCTGAATTAGGTTAGTGAATCCATGTTTTTCCATTTATATGACTTTGGTCTTCATGCTTGTCTCATAACATTTCGTTAGAACAATCATCTCATGATAGAATACAACAACTTAGTATGTAAAATCAACATCATGCGTATTATACATGTATACTAGTGAAGTATGGATTCTTCACTAGTCTTGGACAGGCCTCAAGCCTTCTTTTCTTGAAACTTTCACAACTTTGTAGTCCTTGATTATTTTATTTCACCTTACCCTTGCTAGAAGTGAGGTGGTTCAATGTTACCCCCCTTGAATTAGGCCTGCTTTGGGTGAAAAAACCCTTATTGAAACCTTGAAATTGTGAATTGAATGCAATAATCAATTTGAAGTGAGGGTTTCATTGAGATGGAAGAGCAGATATTGGGGCTTGCTTGGACTGGAATGTCTGTGAGGATTCCACACCCCCCTTGGATAGCTTTGTTCAAGGGTAGTGTATGTTGCGCACTACCTTTGGACAGCTTGCCAAGAGCTTCCAAAGTCCTTATCTCTAAACATAAATTTTCACCTTTCAATTTTCTCTCATCTTTCAAAAACTCTTACTTCTTTATGCTTGTTAAATTGTTCATCATCAGATCTGGTCGAAAAGATCTCGAATATGAAATCAGAATTTGAACTCACATCAGATTCCCACACTTCATATTAGGTAATCAAGGCTCAACATCACCTAAACTTGGTTAAATATTTGGTTGCCTTTATTAACAACTCAACTCCTTTCTATGCCATGGCTTGGACACCTGAAAGCTTTAAGATTGGTGCCAAACTAAGCCTACCAAAAGACTAACCTACTCTCCAAGCGAAAGAGGGGGTCCCCATTTGCAATGGGGAGATGGTGTGGAAAGGTCACGACGCAACGTAATTCTCAGAATTTGAAAGGGTGCTGAACAGAGACCTCATTAGGAGCAGACATAAGATTATTTGGCAGGGGTAAAGGACTGAGGCGAGCACTTTTCTTTTGGCCTATTATATTGATGATATCATTTTAGAAGAAAACAGATGGAATTCGTAAGGCCCTTGTATGCATTTGCACCTTCTCAATTTTTTTAAGGAGGTGGTTAAGGTTCGATATTTACTTGGTTTAAGGTTGTCTTGTTAGATGATGACTCTGGGTATTTTTTTTAAGTACAGTAAAAATAGCCCTAGCTAGTGATGTGCGATAAACCTACAAGTATTTCTATATAATGTTTACCATTTAAAATATCCGCAGCTGATGATGGTTCCAGGTGTTTCTGTGGTATAGTTAAAATAGTCCTAGCTAATGATGGCTAGAAACTATGAGTATATCTTTACTATTTTCAAAATCGCTTTAGCTGACAAGGGTGAAGATGGCTCCAGCTGAAAGAATACATGGAATGGGTTTTGGGATATTCTGATTACTTTCTTTCTTATATCTTCCTCGGTTTTATCTTCTTTTAAAAAAATAATGTTACTTATGGAAAATTTTGTCTGTATCTCTGTGCTGAAAGCTTGTTATATTATTTTCTCGTGAATTTTAATTGAGGATAGCATCATTCTTGACTATTTATGCAATTCTTTATTCTATGTAATTTTGGTCTGGTTTAACTTTTGTACTGAACAGAAATTAAGAAATCCCTTTATGCGCTATTCTCTCAATTTGGAAGGATAGTAGATATTGTTGCTCTAAAGACTATGAAGCTAAGAGGGCAGGCATTCATTGTTTTTGATGAAGTGACAGCTGCCAGCAATGCACTTCGACAAATGCAAGGCTTCCCATTCTATGATAAACCAATGGTAGGTTAATGGTTACTGCAAAATTTAGTTTTTTATATACTCATTTCTTTAAACTCTTTGTTTTTACCTTTTTTTTCTTGTAGACTTCTAAATAGTCTCTAGCATTGATTACCAAACATAAATTTATTTGTGGTCCTTATATTCATTAGTTGTTTTGAGTCTGCCTTTTCTACCATGTAGGATATGTATGGCTTATTGTTGGAACTGGTTGCTGGATATCCATTGCACAGAGATAGGCAACAGTTAAAAATGCTTAAGATGTCTGTTCTTTCTTCAATTCAGGCAATATAGGCTTTGATTGCCCAGTATTAATGCTTATTATAAATCTGATAGTAATAATGCTACTGGTAAATTCAAGTATCCCTGTGTAAGCTGATACGCTTGAATACAGAATATGAATTCTTATTATAAAATTGTTAGTAGAAGTGCCACCAGTGAATTCTATTTACCAGTGCAACTAGGAAAATGCTACATAAAGTGATTAAAAAATTACGTGTGAATTTACTTTTTGCAGATCGGCAATATCTCTTTGCTGAAAGCTACTTAAATAATGCTAGAATCAGCTACTGTGTATTTTATCTTCCTCGCTGATAATATGCTTGAAAAACTGTAGTCAAATATCAACTCATGATTTTTTGAATGGCAGAGGATACAGTATGGAAAGACGAAATCAGATGCTATAGCAAAAGCAGAAGGTACATTTGTACCGAGGGATAAGAGGAAAAAACAGGAAGAAAAAGGTTTGAGGACTTGCTGTTTATTTATTTATTTGGGGATACTCTGCTTTTATATTTATTTGCTACAAGTTCTAAAATGCTATTTAGAAAGCTTCTTGCAGATAACTTTGTGAATTTTAGTATCAATGTTTCAAATCTAAGTTAAAAAGAAGGTTCTGCTAGGTGGAGGGGAGGTAGGGTGGGGAGGACAGGGAAGAGACATGTAACATGAGGGTTGTATAGGCTCAGGAAACAAAAAAAATGTTATACATATCGAAAAACAATTGGAATGATGAAAAGGTTGACATAAACTGCCAAATTTCGAACACTAGGAAATCACAAATCAATTACTATTATTTGTCTAAATATAAAAAGCTTGATAATTTTTTTCGTGAAAAGTTTGTTAGCAAATCGGCAGTAAATCCTTGTTTGCCTGGCTGTGATACATTTCTGAATTGGATTTCGGTACGCGGATGCTTGTGGAATCAGGCAGCATGTATTTTTTTTTGGTGGATTTGTTTTTAGTCATCAATGAGCAGAACTAGCTGATTCCAACTTACACAAGGTGTTTTATTAGTGATTTCAGTGGCAGATGAAAATTGCAAGTGATTTTCTCAACTTTTTTTTACCATAAATATATGACTATGTTACCTCAAGTTTTTGGGATGGGGGATGCATTTCAAGGTGGGGATGTGAGAGAGGCCATTTTTAGGGTATGATAGGGAACGAATCTAAAAAATAAGGAAAATTTAGTGGATGCAAAAGTTTAAAACTTCCTAAGATAATTATCATATACATCATAAAACCTTAACACATTATATAAAAAAGGTAAAATTAAAAATATATAGTTTAAAAAAAATATTTGTATGATAGCATTAACAAGGCAACCGTCATAGACATCATAGAACCTGAACACATAATACTGGAGCTTGATTGATATTTTCATATCATAGAAAAAAACAATGTGCAAATATATTATATAAAAATAGCATCAAAATGCCCAAGGGCTGCAGATTCCAAGTACAAAATGACAAAGTAGTAGCATACAACTGTCCATAATCAACATGCCATAATACTTAATTGAAATTGGTGTCTCAGCCACTGCTACTATGAGAGGTTGCCTAATCGTAATCCAGTGAAACCCTAATAAATACATCATGTGCCTCCTCATCAATCTTTGTAGTATCTTCAGGAACAGCAGACCATGTGGTTAAAGATTTAATACTTAAGTGTGCATTAACCATGAATCCACAAGGCACTATGCAAAGCCTCCATATTTATCTTGATTGACTGGATGAAGCTATATGTAGACCAATTCCTTTCTGCAGTGGAGGAACTTTCAACCTGTGAAAGAAGATGACCACAAAAACTCGCAAAGTCTAGTCACATTGCTCTAACTTTGCTAGATTTCTCTGTAGTATACATTTTCAGAAGGGCCGTCATGAAGCCTTCTTTCATCTCTTCATCATTGGATGGAGGCTCTCTCCTAGGTCTTGCTACATTCCATCTGTGATTTTGAGGTAGGATACATATGAAGTGTGGTGTTCATAGTGTCTCCCACTGCATCACAATAGGCCTAACGTGCTCATAAAAATCCCAAGTTAGCATCCATTCTTTGAATTACTTGCTTCACCAGTCCAAGTATGCTATCATCTGTCTCAAAAATCTTTTCAAAGCTAGGAGGGTTTTTCCAACATATCTCATAACCTGTACAAGAGGTGCTATAATAGAGAAATTATTTGCAAAGAATGAATATAATTTAGTAAATTTACAAGTCAGGAATTTAGAATATTTGAGCCAGCGATTCAAACAACCTCCAGAAGGGATAATAGTTGGAATGTTGCATTCAACTTTGATTTTGTTCCCCTTCTTTATCAAACTTAAGACTATAGGACATTCAACTCAACTTTATTTTTAGGTTTTTAATTTATTAAATTTTTGTTAAATTTGACGTCATTTATAATCAGCATGAGATCTGCTAAAGGTCTTTATCATGGAATGCATCTCTCTATTTGCAGCTGAGAGGAAGCGGAAAGACCATGAATCTCAACATACTGGGAATGGGCCTGCATCTGGTCTTGGGGCAACTACTGTAAGTTTCATGTCTTGTATATTTCAGATGGCAAATATTTCATTTGCATCTCAGAAGTTAAATTTGCTTTCAGTTGAATGCACAGAGAAACAACATCATGTTATGTTCAAGCTTTAAGGTTTTACTTTGTGTTTTTCTTTCTGCATTGTAAAAATTGCAAACTATGGTGTTTTTACAATTGTGGGAAGCAGGTATATTGACAGATATAAAAAATAAGACATTTCATGAAAAGTAATATTATAGTGATAGCACCATTCAAAATGGAAGGCAATATGAGTGCACACTATAAATTAGTTTTGTATATAGTTGTATGTAAAAAATGCCACATCAGTGATAAATATTGAATTTGATTAGGGGCTAGTTGTCTGCTCTGAATGAAAGAATGTATATATTGTGAAACTTATATTATTTGCATCATGCCACTAGATGCACAAGCTAGTTGGCACCATAGGTGTGTCCAAGAGCCAGTTTTTGGATGCCTGACCTGAACGTATGACTGTTGTTTTGTTCCTAAACGATTTGCTATTTGACATGTGATTTCAGGGCAATTTGAGGCGGACCACAGTCATTTTGTATGATTTTTATGGCTTTTAAAGATCCAAAAAAGGCAAAAGACAGCCTAAAATGCAACATGACTTTCCCATTCTTCATTCTGCAATGACCAATAGTGTTATGTAGTGTAGGAGAAAAGAAAAGCGACACAAAAGAAGATGTTGAGCGTTCTTCATTCCACCAACATAGGAGTCAGGGTTTTGATAGTTTTGCAAATCGTCACCTTCCCTATAATTCAAAAGAGCCTTTTGTTGTCATTTATTTTTATTGTGTAGGAGAAAAGAAAGGCGACACAAAAGAAGATGTTGAGCGTTCTTCATTCCACCAACATAGGAGTCAGGGTTTTGATAGTTTTGCAAATCTTCACCTTCCCTATAATTCAAAAGAGCCTTTTGTTGTCATTTATTTTTATTGGATTTAAAAATTGAAATAAAACTTTTTTTTTTGAAATTGTATTTTTAAAAATTTTCTTTTGCTGGTTTATTGTGTTTATTAAAAGTGCCATTTTGGGTTCTATGTTTATTTTTTAGTGCAAAGATTAAGATTCTATGTTTTTAAAATAATCTCAAAGAAAACCTCTTAGATGCTAGAGTTTCATCGAGAATTTGAAAATATTTAAAAATATACCTGAGCCACAAAGACAATTTGGAGCCAAAATGCTAGGAATCATGTTTTTTAAATGTCCTTAAATCCTTAGAAATTACTAAGATGGCTATGGACAAAGCGTTTCAATAAGGGTCCAGTTCCCTAAGTCTAAACTGCATCCCAGAAATCATTGACTAATTCATAACACTTGTAAAATCCTAAGTCTCAAGCTTTTGAAGAGACCTCAACACTTGAGAATCAGACTCATCATGGAGAGATTCAAAACCACATCCATTTCTTGGATAAATTAAAATCTCAATCCTCTCGACAAATTTGAAGGTTTACAAAATTTGGAAATTCCTTGCCTTATTGGGATCTTTGACAAATTCATGTCCCTCTGAATGTTCTGACAAACCTTGGAAATAACAGAATTTTGGCAATTTGTTTCCTATTCTGAATCACGAGTCAATTCTGGACGCTATTTCATCTTGTGGAATTACTGACGAAGCTTGATTAAACAAATCTTTAGAAAAGATTGGACTTTGTATTGTCCTTATTTTTGGGACCTTTTGCATTGCAGTTGGCACCGACCTTTTGGGTAAGTGTCAACATTATCAGGACATTTATTTGATGATTCCAACGAGCTCAGATGATTCAGAAGAGTTAAATGATGCTTTCAAATGTTTGGGCTCCATGATTCTTGGAGGGAGCGTCTATTTTTAGTAAGTTACCTAGTCAGGATCGTTCATCACTTTTTATCATTGAGATGACTCCTGTACTATCAGATTTTGATTTTGGTGCTGTTAGGCCATTTCCGCAAGTTGGGTGCACTATTGGTTATAATTTAATTATATTTACTCAGGTTGTCATTTTTATTGAAATTGTTTAATGGGCACCTTAGTGTTATAGCTCATTAGAACTGGGATGAGAAGTTTTAAATCACAAGCACAAGAAACAAGGACCTTGTGCATCAAAATATCAATATATTAAAGAAAAGGCTTTTTCCAGAGCAACAAGGGAGTTTAAATTAATAAAATAGCATTAAGTTGCTTTTGGAGTGAAAATGGAATAGAAGTAATAAAAAAAGTTTTTCTCTCAATATTGGAAAAGAAGGTTATAAAAGGAGGGAAAAGGAAAAAGAGATTCATTCTTGATATATCATTTTAATAGAACTCCTTGTAGAGAGCTTTGACTTTCATTTATAGGAAACTTGAGGATGAAAGCCCTTGGAGTTTCTTGGTGGTTTGGATGGAAACCCAAACTCATCTTAGGCGTGGGTTCATCAAGAATTCACCATTGTACTTCATTATCAAATTGTTGCAGGTTTTGACTGGAAAACTCTCAAGAGGGTTTGATAGGCAAATTTATAGAGTTTGCAAGCAAGACAAAATTTTCATGTTTGCTTATATCAACTGGGGCATTGCCTATATTGTTCTGGGTATCTTTGCATATGAATTCCCATAGTTGGGCAATGAAGATTGATATATATATATATATATATATATATATATATATATATATATATATATATATATGTATGTATGTATATATATATATATATATATATATATATGTATGTATGTATATATATATATATATATATATATATATATATATATATATATATATATATATATATATGTATGTATGTATGTATATGCAGATTTATAGTGCTGCTTGAATTTTTTTTATTGGTAGGCAAATAATCAGATACCATTTTTTGATGTGTTACTGTAATTTGGAGTTGTATGCAAATGAAGAACTATTAATGAAGTCTATTTGCCAGCGCAATCTGATTGGTCGGATCAGTGCATCACAATCCCTATTTATCGAGAAGGTATTTATACTTAAATTTATTGTTTCAGATGTTACAATTTCTGAGATCTTTATTTCATCTGTTCACTGAGGTCAGAGCATTATTTGTTTATCACTAAGCAGCAGTGCATAATGTTTAAGCTTTAGATATTCAGTCATATGATATGATTTCAAACTGTTTGTCACAATGTCTCCTTGATTGTATGAAAGTCGAGATGAATTATGGGAAGGGGAAAATATTATGACAGCATTAAACAAATCATATAGTCTTATAGATAATAATATTCAGAACTATTCATATTGAAGTGTACTGGAAGTGTTTGATAAAATGTCACACATCCAAAACTGAAAAAACAGGGCAGAATTAGGAGGGGTTCTTACGGACATAGGGAAAATCAGAGGAGAGCTCGAAACTTCAAAAATCCAAAAAACAACATTAATTCTCAGACATTTGCAAGGAAGATTGAAGTTTGAAAAGTTTGTGAGAATTCTTTATAATCGTGGATATTTTGATGATTGTTCAAGTAACAAATGAATTGATTGTCTTGAATTTTGGCAATTTGCTGCTCCTTTGGAATCTGCAATGCAACATAGAATATCACCCATTTTGTGGTTTCTGTCTGTTGTTGGAATCTGTGATTGAAGTTTAAATGAACTAAACCAACAAATGAAAAGCAGAGACAATTATAATCTCGGTAAAATGCTAAGATCCTTCAAAAACCCGAAAACTCAAGAAAAAATAAGATTTCCACTCACTTCAGAATTCTAAAATCCAAACTCACTTCAGAATTCCAAAATCCTTGTCATAACAAAGATTTAAAAATCCTTGGAGGGGTAAGATTTCCGAAGTCCTTATTAGACTTAAAATCCCGAAAACCCTCTAGAAGCCTGAAATCTCCGAAAATCACTAGAAGGTTTCCAATTTCCCTTGAGTCTACAAAAATTTTGAAAGCTCCATGCCTCAAAAGACCTTGAAGGTCTCATCTATGAAATTATTATTATGTAAAATTGAGAGATGAGATCAAGAAGAATTCAAATAAAACACAATTTTTGAAATCTATGATTGGATTATAACCCCAAAATCCAAAACTGAGAAATCTTCCAAAGATCCAAAGCTGGTGGTAACTTCCGAAATAGCATTAAGGAAAAGTTGGCAATATGTGATGCATATTGGACTTAAAACCATTGTAGTATTTTATTTTAGAATGATGAAGTTGAACACTTTACATTATGGATGTTATATGAGAATTATTTGCTCTTTTAATTAATTGTCAATGGGGCAACTTGAGCTGTTTTCATCTTTCAAGTTAAGTGCAGCCTGTTAAAACATATTATTTGTGAAGGCTTGCCAAACTCGAAGATTGCTTCACATTGTAGGATGGTTAGTGACACCAACCTTGGACACATTGACATGGAGGACTTTGTAGAGAGGATGTACGGACGTAATCCCCATGAGAAATCCCCATGAGATGGCAAAGAAAGTGGTAAAAATGTGATTGCACAAGCAACAGGTTTTGCTCATCCTTCTGATGTTATGGGCTAGTGGTGGAATGTGCTGAACACTACCTACTTAATGAAAAGAGAATAGCGGCTCTGGACAGGATAATTTTTTCAAATTGCATAGAGGAGGTCACTGCAGAGGCCTTAAACATACCAATTTACATACCATGCCCTATCTATAGAAAGATCAAGCCAAAAAATGTATATCATCAAGGAGCTGAAGAGTGCTTAGAGGTCATTAATGCTCATTTGTTAGCCAAGCCAAGACACCACTACAAAATGTAAAAAATCCTCTACAGGTCTGATTTTCATAGCGAATATGGTGACCTCATCACCTTATTGAGTAGGGTAATGGGCTGTCGAGAAGCCTCTACTTAAAGAGGGGATGCTATATTATACAAAGTCTCATTAAGGAAGAAGACGATTCCGTGGGCAAGGATAATTGGTTACAACTTAGATGCTCAGTTGAAGAGATTAGGGATAACCCACATATTCTATAGGACCTCGTATTTTGTTGATACACTAGCCAGAAGTCTTAGAAACAAGGGATTAACATGCTGTGGAGTTGTTGGCGATTACGAAGGGCAATATAGGGTCTATGAATGTTAACCTTAATTGCATCTTAACAAAACTATCACATTTTAAGAGGGCAAATGATTTCTTTGCTGATGTATATAATGAGGATTCTATAGGGAGACACCATAAATAAATTTTCTTTGCAGACAATGGAGTTGGTGAAGGAATATTTTTTCGATACATCTGGTTCTCTCAATTCACATAAATCAGAATCCAATGATTCTCTACTAGACCATATTGACTTCCAAATCCAATGGACAAAATCATAATGATGGAAGAAGACAAATTTGTGCATATGCTAAAGGTTAGGAGGATAGGCACGAGGATGGATTGGGAAATTCTCTCGATATTTGTTCCTCAGAATGGGTTGCAAAAAGGTCTCTTTAAGAGTCACAGTTTGATTCCCTAAAGACACATTGTGATAAGGAATTCTGATTGCTATCATTTCATAAGAAATAACAATTAAAAATTATTGGGCCAATGCATTTGCGAGATCCACTTCCCCCACAACACATTAAAGATCATTTCTTGAGTCTTGATGATTTTGAATTCAGGAAGACGATATTTTCTTGAATGCTTGTGGGGGATGATAAGGACTCGTAGGTTATCCTTAGTTCTTAACCAAGCTCTAGATAGTGGGGATTACATCCAACATCAGGATTATGAGCTAATTAAAGATAAACCAATATGTGTAGTTAATTGGTTCGATGAAGTAGTGGACTTAGATGAGTTGATGATTCTAACACTTCAGTACCCCCAATGATGGGTTCATCTTCAAATTACCAACCTAATGGAGAGGGATGCAACATTGAACTGTGTGTTGATCAAAGCTTTGGTCTCCTAGTCATTTTAGCCCATAGAAGAAGACGATGAAGAAATCAAGAAAAGAGAGGGGAATCGTACTAACACAGCCTAGAAGAAGAGTAACCACTTAAACGAAAGAACCAAATCAAAAGAGACAAAAGGGAAGAAAAACTCAGCCTTATTGTCATACTTCCTCTCGAGTACCTCATCTTCCAACTCCCTCTCAACCATAAGTGATTGCTAATATTCCTTTATTAACATAAACTACATTTATAGACCCAATACTTGTTTCCAACGACAATGTTGAAGCTGAAGTAGTAACTATCTCAAATGATCTAAGTGAGCAAGACGAGAAAGCCTTTATGAATCAAAAAAAGCAAATGGTATACCAAAGGAAGTCATCTTAACAAGGGAATGTATTGTTCCATAAATTGGATAGTATTGAGAAAATCTTCAAAGATATGAAAGAATAAGAGGATTTCTTCTAAGGTAAAAAAATCCCGTTGTAGATTATGGTAATGATGTAGAACAGGTAAGGGCGCAAGAAGAAGATAAGATGACATTTATTAATGTCCGACAAAGAGCCAACAAAAAGGGCCCAAGGGACTGCAGGAAACAAAGTAGCAACCCGACGTACAACAGGAGCACCAAACGGTGTTTGGAAAAAGATAGAGTAACAAGCAAAGATCTGAACCAAAACTGAACCCCGCGCAGGAGAACGACTCCAAACAAAAACAAAACAACCCAAAAAGTTAGTTGCTCTGATCAACCGGGAACAAGTCTAGAATCAACGGATAGGTCGTAGGGTGGGGAACCCCAAGGCATCTTTGAGAACCCTTGGAGGTGATAGAAGAAGAAATAACCCTTTATTAAATGGAGGATCTACATAGTTGCACAACCCTAGGAGACTTGGTAAACCTTGAAGAGGGATCCAACACCTGCTTGGTCCCTTGCATGGGAAGAAACACAGTAAAGGAAAATGTGATGAGCTGATCAGAATGCGATCTCTAAGTGTGAATCCGTTGCAAGGTGTAGTCCCAAAGTCGCTAAGTCTCTTGAAGATAAAGAGAAAGGCCCCTTTAATCAGTGTATGTGAAGAAGGCTGCAAGAGACTGAACCTCTCTAATTAGGTAGTAGAATCTCTCTTTGAAAAATGGGGCATTGAAAAATGAAAGTCTCCGTCTTGACCTCCCCCAAATAACAAAGCTAGCAGATACTATCTTCCCTAGCCAAGTGTTGGTCGGGCTGGGCGCAAAGTCGATGGAAACCCACTTTGAAATAAGCAAGGGAATTGTGGAGAGCATGAGACCAATCATGGGCAAGGTACGAGGGGCGCACAATGACCTCATCTTGTAATCCGAGGAAGTACTGCACATAGAATGCCATCTTAAGATGGACCCCCCCCTCCCCCATTCAAGTAGTACAAATATACTATTTGTGGATGTTTGTCCTGATATGTATGTTCAACTCTTGTCTAGGAGGTAGAAAATGACTAGGGACATCCACAGAATATTGGAAGGGGGTAGATGGTCAATATTAATCCCAATAGAACCCAACAGGGTTGAGGCTAGGGCAAACCAACAACGAGTACAACTAGTAGGGTCTGAGTGTGCAACTGGCATCAAAGAACAATAAGCTAGGTAAGAATATTTGTGCTGCCCCTTTGAAGAGTCTGCGAAGTGTGCAAGCGATGTAAGAACCATATTAGATCAAAAATAGTACCAAGTTTGAAGGGATAAGCCCCCTGTTGGTTCCCAAAATTGCAGATTGGGATCCTATGAACCTTGCCTGCTTGATGTTGGGATATCCAACCGGTTAAGACTAACTTGACGGGATTGATTGATGCGATCCAAATTCCCTGCGTTTCCGACCCTGCAAAATCAAGGCGGGTATACCTGATCTTAGACAACGACCTTAATTCCAAGATGCTTAAAGCAGATTGATAAGAACACAAATGTATTAAAAGTTTCCTAGAGGGCAAGGATTACAGAAAACCTCAAACTTGCAAATTATGAATTAAAAATAAAGTAAATGACTATATGAATGTGATGATTTTTTAAATAAAGAATAATTATATATTACTACAGCAAATGAATATATTAGTTCCTCAATGGAAAGAAATGAAACAGTTGCCAGCATATGGGTTTTGAATCAAGAGTTAAAAACCTGTGCTTAATTAAATGGGCAATCAGAGTCAATATTATAAGTTGCAACGTACAACTTTATAAAATTCAATAAATTTAAACTATAAATAATTTTAATAATTCAGACGCGACAAATCAATTATGTGGGCTTAATTTTAAACTAGTCTAGGATGCACTTTAACTCCTGTGATATGGAGACAAACTAGGCATAAATACGAAAGCAATTAAATATTTCACAATATCTATGTTTATCAAATTTAAAATGCAATAATGATCCAGTCCATTTATCCGAATATTAAAATATTTATAGAAATTAATAAAAAACATTTATAAAGGACACAACTTAATAATAATTTATAACTCTAATGCAAATAAATTAAAATAAATATTTCTTACTGATTCAGAAATAAAATTATACTGGAGACAGGATGATCCATCCAATATTGTTTGACTCTAGAATTGCACAAGAATTCATTTGGGAATCCACCGTCCATAGGCTTAGTTCAAAACTTCCTTCATTTACCATTAAAAGAAAAAATATATCATTGAACATAGGATAGGTTAAATTTTAAATATAAAATAATGAATTGTCTATCTTTGTCTTTGTTTTACATCTCATATTTATAAGTTTTGAAAGGTGTTCATAAAACATCACACCTGTTCATAACAAATAACCACCAACATAAAATTTTAATATAATCCCGGTGGTTTAATAATTTTAGGCCTTGTATTTTATTGATCTTGTGTTGTCCTCAAACACCAGCCAAGACTATAATCCGAGAAAATGAAATCTCCGAAGTGAGGATTTTCCTGTGGAATGCGTAGAGATTCGAACGCTTGGACCTTTGGCATCAAGTCTTTTCGTGCAGGTTCTACTCTTTTCGAACACTTCTGTGATTCAATTTTCTTTCTCCTGTGTATTCCTCATCCTGCAACAATCACGGCAAAACATCAGATATCTATGAAAAAACATCCCTGGCTTTGGCGGTTCTACAAGACAAAGCCACTCCATTCTCCATCATCGTGGATGAGATACAATCCATAAATGTGGGGAACATCAAACTCTTCAGCAAAAACATTTTAAGTATATGTAAGAGGCTCACGCCGTGTACAGTTCATTACTTAGGCATGTATAAGACCTCAGGCAACATCTCTCTTCCTACATGCCCCTTTTCTTGCCATGGAGTAGCCAAAAGGTGAGTTCAAAAGTCCGATGTCTCACTATTTCCTGCCGTAGAAGAGAACTTTTCTTCTGTTGCAAAACGTCTTCGATTAATCATCTCCCGCCATTGAAACTCATACATATGTCTATCGTTACTCTTGAGACACCTAGCACTCATTTATGACTGGATAGGCTCTTCCGATAGCATGTTTATTTTGAAAGACCCCATTGTGCCATATTTGACTGCGATAAAATTAATCTTCTAACATTGTCATTGTAAAAAATCTCTCAAACCTCAATAGGACGAGAACTCTCATGAACATCTGTGTTCTATTTGTTGTCATTTATTTTCTGTAAACATTCCATCATTTTCGTAATATGCTCTACTTCCAAGTGAGATGATACATTAAATGGAATTGAGATAGTACTTGCAGAAGTCATTGCTTCCTTCTATATACTGACATGCTCAATCTTACACACATACATATCCATATCCAGTAGAAGATAATATTAGTCCCCAGAATCATTGTTAAAACCAAAACTGATGCCTCATGTTGTAGCTATAGTAACATACACACAGGTCAAGGATATTCTTTAATTTAGATCTTTTCCTTCCCAAACTTTCAATGTCAGTTGTCTCAGCAATCTTACACTGGTATAGATATTTGCAATTTCTACACAAGAATCAACTAATGGTTTGATTACATTGGTGCTCATATCCTTGAGTAGATTCTGCAATTTCTCGGTTTGCATACCATTAACCAACAATGAGAGGAGAGGATCATATATTACTGAAATAAGTTTGAAGCTATATTAGGAACTGATGTAACAATATTTTGATCCTCTCTTCCTAGTCTCCTTAACCACAATAAAAAACTTTCCACATTTTGCCCAATCTTGACAAAAATTGGGGACTGTAATCAAGTTTCCATCACCCCAACTTGGCAAGAACAATATTGTGAGTTTTATGTTGTCTACATTTGATAATCGGCTTAGAAGAAGGGTTTGGACCCTCTCCATTGAAGCCCAGTTAGACTCTAGTAAAGATGACCCCCGAACTACAAAACCATAGAGTACAATTGGTGTAATCAAAGTGTTGAAAAGAGTCAACTTGGACCTAGTATCCTGGAAATGATGTTTGAAACATTGTATCTCAATAAGGACAAAAGAACCATAGCTTTTGTTGATTCAAGGTTGAATCGTCAATTTCAAGTGAGGGCCCAAAAACTTAACCCCCAAATAAGTGTATGAGGAAACAATCTTAATCTCTTCTCCTTGAAATGAAAAGCGGAGGTGAGAGGTCTTAAGACAATTAAAGACCATCACCTTGGTCTTACTTAGGTTCATTATCAATTGTTGTAGATCGCAGAAAGAAGCAAGGGCATCAAGGATTCTCTGGAGTTCCTTTAGTGAGGACCACATCATTCGTGTACAATAGGATAAAGATCAAAACCTGGTGTAAGTAACAATCGTACTCGGGGAGGGAGTGTGTTTGGAGGAACAACTATAACTCATCAATGTAGAGCTCAAATCAAGTGGGAGACAGGGGACATACTTGCTTCACCCCAATGGTGTTGTGAATGAAATCCAACATCCCATGAGGGGTCCTAATGCAAACAACTGCCATCTTGTAAAGTCTCATGATGGCGGACAAAAGGGTTGCCTATACACCATGTTGTACAATCTCTGAAATAGGCTGCCCTAGGCGTAAAATTGAATGCCTTGCAGAGGTCCATAAAGCAATAGTATACCTTTGAGGGGCGATGATGTGCTTCCACAATGATAACTCTAAGAGTCAATATGTGGTCCATACTCTGGAAATTTGGTCGAAAGCCCGCTTGCCATCTAGCACAAATATTGCTTTGATCAAGCTCATGAGAAAGAATGTCATGAAGGACTATAGCATATAGTTTAGAGAAAGTGTGCCCCACTATGGTTATCCTATAATTGTCAAGATGATTTGGGCTTGACCTTGTGGACCAAATTGATAATGTGATGTGACCAAGAGGGGGGGAACCTTGGTGCAAACCACTCTATTAAGTAACTCTGTGAGAAAGGGGCCCAAAAACGTGATGCCAAACTTGAAGAGTTCCGCTTGAACCCTTCCTCATCTGCAACCCTGTTGTTGTTCATGGAACTAATCGCCTTATTGATGTTGGTGAAGGTGAAAAGGTGGCAATAGGGGGTAGGGGTGACAGTGAAAGGGGGCTGGCCAGGGATATCGTACATGGTGGTGGTGTGGGAGACTAAAGTGATGTAGTCAAGGGCGGGGGGAACTTGTGAGGGAAGACAGAGCCCTAAAAGGTCAGAGTGACTAAAGGAGTGAGGTTCGAAGAGACTAGTTGTGGTGAGATGAAAGCACTTTTCTTGCAGTAGGGGGAGTGGTGATAAGAGTCCTTAAGCTTTCTAGAGGAGGTCGGGTGGAGAATGGAGGCCGTGCACAATTGGTGGCGGAAGGACTTATAGTCATCATCATACCACTAGTTCATGGGTCAAGTTCTCTAATTTGAGACTTGAAATCTGTTCTAATAGCTCAAATACGTGAGTAGTGTCGCCCTTGATGTGTTGGTATATTTGCAATGCGGTAGAGGACATTCCTGCATCGCATGATGTAGGTTCTATGAAGTGGGAGTAGCATTGTTGGCAACAAGAAAAGCCCAGTGGCCAGAGTAAGCGATGAAGTTGTACTTTGTAGAATAGATTGCATATTGCACAAAGAAGAAATAATTAATGATATTTGAGACAAATGACTTTCTTTCCTAAAGACAAAAGTTGGGAAGACAATTGGTGAGAAAGAAGGAATTGATATTGATGTACAATTGCTAAAAAAAATTGCCATTGTGATTGCTTTTCTAAAACAAATCTTGTTTACTCGAAGAGTAGTGGCAACCACACTAGTAGTTGGAGAGATTGCAATCATATCCCAATCTTCCTCTACGCTTGAGAGGGGAAACTCCCTCATAAGATAGGGGTATTTGTTTGTATACTTTTCACCTGAAAGTACCAAATAGAGATGAGATAAAACTAGAGAAAATAAAGAGTGAAAAACCCAATAGTACACATATTGAATAGCATTTGAGATTCACAATGTATAATGATTAGAAAGAGGTTTTATCACTAATGCAATGATGAAATAGGAAGGATAACAAACCTTGACATACAAAAAATAGGCTATGCCGACACATTTCCTCACATCAATTACATAGATTAGAAAAACCATTGAATTCCACCAATACATAAAGATATCACCAACTTAAATTATGAACAATTAGTAATAATAAGCTGTGAATTCATTCAAGACATAAGACTTAAATGCATTTTTTACTGTCTCTTTGAAAATATACAATTTCAAAACTCCTTTTGTGTAGAGTGTAAGGCCAAGAGTTTGTGTGGTAATTTCTCCATAGATCCCCCTATGTGAGCCATTTTTTTATATTACAAATAGTTTTGTATATATAGGCTTTCCTTGATAACTAACCCTTAACTAGTTAGCATTACCCCCTATGTAACCACTTAGGATAACTACTTAGGCTATTATACTGAGCATAATTGCTTGTGTCAAACACGTAGCATAACTACCTAAGACAACTACTTAGAATAACTTACTTAGGGAGACTTCCTAAAATAGTTACTTAGGATTACATCTAATCTGAAGAGAAGCTAGACTCTACCTACCTTTTAAAGTAGAAAAGTCCAATTTCTAAGTTTAGTTACAATAAGTGAGAGAAGTCACTTTTACAAAGTGATGTAGGAGCATCCTTGGTTCATGACAATCTTGCATCAACCAAAAAATTTGTTTTTCAGTTGATCCTAATAATATAGTTTTTCTTTTTCCTTTGACATTTTTTTGAGTTGGCTTGTTTTCTCTTGTAAACCTCATGGCATGTTCTAGACATCACATGTTTTACCTTAGTATAAGTTTGCACCTCAATCTATTTCTTAGCTACAATAACATCAACACTCCCTCTTAGCTATAAGAATTTCTAGTTCGTCCTCTCGATGTTGACACCAACACTCCATCATAGTTAGGGAGGACCTTCTTAAATATCTGAATTATAATGTCCAACATGGCCTACTCTAAAAGGGTAGATCCATCGTGGTTGCTCCCATGAATGTAAATGAAACAAGGTCTTTTACCTCAAATTTCTTCACCTTGGAGAAATTGCACTATGGGGGTTGACACCTCAAATTTTTCCATCCTAGAGAAATTGCATTGCGAGGGCTGATACCTCACATTTCACCATCTCAAAGAATTTGCACTACGGGGGTTGACATCTCAAATTTCTTTGGCTCAACCAAATGTATTGCGAGGGTTGACACCTCGTATTTCTTCATCAAAGAAATCGCACTGCAAGCGCTAACACCTCAAATTTATCCATCTTAGAGAAATTTCACTACGAGCGCTGACACCTCAAATTTCTTCATCTTAGAGAAATTTCACTGCGAGGGCTAATAGCTTGAATTTTTGTCTCGAAGAAATTGCACTAGGAGAGCTGACACCTTGAATTTCTTCGTCTTAGTGATTACAGTACGAGGGTTGACTTTTAGAATTTATCCCTCTCAAAGAAATTGCACTGTGAGCACTGACACCTCGAATTTCTCTATCTCAGAGAAAAATGCATTATAGTAAATCTCTAGAAATCATTGATGTTGACATCCTCTAGCAAGGGCTTTATTCTCCACAACTCCAAGCTTGTTTGAAAAATGCACAAACTTTACTTTAGGAAGAGGCTTGGAGAGAGTATTAGTTGTAAGTGGTTGTGTACGTTAATTTAATAACATTCATTTGCAGCATATCTCTAATATAGTTATATTTGATCTCCACATGCTTTGACTTGTCATGAAATACAAGGTTGGAGTCTGCATTACTCTAGGTGAATCCCAAGCTCACCAAGTATCTATCTATCTAGGAATATCACGACCTAGGTGTTCACATAAAGACCTTCCAACCTACGTACATGAGACTCCATCCAATGATTCATACACCTTTGGCTGATCACTAGAGAAACCATCACGACATGGTCCACTTTTTTTGTATCAATATGAGTAAGATCCTTGGAAGTCATCTGAAACAAATCCTCTAGCTGCTTCCTCTGTACAGAAGAATACTAGAGAATTCATCATGACATGGTCCACCTTTTTTGTATCAATGTGACCAAGATCCTTGGAAGTCAACTCAAGCAAATCCTCTAGCTGCTCCCTTTGTCACAGAAGCATACTTTGCTAAAATGGTCCCAATCATGGTAGAGTTTTTGCTCCATGAGACTTTCATCATCTGGAACATGATTATTACAATAGGTTATAGTTTACTCCAATGACAACCAACAAGGAGCTTTCAAAGACACACTGCTTCATGAGCTTCTTGATCCTCCCCAAATGTCTAAACCTGAAACTCTCAAGTAAAGCTACGTTTTCTTGGAATTTAACTCCCTGTGAATGCAATCTCTCATCATTTGTATGCTTCTTGATCTGTCTTGGATGCATTTTAGAGAGATTAGTAATAGACTCAACCTATGTCTTGACTAATGCTAGAAACATACATGATTCATTGTTCTCTATGTTGTTGCATGAATTAACTACATAAAATTCATGATAAATATTCAAAGGTATAATCATAAAATACTTCTCTTTTAGTCAAAGGATAATGCCCTCCAAGCAATACTTGAACCCCTTAAGCATCATCTTCCCCAATGTGAGTCGCCTCTCTCTCTCTCTCTCTCTCTCTCTCTCTCTCTCGCTCTGCATCAGAGGACTCACATTGCTGCCTGAGGTAGTTGCTGGCATTGAGATGCAGCTTTCAG
This sequence comes from Cupressus sempervirens, assembly GCA_028749045.1. Taxonomy (NCBI): domain Eukaryota; kingdom Viridiplantae; phylum Streptophyta; class Pinopsida; order Cupressales; family Cupressaceae; genus Cupressus; species Cupressus sempervirens. Next base: position 900,614,897 of record CM053789.1, read on the forward strand.
TTTAATGCTAGTGTTCCTTTCCTCAAACTCCAGACAGCCTTGTGCCAATAGAATCTTCTTGCTACAATAAGACAGGCTCGGTTTGATGATCACAAAACTCATCTCACCTCCGGTAATACACATACAACAAGGACCATTGATGGAGTTTAAGCCACCTCTAACTTCCACCAATTCAATTGTTACTACTCTTGCAGGAATATTATTGGCTCTGTCGCCTTATTCTTACTGCCTAAACAGTCAGAATCAATTCACTGTGCATAAGTTTTGGAGAGAATTTGGTATCACATTATTTAATCTGCTCACACAGCTCCAAGAAAATCTTTGAATCCACAGGAATCACAAAAATTTCCTTCTAATTTTTACATTCCCATGATGGAATTATCTATACACCTGACCCTCTCATGGCTTATACAGGCACCAGGAAGAAACCCACCCTTCCAAACTAATGCTTATTTGATGCTGGAGTGAATTGTTGTGCTGGAGACTCTTGAATGTGTTGTATACTAGTTCATTATCCTCTATATATTTTGTTCCTTAAAAAATATATTCCAAACTATAGTCCTAAATATTCCAGCTTGTTTTTTTGTGCTTCCTGCTAACCTCCAGAGGTACCATGTGACGCGGATTTTTGTATGAATGTCACCTTCTCCGGTCTCCTCTGTTCAATCCATCTCAAACTCTATGAAGCTTCCTAATACAGAAATGCTGGAATATAATTGTTCCCCAACATACAGCCTTATGAAAGTTTTTATCTATCCTCAAACCCAAGGCTTGGCAAATATGACATAGATTTATAAGTTCTCCTTAAGTGAGCAGCGCAATACAAAAATTAATCTCCGAACCTTAGCGAACCTCAATATATGTCAGGCCAATATATTCCATCCGCTTAAATACTTTCTCATTAATTTTACTATGCTCCCAACAATGGAAAAGCACTAAAATATTTCTCCAATATTATTAAAGTCAGCTCACAAAATTATGAAGAATAAAATTTAAATCGGCAGCAACAATAATATCTTTATTATTTGTCCCACAATTTTTTTCTTTTTCAAATGAGCCTTATATGCTTCAATTTTTATAACATCCTCAAAGATTAATCAAAGCTATGATGAAAATAGTAATAGTATTCAACATGAAATCAACACAGCATACATATCCTTTGATTACTAGGCAAATACCAGAGATAGATGCTAGAAAGCCAATTGCAAGCCTCGCTGCCAAGAATAATACCAAATCAATGCAGATTGCATATGTAAGGACGACATATACAGAGATCGATATCACAGCATGTCTCCTCCTTTGTGGAACTTGCCTATTGTTCTACTTAATGAGGGGCTTTCAAATACTGCAGATCTGGGCTGATGAAAGGACCAATAGCTCACTATACACAATTTGAATCTGTCAACATAGATCATAAGGCAAGCACTTGAACGCATTAAGAGGTAGAGAAGAATCCCGTGATTGAGGCACTTATTGGTAAGAGATTTAATATGAACCATGGTTGTAGGCAAGCCACACAAGCTTCAAACTCTATACAATCAGGTGCTCCATGAATCTGCCTAGGATTTATTAATTCCTAGAAATATATTTCATTCTCTAGTGTTGATGAGAGGCTAATGTCATCTAGCGCCGTAGGGAACAAAGATCATATATAATAGCTTGGTCTGCTATTTTTCAAATCAGGTGAACAGTTTTCGGCAATAGATCAGATGTCTTCACTTATATCATGCACATTCCTATTGTTTGTTAGTAACAGGGAACTTGGAACTGATTTCCACTTCTACTCATGTCACATACTAACTGAAATATCTGCATGAAGTACTAAAAAACTAACTGCTTTTTTCACAAAAAAGGTCATGCCTATATTGATCGTTCTGATCTCCACCATCGTTGATAATATTTCTGCAATCACTTGGGGCCTCGTCAATATTTTATTATTGTAAAAAACATGTTAAGACACAAAATGAACTTGGCTCTGATATCAGGTTGATTTTACTGGTTGGGTGCGTATATTAAACTGTTTCATTTGTAGAAAGGAAGATTTTACTCTTATCTCTCTTGGTGGCGCCCCTTCACCAAGGGTCACCATTCTTCCAAGGTGGATCAATAATTATAATATAATAACTATATTATATTATTGTATTAAATATCTTTTGTAGTTAATTATATATTAATTTATGTTATTAATATATAATTATGTTATCTCAATAAACATAAATTTTATTTTGTGATAATGATTATATTATCAATATTGTTATACTATCCCAATAATTAGGTATAAATTTAATAATTATATCATCAATATAATTGCATGAGGATTTCAATTTTCAGAGATTCCTTAGTACACCTTAGGCTTCCATTTTATCCAGATTGAACTTAGCTGAAGCTCAATCCACAAATTGTTTTGTGCTAAGAGTGCACGCTTTGCCCATGTCTCACCATTATCTACGCAAGGTGGAGATTGAGTCTTGGCGAGGATTCATCTTCCCATCTTTTGTTTCTTTCAACACCCTATTCATTATCACCCTCCACTAATTCACAATTATATACCACTGTTTTACTTTCGATTATATTACCAAGCAGAATTGAAATGGGCCTAAGGATTTTAGTGCTGGGTGAAGGTTGCTAGGTTGGAGGATAAAGAATCCTCCAAGGGTGGCAGATTTTTACCATCCTTAGAGGATTTTCCTGAAGTCTTGGATATTCGGTCACCTTCATGGTTTTTGATTGATTTGTTCTTCATGCGAGTTGAGAGGATCGGATTAGCTTCAACTCTTAGATGCAAAGCAGAATTCAGCATCGATACCCACTCAATTCTCCACCAACCTATTTTGTCATCCAAACTTACTCGACCAATTCTTTGTTTATCCTTCTCATGTTTCATTAGCTTTTCATACCCTCGGGGGCTAGAGCAACTCATTAAGCCACATTCTACAGGGGAATAATTTTTGGCATAGAGAGGATAAAATGACTCCTCTAAGGGTGGCCGAATTTGCCACCTTTAGAGGAATTTTCCTCGTGGTTGCTTATTCTCCGCTAACTTTAAGATGCCTCCTTAAAGCTTTGCTCAGATTCCCCATTTACTTTGAATTGGGGATGCTTCAGAGTGGTCTCAGCCCACCATTCAAACTTTCATCATGCACTCACCTTGACTTTGAGTGTGGATTTGAAATTGGGAGAATGTCATGCGTAGATAAGGGGTGGAAATTAGAGCATTCAGACAATATAATCCTCATGGAAGATGATTCTCCTCTAATACAAGTACAATAACATTTGCTTAATCCACCTAAGGCCTAGAAACTAGAAATCGCTGCTAGCCACGACCCCTAAAACCATCTAAACCTACTGGCAAAATGAGAAGACAAGGTCCCCATTTGCAATGGGATGATGGTGTGAATACTTCACAAGAGGTCCTTAGTTTGAAGGGTCAATACATCGAAGAGTCAAGACAATGAAGGGTCAAGACAGGTTAATATATTTCAAGAATCAATTCACTTATATGATGAAGATTGATATCTTTTGTTTTCTGAGAGATCCATACTAAGGAATTTATTATTGTCTGCATATTGTTAGGTGCTATGATCATCACTTAAGTTTAGTCTAGTGTTTAGGCAAATTTTAAAACTGTCTTTGGTTCTTTCATTATGTATCTGTGGCTGAGTTTTTCTTCCTCAAGTTGGAGGGTCTTTCCAGGATAATTCATTGTGCCCATTTTTGTATCTGTTATGTCTTATTGTGCATTATTTGTTATTCTGCATTGTCTTATTTCTGATAATAAAAAATCAACAGATACATATAGAGATTGTTCAAGGGAATTGGGAATAAGAGGTGAAGTGTTGCATGTCTGATTTCAGCAATGAATATAACGCAACAAGTTGCCAAAAAATAAGCTTGAAACAGAGAGACAAATTGAAGAACTTGGTTCTTCACTTGAAGTGCCTTGTTTTGTTGACTTTTGCATTGATGGGTTAAGTTGTAGTTTAAATCATTCATAGATTCAATGCTTTATGCTGGCTGCCTACTATCATGATGTGAGCTCTTCTGATGATGAAGCTCTTCTTTTGATGAAGGGCTAGCTTTGAATGCCATGGGATGGTGGTAATGTGCCTGAGCTAGAATCCCTCATGCAGGTCTAACATATAGGACAATATAATGCTGAACTGCCATACCCATGAAAACCAACATGTTGTATCCATGGATGATGAAGGTTTGTGATATTGCTATCAGGATTTAACTCTGTAGTTTTTCAGTCAAACTCATTGACCCATATAACATGAGTAGTGATTCACACATGAATCCATCTCTCATGAGAATAAATGGAAAACTTAACACTCATTGGATCTAGGTGATGCTCATAGAGGTGAAGCACTGTGACTTCCTGGGAGGTTACCCATTCTAGTACTACTCCAACTTGAGTGCGGTTAGCTACGGAGTTCCCTCCATGATGAAGGTTGGCTATCTGCAATGCATTCTACAATTCAAAGAACTTAGTTGTTCACTCGAAGTGCCTTGTAGTGTTGACTTTTGCATTGATGGGTTTAGTTGCAGTTCAAATTATTCTCAAGTTCAATGCTGTATGCTGGCTGCGTACTGGCTTCATGTGAGCAGTTGTGATTATCAAAGTTTTCTTTTGATGAAGGGCTAGCTTTGAATGCCATGGAATAGTGGTCACGTGCTTGAGCTAAAACCCCAAATGTGGCTCCAACATATAGGGGACTATGATGTTGAACTGCAATTCTGTAATGGGCACCCCTGGATGTTCCAAAAAACCAAACCAAATTGCTGAAAGGAATTATGTCAAACAGTTTGCATTCAACTTCTTATTTCTCCGTTTAATGTTTTAAACCCCTTATAACTCCGGAAATCAAACGTTTATTGTTTGTTGTGTTTCGTGCATGGAATTGGTATCATACAACATAAACAAGAAAGAAACTACAATGATATGCAAAGTGGAAATGAACTGCTGCTAATAAAATGTTATTTTCAGAATTCATAAAACCAAATACATAGCAGATTTATCAACTCACTAATTACTTCAGCAGTATTGACATAATACTCCAGCCCATGCTTACGAACTTGCTGCTACAATACTTTGTCCTTCAATCAGTCCACTACCTTCATAATACCATTCCCTCCAAGCGGCATAAGCGTCGGACAAGTAGTGAAGAAGATATGAGCAAAATACCAAATCTGCCTGTAGCCGGAAATGCAACTAAACTACCTGATAATGAAGGTAATAACAAAGAATTCCAAAGGCCAAACCCCAAGGGAATGACGTCTAGAATGTTACAAGAGAGGATAGACGTCCTCAAATGCCAAGAACGGAGCTGCAACTCACACACCAATTTCTTCTCATATTCAACCTGTCTAATGAAGCCACAAATGCTTCCTTTTATTCTATTTCCAAGGGTCCGCTCAACTCATATGAGCAATGTGGGATAAAAGATGTGTAATATATAAAACATATATTAAAATACCCCTTATGTCTCCCTTGGGTACACATCACCATAAAATAAATATTAAAGTAACACTTTAATATTTTACAATTAAATTAGACGTTACTTTAATAAAACTTCAGGCATTAAAATGTATTAGCAATCGGACTCTGAATAATGTGAGTGATAGCTCATCGGAAAGCTCTCACCGAGGAGTATCGAATCCAATCACCAAAATTGACCTGCACTGTGTCCTGCCGACTTACTAAAAATAGTAAATATGCCTGAAATTGAGTAAATCAACTTCGTTTTGGCCCAAACTGGAAATCACTAGGCCAAAACATTCCAGGATCCCATTAAACCCTTCGTTAGCCCTCGGGACCATGTAGAACAAGGCTAACGCACACACACTTGGTCAACTGCTAAAATGGGGACATTACAAATTCCCTTGAGAACCTACATGTTGAAGCCATGGATGATGAAGGTTTGCTATCCTCAATGTATTCCAATTTTAATTATTGTGATTAGAGTGCATCTGTAGTGTTACCTTTGCCCTGCAGGTTGGCAAAATCAAAGCTCTGATACCAATTGTAATGTCCCCCCTTTGAAATATTCTATAAAATAATAGAAATCATTCAAGATATACTAATATTGTCAAGCATTTCAATCCATACAAATATATTCAAGTCAATACATCACTGCACTACAGCCAAGTCTTTGTTTTTTTGTTCTATTTTGTTTGGTACAGCCTTTTAAGCTTCCAAACACTCCACAAATTCAAACCTGGGAGCATAACAGCCCAGCATAGGTGCAAAGCCTTTAAAGTTTCTAACACAATAGGCCAGTGGGGGTTTGAACCTTGGTGGTAGCCTCACCAACGAAATGTTTCAATTGCTGCTCTAAATGGGTCACACCATTGCATGATATACAAGTTGATCTTCAGTTTCTAAAGATGATTAAACCCTTGGAATGGTCTCTCCTTGATAGTTAATTGGTGAAAGAATTGCCATCTTTGACAAAAATTGGGTCACCACCCTTAATTGCTGCCTTTGGAGAGTATGTATTATTTCCAAATCTCTTGGGTTCCTTTATTACCGAGTGTCATTTTGAATTTCTGCTGTAAAGCGTTAGCATCATACACCTTTGCACTACTTCCACCTTTTGAAAGATTCACAATTGTTCATCCTTAATCGCTCTCTTTTGAAAATAATTATTTATTTTATATTTCCTTGAGTCAATTTTTTGTCTTTTGCAAAATGATGATAGATTCACTCCTTTTATGCCTTTGATTCTCCAATTCAACAAACTTGATTAAATTATATTTTTACATCTTTATTAGCATGACATGACACAAATACTTAGCATGACTTGAGATTGTTTTCCAGGCAGAGTCCAAATACTAACAAACATGTGTTATAAAGTAGGTTTTTTGTAGTTGGAAAAATGCTATTATTACCTCAAGGTTCCTATGGTAATGACTTAAGTTGTATCTTAATGAACTAGTTGAAGAGCACACAATTATACTGAGAGAGGGAGGGGGATCAATTGTAAGATAGGTTGGAGTGTGTCCACAGTCTCGACAATTGACTATTCGACACACTAACCCCAGGATGCTCAGTGGCAGGATAAGGGTGTCCCAAGCCAACTTCTCATCAATGACAACCACATTGTACCTTTGACATTGATGATGGATATTATACTAACAATCTTGTCCAGGACTTTGACGTCAATGACAATATTTCCATCACTAGTCAAATCCCATATGTGGCTTTTTGAACCTAATCGTGCTATTGGAGTATCACCAGATGATTTGAAAGGATAGTGATATGGGCACATTACCTGAAGTATATCTCCTTTTTCATTCCTTGATTACTTAAACCAACATCTTACATATAGCTGATTCTCAGATTTTGCTTCAACTGCAATTTGCTTGTGAAGTTAAGAAGAAACTAATTGCTGCCTTCCCATTGCACAAAATATCAATGTTTGTTTATTTGTAGTGCTATGTGACAATAATTAATAAAATACATTTTATTGTTCATGGATTGATCTGCTCTTTTTTAAGTACGTTCATTTGTTATTGTTTACAGGCTTCTCATTCACAGTTTCAGCAAGGCAAGCCTAGTTCACATGAGGCACCTGCCCCACCTAATAGTATTCTATTCATCCAGAATCTGCCATATGAGACAACCACTATGATGTTACAGATGTTGTTCCAACAGTACCCTGGCTTCAAGGAAGTCCGTATGATTGAGGCAAAACCTGGCATTGCCTTTGTGGAGTACGCAGATGAAATGCAATCTTCTGTAGCAATGCAAGCTCTTCAAGGCTTTAAAATCACTCCCCAAAACCCAATGCTTATTACTTATGCCAAGAAGTAGTCTTTCATAAATATAACCAGAAATCCTGAACAGATTATTCAGGTATATGTAAGATATGATTTTGGCTGTCACAGAAAATTGAAACTTTTCCATCCATTCATTGAGAAGGGTATTGGAATGCACCCTCCATTGAAAATAGGCAGATGCAGATGTATGAATCTGTTCACGGATAGATATATCTTATCCTTATATGTGTTTAGAATGGTTGTTTGTGAAGCATGATGACCATTCGATCTGGTTAAGACATTGTCCAATACTGTCGGCAGTTCTTTTTGTTTTAGGTATCCTGTGTTGGTGTCAGAACAACACGCCCGAAATAAGGTAAAATGATTTGAGAAAGAGTCCCTCGTTTTTGGGACAGGAGATTGAGCTAGGGAGGCAGTTAGTGCTTGCAGTAATAGCTGTATTTTTGAAACTTGTTAAGAGTAGCAATGCTTTCCACGTTTTCGTTAGAATGACTAGTTAATTGCAGGTTTACTTGTGCATTCAACTAATAAATGTCTGTTAGCTCCCTTAAATATATTTGATAGCTCCCTGTTTGTTTACTGTTTATGCGCTTATCTTGGACACTTCCCAACTTTCACGCATTTAAGAATCTTTGAATTGCTATTCGAACACCTCCGGTAAGGAATTAAGTTAAAATTTTTAAAAACTAGGAGGTGAATCTCATGAATCAACAAAATTAATTTACCATGTGCTGTCATATATTGCTACGAAGATACATTCATTTTATTAAGGAACAAGTTCCCATGACCACTCAAATGTTGTGGTGCGTACACATGCATGCACACAGCAATAAACTGATTAACATATAGCCTAAAAGATAAGTGCATATAGCATGCTGTCTCAATAGATATCGTAAGTTCTCTTTATTTATTTTAAATTTCAATTTGTAAATCAATAATATCGATTCCACGGAAAAAGTTAGCTCGAGCAGACAAATGTTGCTTTGACCCAAGAGGATAAAACTTAATTTCAGAGGGTTGGGAAATGATCTCAAATGTTGGGACGAAGTTGTTCATTGATAGAAGGGTTTCTGGTTGTTCATTTGACCCACATGCTGTCATCCATTTGTGCAATGTGGCGCTTGGATTTTATAGTGGGATGTTAAAGTAGAATTCATTAAAACAAGTGATGCATGTTACAGAAGGATCGTTATAAAAATGTAAATGGTGAAATTGGTGTTTTGGAACTTATCATGCATGCATTAGTAAAGTAACGTTAGTTCCGCAAAGGAAGATGCGATAATTACCAAGTACGGGAATATATATTTTAATCATTTGTTTGCCAACGTTGGAAATGTTAAATCAGTAGATTTAAGTAATAATGTTAAGTTGGTAATATTTATGGATTTGACCACTAACGTTTTTTTAAACGTTTTGGAATGTGTATTCTATGATTGTTGAGATAGGAAATGAAAAAGTATAGATATGCAGTATGATCTGAAACAGTTCACACTTTCAACTTCAGAAATATTTTTCTAAGTTTTTATTATGGCCTTCACAATTTTACTTAAGAAAGTAAAATAAATGTTGGTATAAAATGGTTATTGTTATTATTTTTGAATTTGATTGTATACTTTTTGCATGTGACCATAGTAAGATAATGTACATCTTAATAGTATTGTTATTATTTTTGAATTTGATTGTATACTTTTTGCATGTGACCATAGTAAGATAATGTACATCTTAATATAAGTAAACTGGCAGTTGTTTGTTTGTTTTTCTATGTACAAAAATAAAGTTTTGATCACTGAATAGACATTCAGTCTTAAGAGAAGACCCACATTTATTTCATGATCAAAAGTTTCCTTTCACAAAAGAAAATTGTACCTCACAATATTGTAATATAATTGCATATTATTTGTTCTTGTCATAGGTAGGATACTATAGCATTCATGAAATGTCAATTTATTTTATTCTTTAACCAATCAAATCGTAGATTTACAAATGTTGGTACTTTTATAATGTTTCTAATTTCTATTTCTTTCATAAAATTTATTACAAATCTTTTATTTCATTTCTTATTGGTTAGTACAATGAATAGTCACGAGTCTAATAGTTTCTAATAATTACTTTGAAATAAAAGTCAAATATTTCTCCTAAAGATTTGCTTTTTCCTATTAAGCATGGGAAAAAATCGAGCAATGGTTGGTGTTTGCAATTAAATGCATAAAGTAAAAAATCTTTCTTCATCTAAAGATAAATTCAATACAAAATTTTCATTACTAGTTCCCAAGGTTATGTCTTAAAACATCATTATTCTAATTTCATTTTTAATTAATAATAGTCATTTAAAGAGGACATTTGTTCATATTAAAAAATTAACAAACCATATTAATCTTACTTTTCCCAACTATATTTAAAAAAATAAAATTACTAATGATAGGAACTAGACACAATGCGTCCTTGTTGAAATAATTACACAAATGCTCATATACCAATCCTGGTATAGTGATTAAGTACACATTTTATTAAAGGGGATGTTGTGTTAGCATTTATGACATTTACTTCACATTTATCATGCAAATATTTAAATAGGAAATTATATTTATAATACAGAAAAAATTAGTATTTTAAATTGTAACAAAAAATAATAATATTTTATTCATAGAACTAAATACATTTATTTAGCTCTATAATTTAACATTCACTTTGTAAAATATTGATATAATTTTTTTAAATCTAAATTAATTTATATTTATTAAATTAGTTAAATTAAACTTTTAAAAAAGATTAATAGATTTGTTGTCCTACACAGAGTCCATTGTATGTGGACACGCAATTGATAAAAGACAAACTTTACCCTATTAAAATATAAAAATGTCCCATAGAATTTTTTTTTTTGTAAGACATTAGAATCTCTTTTTCCAACAAAATAAAAGGTAACTTATTTTCTTTAAAGATTTTTTTATTCTCATGAATTATTCACAATGCTATATTCTGGTAATGAAGCCAACTTGCCTCTAAAAACATCAGATTTCTTCACATGTACATCTTCCTTGGAGATTTTTTTATTTTATTTGTTTGTACTTTTATTTAAACATTTCAAGTTCAAAATAGAAAACATTTACAATATTTTCATCAATCTAAGATCAAATTAGTCCAAGCTATGCTAAAAGTAAATAATAAAGATTTATCTAGACAAATTTCACAATTTTGTTTGTTTGTTTAATAATTTGATTGGTAAATGACCGAAGTCTAGATTAATTATTGTTATTTTTTGTAATTAATTATTTTTATGTGTTAAGAAAATTTAAACCCAAGAACTACCACATGAGAGGCTCACAAGTTACTGTTGTGTTGTGGGCTCTTGCTTACAAATTTCACAATTTTATTCCACTTTAACCTAAACCAAATGTAAACATATTTCATTAAAAATATTCAAGATTGATGAACTTTATATGAAAGTTTGACATTCCTCTTTTCTTGATATTGCAAGCATTTTCCATGACATTCCCTACAGGTTTTTCAGCAAAGCAATAAATAAGAGTCCAATTTAGATTGGAAAGTTGCATTCTATTTCAACTCTGAATCACCATTTCATTGTGATTAGTAGTAAAATATTATCCTTTATATATTTCATACACCATGATCAAGGATGCATTTTCAACCCTTGAATAACCAAGTTTTTTCATTTTCTTGAAATATTTTAAAATTGATTACAATTTTGAAAGCATTACTCTTGCTATACTTTTATATGTTATGGTTGAACATAATCATGCCCTTTTAACCCCTATTACTTGGTGGATAGGGTAAGCCTATTTAATTTCCCTCTCCTTTTCTTCAACCAACACTTCACTACAAATCATTTGGTTGACCCATATTTTTGCTCAAGTTTATGTATGTATAGATAATTTAATGACAAAAATTTGATTATATGGAGAATACGTTAATGAAAAAAATGAGACGAGAAAGGAGACATACATATTAAGAAATCTTTACACAAAGGAACACAAATGAAAATGCAAAAACAAATAAAAGATTCATTACCTCAAAAAATATATTTCAAGGATAAAAGTGAAACATTATGGTTCTTAAAGTTGTTTAGAAAAAAACACCACCACTAAATTAAGATTCTACCATTAGATCTTTTATTTTATAAACAGTCCTAAAGAGAATTAGAAACAAGATGCCATAATTAGAAACATGCAAATTCTAAAATTAAAATAGAATCCTAGAAAGTGGTTGCCACAATTAGAAAGTCGTCAATTTTATTATCATTAATTAAATATTCATAATAAATTGATATTTAATCTTTAACACATTAATTTCTCTTTTTTCTAACTTCCACATTTAGACTTTTTAAATTAAATTATATATTTAATTAAATTTTTAATTAATTAAATATCATGGTATTATAATTATTCCATTTCATTAAATAATATTTATAATTCTAATATTACATGATTAATCCAAATATTATAATTAAACTTTTTACCAAATAAATTAAATAGCCAAATCCACATAAAAACTATACAAGCAAAACTGACCCAAAATCAAACAACACATACACAGATAAACTCACGGGTTTAAAAAGGGTATGCAGTCAGAGACATGTCCTTTTTATGACAAGTAATTAGGATTTGGCTGGGATTGGACCTGAACATTATCTTCCCATTCTTATCATTGAGTTATTGCAACAGGGCATGCTCATCCTAGCAATTTAGGGAAGTTGATACTTGGTACTTGCAATCTGCATAAAAGATGAGCATGCACATGTACATATATATCTAAACTAAACAAATAATGACAGGGAGTGGTAAATCATGCAGATCCCAACTTGTAGGTGACTACGACTCCCTCCCTCAACCACACCAGGCACATAAGACATAAATGTAAAACAAACACACACCATACACATGCAAGTATGGGGTAAGTACCATAAATAAATCATGAGTATAAATAACATCAAATTCTAATATAAATAACTCATCATCACAAATATATAGTAACCTTCATTTGAAGACATCACATAACATCGTCACGAGTGTCCAAGATAATAAAAGTAATTCTTGGCTAGAAAAAATGTGAACATGTTAAGGATGGCATTGTTTCTCATTCCCTTCCTAGGGATAAATATGGAGTTGGAAAGGCCATAAGTTCCTATCAAAATACTTCTTCTGCATTGAGAACGACCCATTTTGCTTCAACGAGGGAGACTAGGGTTTTTTCCTCAATCATGGCCAAATGACATTCCTTCCAGGATCAAGAACAATATCCAAAAAAGGAAAGAACAAAGGGAATAATTCCTTCACGTCCTCTAACTTCGACTATCCGTACTTGGATTTGGGAGGTAAATTGACCAGAAATGGGAATCTTTGGGTAATCCCCACCAACATTCCGTTTGTGGCTACAGGGAAAAATTTAGTTCTGCTGGGTTTTGGATTTAGCAATCAAATGACCCCTCAAACTAAGCAGAAGGATAAAACCCTTATGGCTCCCCCTCAAAGGAATTATCAAAAGGGTTCTCACCAAAAATCTCCATTGGGTGATTCTTTGATGGAGCTTCAAATCATTATCATAAGCAACCCTCACTTGGATGAAATGAGGGAATCCTACAACTCTCAAGGCATCTTTTCAAAATGGAATGGTATCAACCCTATTCCAATAGAGTTCTTTGTCTGAATGATTTCAATCTTGGCAGATCAAGTAAGTATTACTAATCTTCTTAATAATACTTTGTTCATAGAATGCAAATCAAAGAACTAAGGAATAGCTTGTTTTTGGCGGCCCTTTCTTTCTAGAAGGCCAATTCATTAAGTTCCTCGAATGGAACCCTAATTCAACCCTGAAACCACCAATGATCAAATATTCTCTAAATAGGTTTCCTTCAAGAATTCCCATGTGGAGCTCCTCAATGAAAAAATTCTAAAACAAATTGGGGAATCCCAAGGGGGATTTCAAGGTTTGATGGAAGATTTCGCTTCTTCCTCTGAAATCATAAAGTGGGTTGACATTAAGGTGGGTGAATACACATTGAAGCCTATTCAAATAATAATAATCAATCTATATACTACCTTAATCCAAAGATTTATCAAGGGAATGTAGAAGGTCGATTGCAATGGTTTCCCTCTGCGAAAACTCCCAATAATCATTCTAGGATTTGCTGGAAAAAAGTAGGGCATCTGACTCCTATGGATAAACCCCTTAATAAGCAATCTAATAAGGACCCCAACAAGGCTCCTATGATTTTTTCTCACCATCAGAGCAAACCCTATAATCTCCAAAATACTTCACTTAATCCTTCTTTAAATATTGTCTTAAGTCCAGTTTTAGGAGGATTCACTATTTTGCATGGTTCACCCTCCCTTGTAGAAGATTTGGTAGAAGCTCATAACCATGCAACTCTAACTAAGAAATATATGAGGGATAATTTATTCTTAGGGGATGCTAACTCATCTCAATTGGAAAATTATGAGGAACAAAGATGCAATTTGGATCTAGCTCCGGATAGCCCCCTATCCCTCCTCATTTGAGGTTAAGGTCTATTGCAATCTATTCTCCATATTTAATGGAGGAGAATGCACTATCTCAAGATAGTGAAGCCCCTTATAACTCAAAAATGAGTGGGGAAGAAAAAGGAAGCCTTCTGTGACCAACTTACTGAAAAGCTCATTAACATGTGTATTGAGGAGGCTGTTCTTGAAGGATTAGTTATGGAAAAGGAAATTTATTAATCAACTACTGGCCCTAGGAGGAGATAGATATACACATGAATATCTCAAGAATGATCTTATCAGTATGGAACATGAGGACAACCTTCAAGGATTGGAGCAATCTTAGGAACCCAGGGCTTCTCCAAAGATGAGTAGGTTATCTTAAAAAAGAGGAAGGAAGTATTTGAATGAACTAAGATCTCTAGATGCTGAAACCAATGGCCAAACTAATGACCACTCTATTTGATGTAGGGAAGGGGAAGTTCCTTCCCATGGGAAGATGACAATCATAACTTGGAATGTTAGGGGGTCTAAATGACCCTAACATGCAATGCCTGACCTGTGGGGAATCAGGAGGGCTGGTTGTTACATGGAATCCTCAAGCTATTGATCTTTCCCTTCTAAGAGGAGAAATGTATTGGATGTTAGTTAATATTAAGGGAATTGGAAGTTCTCATTATTTAGTAGTTATAGACCAACCCCTACAATTGATTAAAAAAAAATTATGGTTGGAATTGGATGCAATTTTAAGTCATTCAATCTCCCCTTCCATCATAGGGGGTGATTTTAATGTTACTACATACTTTGTTGAAAAAGAGGTCTCTCAAAACTATCTCAAGCCTCACTTGACTTTAATAATTGGTTGTATCAAGCGAGCTTGCTAGAGGTTAAGTCTAAGGAAAATGCCTTTACTTGGAATAATAGAAGACTAGACTTTAGCCAGATTGCAGAAAAATTAGATAGATTCTTGATTTATGGCGATTTGTCTAGAAAGGTTGCATCCATGATTTTTGAAACTCTCCCATTCTCTAGCTTTAATCACTATTCGATTCTCTTCAGTAGAATCTTAAGCTTCAGTTGCTAGAAACCCTTTTAAGTTTAAATTAATATGGTTCAAGGATGATACGTTGCCTCCAACTTTGGAGCAATGGTGGACCAATGTAAAGATTGAAGGGTCTAAATTTTATAAAGTTGTCCAAAAACTTAAAATTAAATTAACACTAAAGGGTCTAGATTTTATAAAGTTTGGCATCATCTTTGACTCCAAGAGGTCAATTGAAGCGAACTTGGCCCATGTTAATACATAAGTTATGCAAAGGGGCATGTATGCGAGGTTATATGTTAAAGAAAGAGGCCTTAGACTTAAATTAGAAGATATCCTGGCCAAAGAGGTGATCTATTGGAAACAAAAATCAAAGGAATCTTGGTTAAATGTTGGTGATGGAAATGCAAAATTCTCACAATAGCATGAAACAAAGAAGAGCCATTAATAATATATCCAAAATTAACAATAAATATAATATTTCAGTGGATCCTCCCTCTAAAATTGCGATGGAGGTTGTAAATTATTTTGAAGAGATGCTTAATAACTCAGAAGGATCTCCCCTAAACTCACAAAATGCCCTGCTAAGTAACATTCCCAAAATCATTTTAGATGAGTAGAATAAAACTCTTCTATAGAAAACATCTAAGGAAGAAGTTACAAAAGCCCTCTTTCAAATGGCCCTAGATAAATATCCTAGGCCAGATGGTTTTCCCACTTTCTTTTTTCAAAAATGTTGGCATTTATTGGGAGATGAAGTCACAAAAGCTCTAGAAAGTTTTAGGAACTCAGGTGGCCTTTTGAAAGTGGTAAATCATACATTCTTAGCCTTGATCCCAAAGAGGGTTTCTCCAAAAAATTTCAGGGATTTCATACCTATTGCCCTTTGCAATACTCTATATAAGTTACTATCCAAAACATTGGTTAATCATTTGACACATCTCCTTCCTACTCTAATTAATGAAAAACAATAAGGTTTTTCTCCTCGAAGATCCATCTATGATGGCATAATAATTGTACAAGAAGCAATTCATTCCTTTTCTAAGAATAATGTGCCAGGTATGATGATTAAACTAGACATTAGCAAAGATTATGACAAAGTAGATTGGTAGTTCCTCTGCAAATGTCTCACTACCTTTGGTTTTTCCAAACAATGGATAAATCTAATTTTTGAGCGTATTTCAACCCCCAAATTTTCAATCTTGGTCAATGGATCCCCTGAAGGTTTCTTCTCTCCATCTAGAGGTCTAAGACAAGGGGACCCTATCTCCCCTTCTTTGTTCAATGTTATGTTTGAATCCTTGGGGAAAGTAGTGAATTGATTTAAAAATAATCAAAGCCTCAAAGGAATCCACATCTCCCAAGAAGCATATGTGACTACTCACCAACAATTTGTTGATGACACCATGCTATTTGAGGCAACAACTTGTAGGGAGGCCAAAGTCTTGAAAGAGGTCCTTCATTCCTCTGTGTTGGCCTTCAAACAAGAAATAAATCTTTCCACATATGAGATTTTCTTTTTTAATACTTCCACATTCCAAGAATAGAGTATTGTCAAAATCTTGAACATTAAAAGAGGCTCCCTACCTTGTAAATATTTGGGGGTTTCTCTAGAATAGGGAAGAAAAAATCTTCTAGTTGGGATGTCCTGAGTTGTAAGATCAAGTCAAGAATGCAAACTTGGAAAGGTAAATGCCTATCCCTATTTGGAAGAATTAGTTTGCTCAAATTTGTTTCTCTAGTATCCCTATTTATCAACTTTCAATTCTCAAGCTCCCATCTCATAACAAAGATCGCCTCAACAAGATTATAAAGGATTACTTATGGTAAGGTTCTAAAGATAAAAATAAAATTACTCTCCTAGCATGGGACAAGGTATGTAGACCTAAACAGGAAGGAGGTTTTGGCATTAAAAATATGAAACATCAAGCTATGGCTTTGATGGCTAAATTGATCTAGAAAATGATTAGAAGTCCCAATCTAAAATGGGCAAGGACATTATTCAATAAATATTTGCTACCTAATGATCCCTTAAGTATCCTCAGAACCAAGAATCCTCCAAGAGGCTCTAACCTATGGAACTTTCTGCTATCTTGTAAGGTAATCATTTCTAATAAGGTTACATGCAAAATTGGAAAAGGTGATCAAGTGAGATTTTGGATTGATTCCCGGGAAGGCTATCCAATTATAAGTTAGCTCTCGGATTTACAATCCTCTTAATCTATTCTAGAAGATAGTCTAGGTCAGTTCCTTAATAATTATGTTGAAAGAGATAATGAGGCCCCCCTTGGGTGGAAATGGAAATCTTTTTCCATCTTCTAAATACCCAAAGTTGAGGAAGAAGCTTTCAATCAGATCTTGAAGTAGAGGAATATTACCTTCTTAGGATTTGAAGATTCATTCATGTGGGATTGGATCCAAGACTGGTGACTACAACACCAAGAATGGTTACAACTATATTTCCGCTCTCAAGTTCCACCCCAAGGTGGAATTGCCATTCTATTTGTGTTGGGATGCCTTATGTCTCCTAAAAGAAGGGGATTTTTCATGGCTTACTCTTCAGAAATGCATCCTTATAGAAGACATAATACAGAGGATTGGTTTTGAAGGTCCTTCTTTTTGTCTCCTCTATTACTCCTCTAAGGAAAATGTGGACCATCTCCTTCTTACTTGTTGTTATGCTTCAAAAGTTTGGTATTGGCTTTGTGAAAAATTGACCTCAAGATGACTTTACCTAACTCAGCATCGTCTCTTATGCTCTCATGGCCAAGGTTGCATTTTGAAAGTATATATTATGATTTATGGATCATTTCCTCATATTCCATAATTATTTGGGAATTATGGAAGGAATGTAATAGGAGGATCTTTAAAAATTCTAGTACATCTTGGGAACATCTCTCTCTCAAAATTGAGACTCTCATCCTTGAAATCCTTAATTGTAAAATTATTAACCCCAATGGAACTTCAAAATCTATGACGATTTGGGACAACAAAATTGGAGTCTCATGGCTCGACCTAAAACTTCTAGCTTTTTATGGTAAAGGGAAAGAGGATAGTAAAAAGAGGAAGGCTCAATGCAGATGGATACCCCCTACCGCTAATTGGGTTAAACTCAACTTTGATGGGGACTTTGAGGCAATCTGGATAAAGCTAGGATCAGTTGTTGTATTTCAAATCATTATAGGGACATTTTTCTAAATGCATGAAACTAATTGGTAAGACCACTAACAATGAAGAGAAACTTAAAGCCTTGATTAAAGGATTGCAACTTTGCAAAAAACTAAATCTCAATAATGTGGAAATTGAAGGGGATTCTAAAATTATGGTTAATGCCTTCAAAAGCAAATCTATACCCAATTGGAGGTTAAATTCTTTATTAAGTAAAGCCCTTGACTTAGCCTCCAATATTAAAAACCTTACTATTAATCATATCTATTGTGAAGGCAATGACATGGTAGACAAACTTGCCAATGAGGGGGTTGATGGAAAAAATGAAACCTTCCTTTACCCTCATCCTTTTTGCCTTAATTTTCTCCTCTTTTTATTTAAACATTTTTTCTACCTAATTGTTAACTCATCAAGCCATTTAATATGTGCTTTCATAATTCTCTTTCCCATGTGAAACTTAATCTGTGTGCCTTGTGTCATCTCTTATCATTTAATTCATTGTTTAGGTGAGTTCTTTTGCACAAGTCTCCCTTAGCCCAATGTAGAAGCCTTTAATGCATGATAAAAAATATCTTCCTTATTTAACAAGGATGGTAATCTTGTTTTGGCCTAACTTCTTCCCATGGATACTTTGATTAATCTCTCTAGCCCTTCTCGCCTCATGGTCTTCAACAAGCCTGTGAGAATTGAGAGGATTATGCAATTTGTTAATGTTCACAATAGAGTCATTTGAAGGGCCATTCTTCGATGTCTCAGGAATCAATTTACTAATAGTCCTTACAAATTTTGGTCTAACCCAAACATTATTTCCACATTCATTGCTATAGCTCACCACTTCTATGTGGACCATGATCATAGTGCCAGTCTTTGTTAGGAACTTTTCACTGAAGCTTTTCTTGGGGACTTGGATACTGTTATAAAAATTATTAGGGATGACTTATCAATCCCTTAGGCTAAAAATTACAATATGCTTTATGTTAGAGGGGATCCCTTCAAAACTTACCCAATCATCTTCATCAAAGATCGGACTAGTTTCTAGGCTAAGAGTGATGTCTACAAAAGGAACTTGCACTTCCTTCTTCACTTATGATCTATAATAGATCTCGTCTAGGATGACTAGTTGGACAAATACTTTGAGGAGGAAGATATTTTGAATGATAGAAACCTTTGGGTTGCCATTAAAGACCTTCAAGAAGCCTTTAAGGATGGCTAGTTTCTTCTTGCTTTTTTGAACTGTTTAGTCATTGTGTTTAGAATTTTTTCTAACTAGTGATATATAACTCTATTGATAGTTTTTAACTAGACTTAATTAGTATCTCTTTTTATTTTAATATGATATTGTATGATTTTTTTTTCCAGCAAGTTTTTCCTTTGTGGGCTGGTGTGTTTCCTATGGTTTGGTAATTTGATTGACGGTATTGTGGAAGTTTAGTTTTGGTTCAAAGGGGCTTGATGACTTTTATTTTAATTGGGTAGCTTTGAAAAAGAATTCTGACTATGATTCTTATCCATAGTTCTCTAGAGATAACCCATTTTGCTGATAATTTTTATATAGACTTTATTGATATCTTTTAATATCTAACTTAAATATGATACTTAGTGATTATTTTAACTCCACGACAAGTTCTTTTTTGGCTGATGCTGCCTTAAAAGTGGACTGTTATTTTTTTTTTTCATCATTGGCACTAAAGTAGCTATGGTTTGGTATGGTGAGGCTCGAGGAAGTTTTCTTCATCTAACCCACAAATCTTTTGTGCACTCTTACTTCAAAATTACATTTTAGTTGGCAATTTATTATTATGTAGATGTTTATAATCCTTTAGGATCGACATTATTTTGGCTTTGTGGGCCACTAAAATCATTTTCCTTAGCCTATTTGACACATGCCAAGAGGATTTCTCTATTCAGATTTCTGCAATCTCTGGGATAGGTCTTAATCCTATATCATTCTATTATTTAATAATTTTTTCTAATCATCCACTTCCACGACACTAGCTCTAGGTTTTTGGTTGGTCTCTTTCAGTATTTGTTTCAATATTTCTAGATGATCCTGTTGTTTACTGATGTCACTAACTTCTTTTGGAGCTAGTTTGTTGGGTTTTGGTTGTCCTATTGTGATAGGTGGCCTGGACATTGCTTGGGCATCACATCTATGGTGTGTTAGCATTTTCTCAGTTGGATGCCTACTCTGTTGCTTCTTTTGGGTCAGCTTATAAATGATGTCTTCACAAGCATTTTATTTAAAATATTTGTAATGTGGGGGTATACATCCTAGATTTCTTGTAAAAGAGGGAATGCTCTCTTCTAACCCTCCTATGGAGACTTTTGTACGTATACAGGACGCTGTTTTCAGGCTATACTGGGGGTTTTCTTAACCCTGTTCTTTTTTCCTAGGTGCTCGCACTTTGAATGTGATCATGTAAATACTTTTGAAATTAACAAAATGGGCAATTGCCTCTTATCTATCAAACAAACAAACAAAAAACTTAAAAAAAAAGGTAACTCAACTTAAAATAAAAGAATAGTTTTTCTTTTTTATTATTATATATTTTAAAAATAAATAAAATCTATTTTTTTAAAGAAAAGAAATACATAATTTATTTTTTATTTTATTTCTTTTAATATTAAATAAATAAATATTCTTTATTAATTTACTTTCTTTTTAAAAAATATACATACATACATACATACATACATACATACATACATACATACATACATATATATATATATATATATATATATACATACATATATATACATACATATACATATATATATATACATACATACATATATATATATATATATATACATACATATATATATATATATATATATATATATATATATATACATACATATATATACATACATATATATACATATGTATGTATATATACATACATATATATACATATACATACATATATATACATATATATACATATGTATGTATATATACATACATATATATACATACATATATATACATATATATATATATATACATATATATATATACATATATATATATATATATATATACATATATACACACACACACACACACACACACACACACACACACACACACACATATATATATATATCTTTTTTATATAATAAAGTAAATAAATATCCTTTAAAAAAAATACTTAATTGATTCTCCACTCAAACTTCTAATAATTTTTTAAAATTTTAAATTATTAATTAAAGTGCAGTTATATTACATATGATTATCTTAATCAATTATAATAATTAAAGGTCACTAATATTATACAATTCTAATTTTGTTATCATTAATTAAATATTCATGATAAATCAAAATTTAATCTTTAATATATTAACTTCTCTTTTTCTAACTTTCACATTTAGATTTTTTAAATTAAGTCTTCTAAATTAAAATCATATATTTAATTAATTTCTAATTACTTAAATGTCATGGTATTATAATTATTCCTTTTTATTAGATAATATTTAATAATTTTAATATTATATGATTAATCCAAGTATCATAATTAAACCTTTTACCAAATAAATCACATAGCCAAATCCACATAAAAACCATACAAGCAAAACTGACCCAAAATCAAACAACACATACAAAGATAAACTCACGGGTTTAAAAAGGGTAGGCAGTCAGATACATGTCCTCCTTCTTAGGACATGTAATTAGGATTTGGTTAGGGTTGGACCTAAACATTATATCCACATTCTTGCCATTGATTTATTGTGATAGGGCACACTCATCCTAGCAATTTAGGGAAGTTGATGCTTGGTACCTGCAACTTGAATAAAAGACGAGCATGTACATGTACATATATATCTAAATTAAACATATAATGACAAGGAGTGGTACATCATGTAGATCCTGACTTGTACATGACTATGACTCCGTCCCTCAACCACATTAGGCACATAAGACATAAATATAAAACAAACACACACACACACACACACACACACACATATGCAAGTATGAGGTAAGTACCATAAATAAATCACTAGTTTAATCCTATTAGCTAAAGCTTTCACAATGTTTTATAGGAGGTATTAAGAAGTGTGATAAGACACTAACCACATATAATATCTTCTCCTTTTCCTTTGGAAAAAATGTTTCATTATGCCACTACTAATGGGTGAACTCAAAGATCCTCTTTCAAAGGCTTCCAAATGTAAGGAATACAATATTTTTAAATGTGGTGCCATATTACTTTGTAGAATTTAACAAGGAACTATGATAATGTTAGAATATATAGTCCACCAATATAACTGAGAGCAGGGAGGGGGGTGAATAAGTTATCCAACTATTGTCAAAATGATCAACCTTTATAAAACTTAGCCATGTGAACAATATAATCAGAAACCATAACAAGATACTCATACACAATAACACCAGATATGTTAACTAGGAAAACCTTGATCAAAGGGAAAACCCAGGTGGGGACGATACCCACAAGATGATGTACTAATATAAATATTCCTTGTTAGAGGATGTACCCTATTAAGAGTCTATAACAACATTCAGTACACATCAATCCCTATTAGGAGACTTTGAATCCTTGTTAGGAGATTCCAATCCTGTTAGGAGTTGTAGAAGGAAGATGGACCCACTATCCAAACAACTTTAGAGGCAAGGCCAATGAACCCACTATCCTAATGATCTCTGTATTATTTCTTGTAGAATAATGGAATTGTACTGTATTGCTTCTTTCTCTTTCTTTGTCTTGTCAACCAAACCTATGCTCCTTTTGATATTGTTACCAGAACACAACCCTCACATCTAATAATCCCTTGGATTTCTTACTCCCATTCACCAAACACTCTACTCCTTTTCACACTTCCTTAAACACTTGGCACTTGATCACTTCGCAATCATCATTTTATAACAAAGAAAAATAGTTTCGTTTATACTCTATCTTCAAAATAATTCCTTGAGTCGGCCTTGAGGCTTTCCCAATTAATCATAATAAGATAATTAATTATTTTGTAATCACAATAGTACTGTCAGCTCACAGTCTATACAAATTCTTACACATGCAACACTAGGACTTGGGCACTCATTGGCATCACCATCAGATTGTCTTTTGTCACTGCCTAACTACACATCTCTAGATTATATCTTTGGTATAAGATATAATGCAATCACCAGAAACTGCTTCTCAGGTACTTTGTCTCTGTATTGCTCACTGTAAATCAGGCATATCTTCCATACATCTTCGACTTACTTTACACACATTGAACCTTATCATCAAGACACAATGTGGAACATGTCCTTACCTGCACATCACCAGATCATGAAACGTTTGTCTATATGACCTTGATCTCTATCTATTACTCTGCCAATCTTCACATACTTACTTCTTTGTTAACATCAATGAAAAACACAATCATGAATGCAACATGTCAATACTGCCACATCCTCACCAACACTTAGGATACTCCCCCAAAGGGATACCATTAGCATTCATGCTAACAATCTCCCCTTTTGGCATTGATGACAATATAAATGAACAAACATCTAGGTTCCAAGAATACCAAATAGTACTCTACTACTACTGTTGTTTACATCTTTTCAAATCCTCTTCATCAATCAAATATCAAATCCTTTGGAACACTGCTCTATTTTGAATCTTATAAATCAGAATCATGAGTTGTTCATTAAGAAAATTCTTAGCTTCTTTCATGTTGCATAACATGAATCTTTCTAAAACTCCCTAATAACCATATCTTCCCCATTCATACTTAGGAGATGTGTTGTATGCATTCTCTCCCCCATTGACATCAATGAAAAAGGCTTCATTATGTCAATTTACTACTTCAAGTATTCAACTAGCTCAAGTGTCCAAAGACATTGTTCAATACCAAATACCAAGAGTCCTCAATGACTTAGCTCATCACAGATACTCCGCCATATAAGAAGCATCCACATTCAGTCTAGTCAAACAATAGTGCTTTGTACCACTAGAATGATATAATCTCTGCATCATCTACTTTGAAGTAGGAAGGGGCATAACCCCAATTATACCTCTCAAGTACTCAAATGTATCTTTCGGTAAGGGCTTTGTAAAGATATTTACAATCTGATCTTTAGTACTCACATACTCCAATCCATCTCCTTTTCTACTGCCTTCTCTCTCAAAACATGATACTTAATAGATATATGCTTAGTCTTAGAATGCAATACATGATTCCTAGACATATTTAATGTACTTGTGTTGTCACAGTATATGATAACAATTTTTGAAAATTCTATCCTGATATCTTTCAACATTTTGCTTCATCCACATCACTTGATTACATTTATTTATTGTTGTTACATACTTTGCCTCAGCTGTACTATGCAAAATACAATCTTGTTTCTTGCTCATCCAAGAAACCAATCTTCCTCTAAGAAAGAATACTCCACCACTGATACTCTTTCTATTATCCATACTGCCTACCCAATCTACATTAGTATAAGCACATAAAGTGAAATCACTTGGTCTACCATACCATATTCCATAATCAGATGTTCCCTTCAAATATCTAAATATCCTCTTTACTGCTGCATAATGATACTCTTTAGGATCAGCTTGAAATTTAGCTACAATTCCAACTAAATTTGCTATATCTAGTCTAGTGTGAGTCAGATATTGCAAACCTCCAATCATGGATTTGTATTTCTTCTCAACTATAGGTGTCTCATCTTTGCTAGATAACTTGTGACCAACTATCATTGGTGTACCAAAAGGCTTGCAACTTTCCAATACAAATCTCTTCAACAAGTCTTTGAAATACTTAGCTTGTGAAATAAAAATAGCATCACTATTTTGCATAATCTGCAAACCTAGGAAAAATCGCATTTCTCCAATCATATTCATTTCAAACTCATTTTTCATTTCTTCATCATACTTATCACTTGCTTCATCATTACCTCTAAATATTATGTCATCAAAAAATATTACTATTATTAACAATCCTTTCTCTATTTCTTTCAAATACAAGTTACTATTTGCTATACGTTTAGTAAATCCAAGCTTTTCCAAATAATTGTGCAACCCTACATACTAGTTTCTAGGTGCTTGCTTCAGACCATATAGAGATTTCTTTAGTTTGCATACCATGGATTTTTCTTCTATTAGAGGGAAAGCTTTAGGATTTTCAATGTAAACTTATTCTTCAAGTTCTCCATTCAAGAAGGCTAATTTTACATCCATCTGATACATTTTGAATTTCTTATTCGATGCATAGGCCAAGAAAATTCTCATTGCTTCCATTCTGGCTATAGGGGCATATGTCTCCTCAGAATCTAATCCTTCTTACTATGAATATCCTTTTCATACAAGTCTAGCTTTGTTGCTTACAACTTTACCTTGTTCATTCATCTTGTTTTTGAATACCCATTTGGTTCTATTAGTTGGTGTTTTGAACCGCAATTTTGAACTTAGAATTTCAGTCTTCCTAATGATTCTCCTCTAATTTATATTAAAAATGTTGTATAAAGCTATATTGTGGAAGGTAGGTTTCCAATGAGATCTCATGACCGTAAACCAAAATATTCAAGTCCAAGATTTAAGACTTTCCTTTGTAATTTTGGAACCATATTGAGCTAGGTTCAAAGTGGTTATGAACCACTTTTTACTCATTCTACAAGTTTTTAGGTTTAGTACATAGGTTCAGTGGTTTACATGGTTCAGAGTTTAAGTTTGCAGAGAAAAAGTTCAAGTTTCAATTTTAGATGTATGCCATTATCGGATTTGAAATGTGAATCCAGATGCAAGTTCACTGATTAGTTTCAAAGTACCTTTCAAGGTTCAAAGTTCAAAGGCTTAACATCTACAAATTCAAGATGCAGATTCAGTTTTCAAATTTAGAACCATAGTAAAAAATGCAGATTTTGAGGTGTAAGTAATCAGTTCAGATTTAAGGTTCAGTATGGAGATTCATAGGTTTGACAGTTCAAGAGGACAAAACAAGTTCAAGTCACATCAACATGTTTTAATTAATTGGCTCACATAATGTTGATAAGGATTTGATTTCAAATCTTTGTTAGATGGGATATCTCGGGTGATATAGATAGGGGTGTGCCTTTTTCAACAATATCCAAGCCCGAGTATGCATTTCCCTCAAACCTGATGCATAAGATATTCTCGATAACACATGCATAAGTCATAAAAGAACGAAAAACAAGTGGAGTAATCGATCAAAGATGTTGAGGTGGGCATGATACATGCTTGAGCACTGTCGTATTATTGATGAACAAGTAATGGGATGAGCACTTTCTTCTTAAATGTTGTGGCAAACAAAATAGTAAACCCAACCTATGAAATTGACATCCCCCAAAAATGATAATTTGAAAGTACCCATAATGCTTACCAATTGTTTGTCAAAATAACAAAAGCTATCGATCAATTTTTTTCCAAAGAGATCCCTCAATTGATCAAAGAGTAGACACAATGGTATTCATGTATTTCAAATTTATAGGGAGTCGATCTTAGGAAATGACTTCAGATGTTAGCATCATGGTTTCATACCCAATAGGCGCACAGTCAAGTAGAATAGATGAAGGCCATGGACCAACACATGGAAAAGGCATCATGACACCAAACATACATGCAGATTGGAGATGTATTCTTGCTGGAATCACATGATCAGGTCTTCAAAGCCAAGACAAATGTCATTTCCATGCTTTGAAAGAAAGAGATTAATCTTCATCAAGTTACCTTCAAATGGTAGATAATATGCATGGTGAAGGAGTATGCTGGATAATTGCAATGTGTATGAGAGAATGTCCAAGCTCCAAAAATGTATACAGGAGAAACTTGATGAATGTTTGAGCTTGATCAATGGAGAAGACTTATTTCATTATAGTAATACCTCATGAAATAAGTTATTGATGCTCAATTAGTTAATAGAGCCACAGATTTGTGAAAGCTTCATATCTATGCATTTCAGATTTAATCAATCTCGACTTACAATAGACATGAATCAGTTCATTTTTTGGCAACAGATAAGCCCGGGTGTAATAGTCTTGTGGATTGTATGAACATCAGATGGAAGAAGTTGAATGTCCTTGTGAGTGGGATTAGTAGGCTCGCAATGTAGTGTAATAAGTGCAGATTGTGTTTGCCGATCTAGTATCATCACGATGGAACTTCAACCCAATCCCTCTTCACCAAAATCAAGCATGGGCTTGGGTACCTCTGGTATAGAAAGTCATGAATATGAGATACCCACATAGGGGATACACATATAGTGTTTGACAAAATTCCCCGATGGTGGAAAGTGAGACTTGAATAAGAGCAATTAACAGAATGGTTGATTATTGCATCAAGCCTTCAAAGGTGATCACCTGATGGCAATCAATGACTCTTGCTCGATGATCATTTGTCCTCAATCTCCCAATCCATGAAGCCAAGTCTAGAAGTTGAGGCCCATAGCATTCAAGGAATACATGTTTTAAGAGCATAATGATGGATTTGGAGCTTCGAGTCTACACCAAGAAGATAAAAAGAGAGAAAATCCTCGGGCTCGTACAAAACATCCACAAACTAATTTTTGGGATGTTTGTGATATCAAAAATACCCCCATTTATATAGAGACTTGATGTGGCAATATAAAGATTGGCTCTCAACATGATGATTCGGGTGGAAACATAACAAGTGATGGGGTCTTATGGGGACATTTGGCTTTGTGCTGTCTATTTAAAATTTATCCAAATTTCCATACTGACATCCAAGCATATCCCTTTCAAAGCATTCAAATACTTTAATTAATATTTGAAATGTAAAGTTATAAAACATGAGCACAGGTTTAATATTTAGTTCATGTAGCTAAATATTAGATAAACTTGAAATTTTTTCCCGAGTGTTGGAAATGAAGATTTTAAAGATTCAGTTTTAATAACTGAAAAGGAAGCTTATCAAAGGAGAAAAAGATCAATATGGAAAAAGATCAGTTATGGTAACCGTGCAATGTACCCACCACTTCTATATATTGGGAAAGCATTGAACAGTTAAGGGTTCCACTTTTTTTGAATGGATGGTGTGTTGCAGAATAGAGGAGAGCCATTTAGATAGTATTTTCATGTTTAAGTACTTGAAGTTTTTCTAAATAAGATGAAGCCGTACAAAACCTCCTTTCCTTGTGCATTGAATTAGTTTAGAGACTACAATTACATTTCTAAGTTTTTGTTCTTCAAGTTAATAACATGGTAATGAATTGTATGTCTTTACTTTGGCTGTGTAGTGTTTTTATGAAGTGATTGATAGTTAAGAATAGTGAGGGTAGCCCTCACTTTTAGGTTAAAAACATTTATCAATTGAATTCCTTGTATATCTAATCAAGGAGCTATACCTTGTATAATTTAGAGGGCACTTGCATAAACTCATTGCAACGCGACCCAACTGTTAGTTCTGTTTTGTCTTTGAATTGGTTTTGGGTGTGATGAGTTAAATCAAGTGGTTTGTTATGTGAAGACAAATCTGTTCACCAACAGGTTCCAATAACATTCTTGTCTTAAGGTATTGGAACTAATTCCCATGTTTCATTCTTCACAATCTGATCTAATTCTTCCTTCATTGCTGGAATCCAATGATCATATTTACATGCTTCATCTATACTCTTAGGTTTAACTTTATAAATCAAACATATCTCTTTATTAATTCTGTTCATTGTCATCACTCCTTTGTCTTTTCTTCCAATTATCTGTTCTGGAGGTTGATTCTTTGTCAAATTCTTGTTATAGGTGGGATTTTCTAACTCAACTCTTACTTCTCTTGGTTCAGATCTTTCTCCTCTTTTCTCAACAATTTGTACATCATTCTACATATTATTGTTAGTCTCAAAGAAAACTTCTACATTCTATCTAACAATTCCAGTATTATCTTCTTCTTCATTAGAATTGTAATCCATCATCTTTTCCTTAATTCCAAAACTTTTCATCAACTTTTACATTTGTGCATTCAACAATTGTCTTGGTTCTATGATTAAAATATATGTAAGCTTTAATTTTCAATGAATAACCAAGAAACACACCTTCATCACTTCTTGGATCAAACTTACCAATATTATCATCTCTCTTTATATAACATTTGCTTCCAAAGATTCTAAAATACTTTATCGAGGGCGAATGACCAAACCATAATTCATAAGGGGCCTTATCTATACCTTTTCTGATCTGTACTCTATTCATAGTGTACACTACTGTATTGATTGCTTCTCTCTAGAATGTCTTGGATACATAATTCTCAATCATCATTTCTCTTTCCGCCTTTGCTACTAATCTATTTCTTCTTTCAACAATCCCATTATGCTTTGGGGTCTTGGGTGAAGACAACTATCTCTTGATTCCATTCTCTTCACAAAACATGTTAAACTATCTAAAGATAAAATCTCTTCCTCTATCTGATCTCAAACATTTTATCTTAACATAGGATTTGTTCTCAACTCTATTCATAAATATCTTAAAATTCTCAAATGCTTCAAACTTTTGTTTAAGGAATACTACCCACATCATTCTAGTGAAATCATAAACAAAAATCAAGAAATATCTTTCTCCATGGAATCCTCTTGTCCTTGAGGGGCTACTCAAATATGTGTGAACAATCTCTAGCTTCTCTATAGTAGTGAACTTCTTGCTAGGAAATGATATCTTCTTTTGCTTAGCCAAGATACATTCTTTGCAAACAATGTTAGTAGACTTTATTATCTTAAGAAAATTTCTAACTGCAAATGTGCAACTAACCTTCACAATGTTATTAAATTTTATATGATAAAACCTTCTATGCCATAACCAATTGCTATCCGCTTTTGCAACCAAACATGCTATCTCAGTGGGATTCAACTAAAATACATTACCTCTGGACCTTGTTCCTATTCCAATCAGCTTACCATCTTTATCTTTGATAATGGAATTATTTTCTAAGAATTGCAATTGATAAGCTTTATCCACCAACTATCCAACACTCAACATGTTATGCTTTAATCCATCAAAAAAAGTAATCATCATCAGTGTCAGTCTTTCAATCAAGAGTAATCTTCTTATCCCTGTAATGTGACATGCTACATTGTTACCAACTCTAACAATACCTCCATCATGATTCCTGAATTTAACAGACTTATCCATAGCACTAGTCATGTGATGTGAACATCCATTGTCTATTATCCAATCAAATTTCTTTTCCACTAAAAGACGGGTAAATTTTTTATTGAATATCAAAGAGAGCTGAACAACACAAGAAACAAAGAGAACTACATAGCTTTATCTTGGTTCACAAGTTGAACCAGCATTTGAGATAAATCAAGGGGAAGCATCCTATGATTAAGAATATTCCAAGCCGACCCCTGCTCAGAGGCCCACTCAATCAAATTTCTTTTCAACTTGAGAAACTAGAGCTTTTTCTTCTCTAATTTCTATCTCAAGATCATCATCTTTAATGGCTATGAATCCTAGCTCATCATCAGTTTCACGTTGAACTTTTCCATCAGATTCCTCATCGTCATTTGCATACAAAAAATTTCTAGTTCTTCTAGACTTAAACTTTCCCTTATAAATTTTCTTTCTTTTAGGACATTTAGATGCATGTAATGACCAAATTCATTACAAGTCAAACATTTAAATTTATTCTTAGCATTTGTTCTCTTCTTTCAAGAAGAGCTATACCTTCTTCAATCTTCTTATCTTCATTAGATATGGTTCTACTATTGCTAGAAAAATCTTCATGTGTGCTTGCACTTTTAGACAAATTTGGTCAAACACTTAAGGCACTAAAAGATGTTTCAACTCTTTTCAATTCTCCAGACTATCTCAAACTTTCTTCAGCTACTTCCAATCTTCCAAGAAAAGTTTTCTTGGTGAACTTCTTAGTATAGGGTATCAACAGTTCAATCATTTGTGCTACTTTCTTGAATGGTAGTGTCAAAGTTTTCAAGATCTTCTACACAACCTCATCTTCTTCCTTGGTTCCACCATATGACTTGATTCCTGCAATGATCTCATATATCAACCAATATAGCTTCTTATAGATTAATCTTACATCATTTTATCATCTTGAAAAGCACATATCCAATTCTAAAATCTTATCCTTTTTGTATGTGTATCTCCTTCAAAAATAAATTTTAGTGCTTTCCAAATTAGATGGGATGTTTGAATTGACTTTACCTCACTATATTCATTCTCAGCAAAAGCTGTCAGTAGAGCTTCTTTAGCTCACTTCATTGTATTCTTCAAGTTTTTCTTCCTCCACAATTTCTTTGTTATCTTTTGTCAAAATCCAGGATCTTGGACCCATCTCCATCTTCATCTTCTCTTTCCAACTGTCATAGTTAACTCTATCAAACTTTGGAATATCCTTTCTAAAATGACTCACCAGTGATCTCCCAAAGTTGTTAAGCTTTCTGTTCAATATCCTAATGCTTTGATACCAATTGTTAGAATATATAGTCCGCTAATATATCTAAGAGGGAGGGAGTGACTAAGTTATCCAAATATTGTCACAATTATCAACCTTTATAAAACTTAACAATGTGAACAATATAATAAAAAACCATGACAAGATAATCATATACAATAACACCAGATATATTAACTAGGGAAACCCTTGATTAGAGGGAAAACCCAGGTGGGGATGGTATCCACAAGATGATGTACTAATACAAATATTACTTATTAGAGGAAGGATCTTGTTAGGAGTCTATAGCAACATTCAATACATATCAGTCCTTGTTAGGAGACTTTGAATCCCTATTAGGAGATTCCAACCCTGTTAGGAGTTGTGGAAGACATATGGACCCACTGTCCAAATAGCTTCAGGGGCAAGACCAATGAACCCACTATCCAAATGTTCTGTATTATTTCTTGTAGAATAATATAATTGTACTATACTGCTTCTTCCTCTTTCTCTATCCTATCAACTAGACCTCTGCTCCTTTTGATCTTGTTACCATATCACAAACGTCACATCCAATAATCCCTTGGATCACTTACTCACATTCACCAAACACTCTGCTCCTTTTTGCACTTCACACTTGATCACTTCACAATCATCATTTTACAACAAAGGAAAATACTTTCCTTTATACCCTATCTTCAAAATAATTCCTTGAGTAAACCTTGAGGCTTTCCCAAACAATTATAATAAGATAATAAATTAAATCAAAAGTACAATAGTACTATTAGCTCATAGTCTACACAACTTCTCACTCATGTGACACTAGTACTTGGGCACTCACTGATGTCACCATCAAACTGTCTTCTGTCACTGACTAATTGCACATCTCTAGATTATATCTCTATTAGAAGATATAATACAATCACTAGAAACCACTTCTCAGGTGCTTTGTCTCTATACTTCTTACTGTAAATTAGACATATCTTCTTCATCTCTTCGACTTACTTTACAAGCTTTGAACCTTATCATCAGGACATAATGTGGAACATATGTCCTTATCCATACATCACCAAATTATCAAACCTCTATCTATATGACCTTGATCTCTATCTGCTACTATACCAATCTTCACACACTTCTATGTTGACATCAATGACAAACACAATAACAAATGGAATATGTCAATACTGCCATATGCTCACCAATGCTTAGGATACTCCCCCAAAGGAATACCATCAACATTCATGCCAACAGATAACATGCAAATTTATAAAGGGGACATAATAAAGAAAGAATTGTTTGAAATTATTGCATGTTTTAGCATGGTTAAAGAGAAGAGAATTTGATTAATCTCTTATATGACCAATTCTTTCTTTGTTGTGTGTGTGCGCGCGCGTGTGCCTCTCTCTCTCTCTCTCTCTCTCTCTCTCTCTCTCTCTCTCTCTATATATATATATATATATATATATATATATATATATATATATATATATATATATATATATATATATATATATATATATATATATATATATATATATATATATATATATATATATATATATATATATATATATAGATTTCAATTATAGCTATCAATTTTGTGCAATTGATTTTTAACAATAATATCAATAGCAATTTGAAGACTAATATTTTTAGGGTAAGTATTGAGAAGTTTTTTTTATCATGCATACATTTCCCTTGAAGAGATATTTCATTATGTTCACTTTGCCAAATCATTTTTTTTTTCAAAAGAGTTCGAAGAAAATTAATGCATTGAGAAGTGGTAATACACTACCAATCAATCGAAGAATCTCCTTAGTGTGTTTATGTAAAGAATTCCAAATCCCCTAAAGGGTGTCCAAGAAAGTCAGGTTATTTAAATGAAAATAATATAACTTGAAAGGGGGAGAATTATCAATGGTTGATTTTTTAGAAAAACTAATGGTGGATATAATGGGAAAATGATCTAAAAGGGTAGAAGCATTGTCCACTCAAACATACGACCCCAATGGATCCTATACCTATGTGAGACTAGAGAAATCATGAAGTTTGTCTAGCCTACCTAATTTTCTATTATCTCCCATTCTACAAGTTTCCCAGTATACTATTTTTGGAGTGGCTAACAAAATTTCCATGAATAGGGTTGATCACACATAGAGAGTTATGACATTAAAGCTAATTTTTAGATTAATCCTTACTAAGATTTGATAGTTTATCCCACTTATGATTGAGGCTCTTCTACAATGTTAAAATTACCATCTAAAATTTAGTCAATTTTAGGTAAATTATAGGTCACCCTATCCCAAAGATAAATTTTCTCTTTAGAGAAATTTGAACCATAGATTGAGAAATATCCAATAAATTATTTGTTGATGAGAGTGAGAGGGTAAAAGTAAAAAACTATGTTGCAGTCCGGGCCAACAAAATGGATTTGGCTGAAATTGATCCAGCCAAAACAATTTTGGTCAAAAGGGTTTCAATTGAACACCATATGGAGATAATGTCTTGGACATGTGGAACATGGGTTTTGACCCAAATAGTAGTCATAAACCTATTATTATATATATGCAAAAAGAGATTGGAGCCCATCTTGCATAGTCTTAACTGCAAAGGTTTCTGGTAGACATTTTGATAAAAAACTTTCCAACCAAATTATCCTAGGTGACATCCTAAGTGGAATCTACGTCATTAAATTTCTCAGATTACCATAAATTTTCACTTTTAAAATAAGTTTTTCTATCAAAAATTAATTTATTAAAAAAACAAATACCCTTTTGTAGAAATGGAACCAACAATTTATTCATATAATATTTATAATGTTTTGATTAGATTTAGTAGATTTCAAGTTAAAAACACTGCAAAAAGTTATTATAATATTGAGAAGGGGCTGATTTGAAAAAGAAAAAGAATACTAAATCATATTAATTTTTTAATAAAATATACATATCACAAGAGGAATGAGTCTTTTCCAAAAATGTAGAACCTTTTTTTCATTAGGAAAAAATTTATATCTAGAATATGAAAAAAGATGAAAACTATTAAATTTGGGTATGCTAGACTTTAAAATTTCACAAGGAAGAAAATATAGGTTGAACGCTATTTTTTTTCTTGTACTGAATATGCATGTCACAATTTGAGATGTTGAATTAGAAACAAAAAGTTCATTTACATTTTATTTTTTGGTGGCAACTAGACCCTCAAATTTTCAACATTTTTCATCAATAGATATTTTGGCTTAGAACAAATATTTTATTAATTCTAGTTATTTATTTAAAATAATAAGCATAAAATTCATCAAGTTTTTACACATTTCATTATACTAAAATTTAAAATAGATTTGTCACTTTTATGCCATCAAAATTGAATGGTTTTGGTTCATTAACCTTTTCCTTTATAAAAATGTGATATAGTTAATTTGTACTTGTAACCAAGAGTCCAAACATAATAGTGGGAGGGATCTTCATTGCTATTGATGATATATTTTGAACCCAAATTAACATCTCAATAAGAAAACCACCTTTCCCATTCAAATGGTAATTATACAAAGATGTGGCATCTTCTCAAAGATTATGTAAAGAAACTTTAATATTGTCAATTTTGACTTTGGAAATAATAAAATATCAAGTTCCCAATTTTGTAATCATATCTTTTATCTTATGTTTTCAATAAGGGGGGAGTTACCTTTGAAGTTCCAAGAAAGGAGTTTAAGCTTCATGAAGTATGTAAGAAGAGTCACCACCTTGAGATAACACACAAAATCTTTTATGAAGACTAGGTTCTTCTTTCTTGGTATCTTGGCTTTTAAAGGTGGAAGAAGGTGATCTGGATTTGTGATGGATGTGAGATTATTTATTTGGGGAGTCATGTATTTTTTCTACATGGAAAGAGTGATTATAGAGGGAAACATGACAATTTGGGAGGAGGATAACAAGGAGTGGAGATTTGATAGGGTGAAGGGTGAGCAAGAGGAATATGAGAATGGAGTGATTGCTATTTTCTCTTACACTATCATCTAATCGTTTGACATGGCGATGCCCTAATATGAAGGGTTTGATTAACCAAATACATTAGAATACGTGAAGTGATAAAGGGAGGGAGGGGGTGCAAGGAGTAATGTTAGTGGAAGATGGGGAAATGAGTGGGATAATTTTATATATTTTGATAGGACATTCCTAGATCATATGACCTTCCTTTTGGTAATAGAAAAATGCATTTAATTTATTCAACTAGGCAATTGGTTAGTCTAGTCAAACCGTTGGCCAATAATCTTAATGCTTTCACATAATGGACTATTATTATCTACTTCTATGCAAACTCTTGGAGGAATCCTTAAAGTTCATGATTTAATATAGATATCTTTACACCATATTAATCTGGCTAATTGAGCCATACTATCTTTTTAAGAAAGTCTGAATACAAACTAAGGAAGAGTGATTTAACTCACATGGGGTAATAAGAGTGGGAAGGTCTCTTTGGATGAAAATTATAAGTCCAAGCTTCCAAGCAAGTAGTTTGCATAACAAATGACCTACAATTTGTATTGTAAAATCACTTGAGCATATTCAACTAATTTAAATATACATGAACCATACCCTTTACCTAGGCCTCTACGCCTCACTAGGGAACCTATGAGGACATCTAACCTATCACATTGATGTAGATTTTTTTTCCTTAGAATTAAACTGCATTATAGAGTACAATTATTATTTCATATATGAAATAATGAATG
The DNA here is from genome assembly GCA_028749045.1 of Cupressus sempervirens. NCBI lineage: Eukaryota > Viridiplantae > Streptophyta > Pinopsida > Cupressales > Cupressaceae > Cupressus > Cupressus sempervirens. Next base: position 900,651,470 of record CM053789.1, read on the forward strand.
TGGAAGTAAAGAAAATTAAAACTTAACATTAATATTATTAAACCCTTAAAACATTAAGAAAATATATATCCAATTTTCCAACCCAAGTCCTCTAGGGTCTACTCAACACCACTACTTAAGAAACATTATTACAAAGTCCTTGGTTTAACTAATCCACAATAAATCACTAAGAAATAATTATGAACATTATTATTTCAATATTTTTACATTTATTTGAGAACACCATATCCAGAAGTTCTTTCTTCTTTCTTTCAACATAACAATGATATTATCTAATCATACATAAATTGAATTATACATATATCCCAACTAACAAAACTAATCATTACCTATTTACAAGTACATAATCATGAATAAGATTACATCCTTAGGAGTATAATTACATTTTTCTCATGGTATATCTTAGTGTAGCTAGTGGTACAATGACCTCATATACATAACATGGTATACATTTAATGAAGTATATCCAAGAAGCAATAGTAATGTTAATTAGCACCACCCCAACATGAATTAAGACCACCAAAAATTAGTAAAAGAAGATTCATTTGTACTTGACCACATGAAATCCATAGGCCCACCCCACCATGCTAAGAAATAGACACCACATTCCCCACACATGAACATCTAGACAAAGGAAGGTGTGTTAATTAAAATCCTAAGGGTGCAAAATAAAACAAGGCACTCAAAAAAGGAAATTGAAACTACTATGGGAAACCAAAATCAAATAGAGGAAACCTAGGACACATACATGGAAGTGTTATCACATAGTGCTTCCACTTGGGTTACTTTGGACAATCACTAGAGCTTGTCACCCAAGTCTCTTGGGTTAACCTGGATGGTCTTTGGACCTCCACTTGCAAGTGAGAACTTATGTGGAACTAGATAATCCTTTTGCATTGAAAATGAGATCTAATCATTCTATCTCAATACTTCCCATGGACATACATGCATCATCTCACTCCCATACTTAGCCTATACTACCACTCAAGGCATGCACAAGACACTAATTATTATCTTTATAACATTTCCCTAGTTAATTTTCATTAGGTTATATAACATAAAAATTAGAAATCATCAAAATGTAAGATATGAATTAGGATGTGTATATTGATTGCCCCTAATTTTAATGACATGCAAGGGAAAGAAAAAGATGGACCTTCAAGTATAACCTTCCAAAGGGCCCAAATTATATTGACACCACTCAAGGTGGATGTAAGGGATGCCAATGCTAAATGTAGGTCCTTTTCCAAGATGTGTACTTAAGGTATCTCTTTATATAGGATGTTCTTTCCACTTATTCTTGTATTAATAATTAACTCAAAATGATTATGTGTTGATCTAGTGCAAGTAGATTGTCCAAGTCAAATGTAAATAAAGAAAGAGTATGCATTATATTTAAGTGAATGTACTCATCATAAATAAGGAATGAAGATAGATGATATGAAATGAAAAATGAAGACGAAGAATCACTTTGAAGGAAAATGAGAGAGGTGAAAGTGGATCTAAAAAATGGCTATAAGAATTTAATAAAATGAGAAATTGTTTTGGATCTGGGACTTGAGAGTTGATAGCTGCCAGATCTAAAAATTTGAGAACCTCTAGATAGGGATGACCTAGAGGTCAAAGATTACCTAAAGACAAGGGTTAATGACAACCTGCATCAAGGAAAAGCTCATCCTTATCCTATTCTATACAAAATACTAAAATTTGGAGCTTTGCTTGCAACCTAAATCTCTCATTCTGAGATCTAAGTTTACTGGTCTAAAAACTTGCAAATTTGAAACTACAAAATAAAAATGGTACTTTGTTGGAGAAAGGTATTTCCTTGGTCAATTGACCATTTAGGAATCAACTTTGAAATGAGAAAGAATATAAAAGCAAGATAAATTAATGTAAATGTTCACCTCAGTTGTCAAATATCCATGGATAGATTCAGATCTTCTATCCATAAAGATGTATAGATGCTTCTATGTATACATATTTAAGATGTAGAATGCTAATATAGGATCTGCACAAATGCAATAGATAAGATGATTTTTTAATAATTTGGATCAAGTTTAGATTGCTTATCCTGGAGGATATGAACAAAACATTCGTGACCAAAATGTTGGAAATGTGATTGAAAAGATCATTGTGAGAAGAAGATTGAAGATCAAAGAGGCAAATTGTTGTTGAAAGAATGTTTTCAATCATTTTTTTGTCATTGATGTCAAGCCTGCTATGTGTAGGAATGACAATTGCTTATAAGATCCAAGTACTATCACTTAGCTAATTGATGAAGGGGATTTGATCAACAAGATGTAACAAAAACACCTAGGGGAAAGGTTGAGTTATGATATTGTAATGAAGTGCAAGGATCAGTTAAGACAATGGTTGGATGATGTATTGATAACATACTTGAAGATACAAAGGTTGGCTACGCTTAGAAACATTGGAGGAATAAGTTGTAACAAGGTTGATTGCTAAGCTCAAACTAAGTTCATTAGTGGGTGTCGAGCAAATTTTTAGTTGGAGCCAAGTAAAAGGAAAATCTAGTGTGTGCCGAGTGATCTTTAGGTGCTGAGTGAAGTTCAAGTGTCGAGCATCAAAAAATATTAGTTAGTGCCGAGTGAACTGTAGGTGTCGAGCATCAGTAAAAATATAGTTGACGCCGAGCAACACAGTATGTGCCGAGCATCAAGGTTTCAATAGTGTCGAGCTACTGCATTATTGGAAAAGTCAAAGATTTACCAAATCTGAGCCAAAAAATTTGTTACCTTGAATTTTGTGAACTATTTAGAGGATAAGGATGATGAGATGGTGGCACAAAATTCTAGGTAAATCATTTTTGGGTGAATTCAAAAGGATTATTCAAGAAGTTTCTAGAGGAAACAAAATATGGGTTAGATACAATGAATCCTACCTAATCCATATGAATTGAAATTAAAAGAGGGAAGAATCGAGCAGGAAAAGAATTTTCAGACTTCTATTTAAGGAGTCACAGACCAAGAAGCAAGTGCTGCTGCTGAAGTGCTAAATTACGAAGTGATTAGAAGGGTGTCAAGGAGAAAGCATCTAGGAGAAGGGCGAGCACAGAAGGTCTGTCTCTACAAGTTGTCAAGAAGAGATGATTGCATTAGTACAATGAGCATGGAGACTCAAGGAGACTAAGCTTGAAAGGAGGGTAAGCTATCAGAGTTGCAGAAGACTGAAGGCTAGGTAATGTTAAGAGTTGAATGGTGATGTGAAATCTACAAGTTGAGTTGTATTTTGTAATTAGGTCAAATACTTTCTAATACTCTCTAGCAATTGTATTAGATATGGAAATCCTATGGACTTAGGTTGGTTTAATAGCCATTTGTAAATCCTTTAATAGGGTAGCATTCCAAGTGAATGTTCTAAAGTCCTCTAACTAGACCCACTTCTAACAGGGTGTGTTGTAAGCCTTTAACATGGCATCACTTTAGAAGGGTGAGAATTGAGTAGCATGTTATTGGTAGTTTTTCTCAAATTGGGTTTCCACGTAAATCACTATGTTATTTGTTGATCTTTTCATGTGTTATGCTTGCATGTTGATTTACAGTAACTTGCTAAATAGGAATATTAAAGCTTGGATGAATGTATGGTTGAATGTACTCACTACACCTAGTGAAAAAGTTTGAATTGGACATGTTGGACCTTGAATAATTGATTCAACCCCCCCAGTTATTCTAAAGCATTTCTAACACAAAAACCCATAAGTATAAAAATGGAATATTTCTATATGTCCACACTTCATAAGGAGTTTCATAAAAAACTTGAAAAATAAGATATATTAATTAAATAATAAGTAACACCATATAATTCTACCTAAACATATCTTTCAATACTAACAACACTTAACATCTTGCCATATATTTCCACTAAGATTTGATTTATTCTTTTCGCTACCTCATTTTTTTTGGGATATATAAGTAGTCTTTTTCCAAACAATACTTGCATGCTTAGAAAACTGATCAAATCCTTATTGTTTGATCATAACATTTTTATCTTATAACATGATTGCTTCTCAACCAAGGCCTTAAATTCTTTAAACTTAGTAAATGTTTTTGATTTAGAAGGCATAAAATAGATCTAGTTGTATCTTGAGATATATTCATGAAAGGTAACCGTTGGCCATTTTTGCCCCCATTCAACCCATCATTGATAATCGACTAAGAAATCTTTAATGGGCTAGATTCTTTGATGTGGGTTAACATCTCATTTTAACTTAGTTTCTTCAAGAGCTGAGTTGGCTCAGTTCCTTCATGTGCTGAGCTAGTTCAGTTCCTTTATTGATCGAGTTGGCTTGTTTTTTCCTTCACGTGCCGAGTTGTAGGTTAACACACATTTTCTACTGGGGTTAACATTTTGCATTAACCATTTTTTCCATTCTGGAGAATGAACTTGCTACTCTTTCTGAAATGGCAAAATTTGCTATTTTGGAAGGCTTACCTTTTTGTTTCCACAAAATTGCTGTTGCCTCTTCAACCAAACATTCAAGAAATTGTGCTGACCAATGGTTTTATGCCATGTGACAGATCTTCTTATGCTAGGCTATCCATTCTTTTGAAGAAGACCTTGATCTAGGGTTGGGTTTTATTCATTGGTTGAGGAGATTTTTGCAGCATCTTGGCCACCCATATTTGAATGAAGATCTTCATCTACAGATCATCTTATTTGGGGAAAATTAGATTTATTCCACGCAGGTCAACTTTGTAATTTTTTATGGTGGGTTAACTTGCGTGTTATCCCATCCTGCATTATTTTTGATAGCGATGTAGATTTATTTGTTGTGCCCATGACACGTTACAAGGATTGTTCTTTAATGCTGAATGATATTCTTTGGCCTTTTTTTCACGACATCTATGCATCTCCATGCCTCAATGATTTTAATGATCAAATCTCATGGGATTTGATTTCTTATGGCTGAGTGCATTTGGTTTTCCCTTACTATCACTTCACTACAACAGATTGATTTGAAGATAAGATTTAGCTCTGATATTCATTTATTGCTCTCTATAACTCAACTCCACTTTGGTTGGGTTTGAACTTCAAGTTAGATTTATGTTATGCCTGAACTCTTTAAAAGGCAATTGTAAATACTCTTTCCAGGTTCTTCTTGGCTCTTCTCCATTTGTATTTTGCAGTAGCATTATGCTCTACAACTTTTCCTTCCATTAATGAAATTTTTGTTCCTTACCTTTTCTTGCCATTCTATTTACTAGTTCATGTATTTTCCTTGTAGTGAATGTTTCTTTTCCATTTTCTTGATTCATATGTTGTGTTAAGTCTGTTAGTACTTTCTATATAGTGAAGTTCCTTTCCTTTCAACACTTCAACTAGTTCCAAACCTGCATGTGGATTCTTGGAGATAGAGTAGAGTCAAGACTAGTGTATTCGTGTGCTTTCATTGATGTGTAGTGTAGTTACAGGCAGAGTTGTAACCATAGTCCTATCTTGGTGCATCACCGCATTTCCTTTTCTACATCTTAATTTTTGCATTCCTTCTCCCTTTTCCTCTCAAGAAGTATTTTAGGTGTACCCTGATAGTAAGGAAGCTAACCTTCTTCAGAGATTTAGCCTCAGAGCACAAGTCCCACACTTGGAGGTTGTTTCTATGTTACACAAGGTTTCTTGAGAAGTATTCCCTCAAGCTAGGGTGCAAGATTTTGTGTCAATAGTAATGTAATACCAATATTTCACAAAAGAATCGAAATCCATTGCACCTCAGAGATCTAAATGAAAATTTATAATTGTCTCTTTTCTTTGTAAAATCCCATAGGAAATAAATATCTATTGTGTTTACCAAACATATAATGCTGACAAAGATCATTGTTATCAATAAATTAATAATAAATATTGTAATAAAATTTCAATTAGAACTCAAGATCTTCTTTGACATTGTGACTCAATATACGATGTCATAACACACAAGTATTTTTAGTGCCAATTACATTGGTAGAGTTACCAAAAGTAGAGGCAAATCATTTCCTTCATAAAGGAAAATCACTCCTTATGAAGAGAAATTTGGTAGAGTAACTTGAATCAATAAGCCAAGAATCATTATTGATAGTATTAGCTAAACAAAACAAAACATCAAAATCATAATCCCACAACTTTTCCATGTAGAAATGAAAACTATTTTTCTCAAGTTCTTACATTCTTTCTTCACATATCCTCTTTTACCATAGTTCCAACAATTTTTTGTTCCTACGAGTCTTAGAGTATCATTAAGATTTACACTTCTTTTTATCCTCTATAAGTCCTTTCTCTTCGAACCTACCTTGCACATGCAAGACATCTTGAGAGTCAACATTCATAGATTATCTCTTTGTATCCTCTAAAAGAAATAAGACTATTGTACTATCTATCATTGGCTTTTCATTGCCACTACTAATGGATGCGATTACATTTTCCCAAAGATTTAGGAATAGATCAAAGATTTAACTTCTGTTGATGCAATCTAATTTATAATCATGTAAAATTCATTTAGATGGCCTATAACAAAATAAGAATCTTTCATTGTTAAAGAATATAAGCTTCTCCTAAGATATAAGTTATGAGAAAAATTACTTTCATAAATATAACCTATTTTCTTCTATAACTTATATGAAGATATTCAAGATGACAGAATCTATAAGACACAACTAAATGTTTCCTCATGTCTTCTTGTCCAAATTATTCTAATATTTGTCAGCCATAATACATGGCTTTGTTTCTTATGAAAATGGAAACCACTATTCTTTGTATTCCACATGATCCTTCATTTTCAGTATCCACATCTCTTTGGTAGAATTGAATTTATTAATATATGTACAAGAAGTAGAAATTATGATCTATAGTATTATTTTCAAACATATATAATATCACACAACAAAATCTCTCACTACAAAAAAAACCTTCAACACTTGAGAAAAAGATATCTCACTTTCAATAGAACAATTAGCTTTGAAACAAAATGTTGAAAACAAGGTGAAGAAAGCTTAAAGTATTGACTTATTTGTGACTGGAAATTTTAAAATTAGAATACCAAATAATAAAATATGAAAGTGATTAATTTTTTTGACACAATAATAATCAACACCCAAATGAGGCACACACTTATGTGGATGAACCATTTTGAGAAATAAATCAACTAGATAAAGATGACACACATATTATTAATATTTTAAAAGATAGATCTATACAATAATGCCATTCACTTCATTTGTGCAACCAAACTTGACAAAATTTGGATACCTTCAAATGACTTGCAAAAATTTCTATGCCATGGCTCCAACATATAGCAAATTGAAGGAGGGAAAACCATAGTGGTAACTTGAAACAAGAGGTATAAAACCAATTGAAAAAAATCACACATAGGAAAGTGGAGACCCATGATACATAATAAAATAGTCATTTCCTTAAATGTCTTGAACATCGGCTAGACACTCAAGTCTTTACTTTTTAGAATGCTTTGTAATTCCTTGGTGACTCTTTGGATGTCCAACAAATGACCTTTCAAACTTGAGTACCCAAAGCATGAAACTCCATATCCCAAAGTGGAAAACCTAAAAGAGGAAACCTTATCTATTTTTTCTTCTCCTCATCATTGCTAAATCTTCACCTCTTGAAAATGAAATTACAATTCTTCAAGAAGAACAAATATTAAATAAAAAAATTTGTCTTGAGATACTTTCCAAGGAACTTGGAGGCATATAAATAACATAAAAATTTCAAATTTATATACCATTATATAATTTACTTCCCTAGTATAAAAATGAGGAGATATTTTCTTTAATCATAGGTCAAATAAATTCTTATAATTTTTAAATATATTTTTGTTTTAGTTTGAGTGTGTCATAAACTCTTCTTAAAATATATTTATCTTGTGATCCTATTGTTGTTATCTCTAACTATTGTTGTCTATTAGTGTCAAACACTTAGTCATATAGTAGGAAGATTTAGATGGTCATCATTGCGACCGAGCTACTCTATATAGGTCAAGTCATTTGATAACTTCTAAATAAACATGTATATGCCAAGCTCTATAGGAGCCAAGAAAGTCTTTGGTCATCAAGTATTTTTAGTATAAGACAAGCCTAATGATTGTTGAGGAGTAAAAGCATATTAATGTTGAGTTACAAAAAAGGTGTCAAGCATAGTAGAGACTGAGCAACAAAAATTTATACAGTGAATCCCAAGTATTAGAGACAATAAGTACTGAGCAATGCAAAATTGACATCCATGTCAGGAATGATGCAAACTTTGAGGTAAATTATTTTGGGCAGATATGGACATGACATTTAATATTTGTAGATTTTTTTACAGAGGTTGTTACACATTCTATGATGTGGATCACAGATCCCTATGATTAGTGTTTAACCAATCAGATGATAAGGCAAAAAAGGGAAGCACCAAGAAATCTTTAAATAGAGCATCCAAACCCTATTTGGTATGTATGATGATGTGGTGAGAAGAAGCAAGAAAGCTATTTGTGCAATCACAGAGAAGATCAAGTGTAAAAATGTGAACATTGTGGAGTAGGAAAGAGAGTTGAGTTTTTGTTATTGCTGAATAGAGGAAGCGACCTTATTAAGTAGTAAAGAACATTAAAGCTATATTAGATCAGATTGAAAGAGGATATCCAAAACTATCTTTTTAGAGTAGACTGAGGGTCAAGTATTGAATTAGTTTTAATAGATTGACTTAGGGATAATCTCTTAAAAAAGTGGTCTTAACAGATCTTTATAAATCTCTTAAACGAGTCCTTATTTTGTTGTAAGTGTAAAATCCTCTCACAAGGTAAGATCTAATGGTCTTAATTGTAAAGAAACTTGCAACAAAGAATATAACCATTTCCACATAACCCATAATAGATGTAAAATAAATATGTAATTGAAATCCACATGTAAGAGAATAGACAACATACCCACAAAAATGTGACACAAGATATACCTTGAGAAACCCTCATTGAGGGAAAAAATTGAGCCTCCAAAAGCATCCATCACCATGTATTATTCAACAAAAATCCCATTACAATACAACCATGGAAGCCTTCAAAGCCATAGCTACAACCAATCAATCTATGTGAACAATCATGAATCCACACATCTCATGCTATGCTTCCAACCTTCACAAATGCTCCCTTGACTAACCTATCAAGCCTTGTCCCACTCAACTCTTTCCTTTTTTGCCTTCTATATTTTTTTCTTGTTTGTATAACTACCCTTATGACTGCTTATATACTAGCAAGTCCAACAAAACCACCAAGTGGTATTAAATAAACCATGTGCTACCTAACCCATTGACCCCACATTTAATATTGAAATTTTAATTCTTTTTTGCAATATTAAATAATTACATGAAATATTATCACAATGTTACAATACAACTCATAAAGTATATCCCATGAGAATCTTTACATGTTGCACGTTCATCTAGGTGCAATATTACATAATAAAATGAAATAACACAATATAACAATATAATGCAATGTGTTCAACACCCATTATCTCAACAATATCCCACTTATTGTATACATTACATTAGGTCAATCTATAGCCAAATAAATGAACAAGGGAACAATCTCTCCATAACACATCCACCATCATGGATCAAAGTATACGAAGTGCTCCATCCTAGTACACGCAACAAAATCAAAGTATCCAACATCTCAAACATGAATGATCTCACCTCCTATTATGCCACTACCATTGGACATACATAGACGCCATCCAAAGATAAAGTCACCCAACCTATCACATTAGATGATCATAAAATCCTGTATCAACTGAAATGCCAAGCACAAAAATCTGATCCAAAGGTAATCACATGTATTCGTAGTTGTCAAAATATCCATAGCTGAAATAGCACCCACAACAAGTGCCAAACTTATCCAACTATCCATACCTCCAAAGGTATAACAAGTGAATCTCATATCATCAACATATCCAATCTTTAACTTGCAATCACAAGTCTCAAGAGCAATACCTACCACATATTTACCAAGAAGCTTCGACTGCAAAACATAATGTCAAATCTATAACCAATTCACTCATAACATCTCAAAGAAGTGAATCCATGTAGTATGAAGGACATCCACAAAACATAAACCAATAACCTACAAGAACAAATCTCATAACAAGTAGGAAGCTTTGTGAAAAATGGCGAGCACGAGCAATGGTCGGGGAGGTATTCAAAATTTGAATTCTAAAAAGGATAGGATCCCTCTGGACTATCAAAATTAGATCCTTGGGCTAGAGCATAGGTTGCAGAAGGGGGATGGTCAAGGGTTGTGTACAGGGGATCAATTAGAGAATGTTGATGGGGACCAGCTACTCCCCCCAAGGAAGTGGACAAGATTCCTTTGGTTCCCAAAGGAGGTCAGCTAGCTAAATGGTCATCCCTTTTTGGGATCAAGCCCTTAAGTAAGTCTTCTTTCCTGCCTATTAAGATTCTTCCTAAAACAAAGAAAGGTTCTTGTGCCATTTCCATCTTAGAAAAAATCATGGATCACAACATTCGATCCATGGCTTCTACCTTGATTGGAAAAGTCTTGGGGCCTAGACTGAATATCGATGTTGTGAGGACTTTTATAAAGAAGAAATGGGCTCTTAAAGGTCATATTTCAGTCATGACCATGGCAAAGGGTTTTCTGTCTTTTGAATTCAATTGCATGGAAGACCTTTCTTCCATTCTCAGTGAAGGTCAATGGGCTATTGGTTGTTCCACTTTGGTCCTCCAGAAGTGGTCTTCCAAGCTGAATCTGAATGACTCTTTTTTTGTTCAAGCCCCTGTGTGGGTAGACTACCTGAATTGCCTTTAGAATTTTGAAGCAAAGATGTTTTTGTGGGGCTAGCTAGGTCTTTTGGAGAAATTCTATCTATTGATCCAATCACTACCTCCAAAAGACATTTGAACTATGCACACATCTGCATAGGGGTTATAGAAGGAATGGACATGCCAAAAACTGTGACTTTTCACTCAAAACTTGGGGTGCATGTCCAAAAACTGATCTATGAAACTGTGCCTTTTGCTCGCTTCCTTTGTTTGAAGGCTTGTCATAAGACAAATCAGTGCCCAAAGGCTGTGAAGCAGAATAGTCAAAAAAGTCAGGTTCCTGTTAACTCGGCCAAAGCAAAGAAGAAATCCAAGCCCATTGGAACCTCTATCAAGGGAAGGAAGAAACTAATTTGGAGACGCAAAACCTACTAAGCAACCTGAGAACCAGGATGGAAAGGAGGCTAAGAGTAACACTACCAGGTAGGATGGAGTCCAAGGCGATAAAAGTGGTAACAGTCCTCTCCACCCTGACTCTAATACTTAAGACAGTCTCCAAGGTAGTGTTCCAAAGAGTCTTCAGAGGAAGGTCCATTTGTTGTGGCCATAGCTGTGGCAGAAGATAATGTGATCTTTGAGAAGGAGTAGAAGGTAGGAAGGTAGGAGACCCCTCGGATGGAGGTTTCAAGTGTCTCTGACTCAGACCCCTTGAATAATGGTGTTGATGATTCTTCGATGGTGGTGGAACACAAACAATGTGACAAAGAAGATGGTGATGGGTTTGGTAAGGTGGGAAGTCTTGGTCCTCTGATGAACTAGGTAGTATCCAAAGATTTGGGGACTAAGATCATAGAGCTTATTAACAACTCTTCTCGAGAAAAGATCTCACAATGGGAAGATTGGATTGACAACTATTCTCAAGATAGTATCAATGGCTAGAGTTTGGTTAAAAAAAGAACCGTTGCCACCCTCCTTTATCACCAACAACAACCAAAAGTAGGGTTAAGGCTAATGACGGGGGTAAAATCAAGACTCCAAGAAGGAAAAACACAAACTAGTTACTACAAGAAGAGACTAGAAAGAACTTGGTAGATGGGAGCCAGAAAATCATCAAGGAATACTCTGGAAGTAAGAAATGGGGCTCAAAAACATGAGTTAGTTAGGAACATGATCAAAGACCAAAGACCAGATTTTTTATTGATTCAAGAAACCAAAATGAGAAAATATGTGGTAGGCAAGCTCTCCTTCAACAAAAACATGAGTAGCAAGGCCATAGACTCGGAGGGAGCTGCAGGAGGGGTTTTGATTCTCTATAATAGCAAGGCTTATAAGATATTTACTATCTATAATGCAGGTAATGCCCTTGTATGCAAGGTATCTCATATTCATAGTGATGAATCTTGGTTTATTTTAAACCTTTATGCTCCCAACTCCAAAAGGGAGAGAAAGGTTTTCTGGGCTAAGCTTATAGAGGTTATTAACTCCAACAAGATAAAAAAAGGGATTATAATGAGAGATTTCAACTCCCCCCAATTTGATGATGAAAAAAGTGGAGGGCCTTCCCCAAATAAAGAGAGTAAGTTAGACCTTTTAGACTTCATTAACAACTTGGCCTTAATGGATGTTGATCTCACAAGGGGTAGATTCACTTGGTCTAATAGGAGAGTAGGGGGGATTGTATCCAAATCCATCTTGATAGAGCCCTTATTTACGCTGTTTGGTTGCAAACCCACTCCTATAGGCTTTCCCTTCTTCCTAGAATGGGATCAGACCACTCCCCCATATCTCTCTCTGTTTGTCCTATTACGTTACAAAGATCCTTCCCTTTCCATTTTGAGAAAATGTGGATCTCCCACCTGGCTTTGGAAACCAAGATTTACTCATGGTGGAACATTGAGGTGGAGGGTACTACAATGTTTAGGGTGGCCCAAATATTGAAGAATGTGAAAAGAAAAATTAAAATCTGGAACAAAACGGACTTTCGCCACATTTTCTAGGAAAAGGATGAGATGATTGATTAGCTCTGCATAATCCAGGAAGATATAAAACAAGTTGGATATAATGATTAGAATTGGTTGGAGGAAAGGTCTATTCTCTCTAACCTTTATAATATCATCTCCAGGGAAGAACACTTCTGGAAACAGAGATCAAGAGTTAATTGGCTTAAAGAAGGGGACTAGAACACCAAGTTCTTCCACTTATCTACTTTAAAACATAGGGCCATTAACAAGATTTTTAACATCAAGAAAGGATAGTATTTGTTATCTAAAGATAATGAGATAGCGGATGAAGTAGTGTAGTTTTTCTCTTCTCTCCTCTCTAACGATCATTCTCTCTCGATGCCTGATCAAGAGGATATTCTGTCGACCATTCCTTCTATTCTGCAAGCCCACCACAACTTTATGTTAAAAGCTATCCCAACCCTGGAGGAAATTTTTCAAGCTCTCATTTCTCTTTCGGGTTATAAGGCCCCTGGCCTAGATGGCTTTCTGACTTTTTTCTTCCAAGTCTACTGGGAAGTGGTCAAAGGGGACATTGTGAAGGCTGTGCAAGAATTCTTCAGGGCCAGAAACCTTTTGAAAGAACTCAATGCCACCTTTCTAGTTCTCATTCTAAAAATATAGGGGGTAGATTCGATGAATAAGTTTAGGCCTATTAGTCTTTACAACTCTTTCTACAAAATCATTTTCAAAGTCCTTACTTCTAGGCTTCTCAAAGTCCTTCACCTGATTATCTCCCCTCAACAAACTAGCTTTGTCCCAGGGAGACAAATTCTAGACTCTATTATCATGGTGCACGAGGTGATCCACTCTCTTGAAGTTGGCAAGAGGGAAGGCTTCCTACTCAAGCTTGATATGTCTAAAGGTTATGATAGGGTGGTTTGGAATTTCCTGATAGCGGTCCTCCAAACTTTTGGCTTTGACTCTCTGGTTTGTCAACTAATCTTTCAACTTATTTCTTCACCTTCTTTGTCTATTCTAATTAATGGTTCCCCTTCAAATTTCTTTTTCCCTTCAAGAGGGATGAGATAGGGTGATCCCTTATACCCTATTCTCTTCATCATTTTGGTTGTTTGTCTGGGAAGGCTTATTTTAAGAAAAAGATAGGATCAGAGTCTGCAAGGTCTCAAGCCTTCATCTAGTCATCTTTCTTTCACCCACCAACAATTTGTGGATGATACTATTCTGGGGGAGAGGCCACGGTCTAGGAGGCCAGAGTGTTTAAGGGCTTACTAAATACTTATACTAGGGGTTTCGGCTAGGCTATTAACTGGAATAAGAGTTTAGTCTACTTCATCAATAATCTGTTGGAGAGACAAAGGAAAATTGCTCGTATATTGTGAAGTGGTATTGGTACCCTTCTTGCAAGTTATCTTGGTATGCCTTTGGGGTCCAAACTGTCAAAATCTTTTTGGAACAACATCATTGATAGATTCAATAAGAAATTAGCTAGCTGGAAAGGTGCATCTCTCATCCAGGCTACCAAATGCACTATGGTGAAATCAATATTCCAAAACCTCCTCACTTATGCCTTAAGCCTCTTTGGGATCCTGACTAAGCAAGCTAACAAAATGGAGAAGATTTAGAGGAATTTTCTCTAGACAGAGGTTGAAGAGAACAAAAGATATCATCTTGTCACCTGGGACCATGTTGGCCTTCCCAAATGTTATGGGGGCCTTGGTATTAGAAAAAATAGATATCTCAATAATGCCCTTCTAGCCAAATAGATCTGGCACATCTTTTAGAGCTTAGGAGAATGGAGGGAAATTATGATTGATAAGTATCTGAGAAGGCAGTTGCTTAGCGTTTTTCTTCATGAGGTTGAGATTCCTCAAGGATCTTACATATGGAATGGGATCCTAAAGGCTATGGCCCTAGCTAAGTCCAAGGCTAAATGGAAAATTGGTAAAGGTGAGAATATCTTATTTTGGCAGGATGACTGGATGAGCTAAGGACCTCTTATTAACCACCCCAATTATGGTAGATGGGCAGAGCCATACATAAGAAGATAGGGTCTGAAAGTCAGTGATTATAGAATAGGTAATGGATGGAAGGACTTGTCTATGATTTCTCTAGAACTTAATTCTTTGATGATTAGCCGGAATGCTATTTTTATATATAACAAGGGGGATGAAGTCATTTGGGGAGGTAACTCGAATGGCCATTACTGTATCGCCTATGCATACTTTTCATTGTGGGATAGAATGGAGAAACCCATCTGGGCTAAGGCATGGATCCCTGGCCTTACCCCAAAAATCAACCTATTCTTCTAGCTTTTTCTCCAAGACAAAATCCTTACTCTAGACAATTTAGCTAAGAGAGGCTGGATTATCCCCAACAGATGCAGTTTATGCAAGCATGATTTGGAGACAATTAATCACTTATTTATTGATTGCTCCTATTCCTCCAATGTTTGGAACCTCCTAACCAGGGACTTTGGGGTTAGCTGGTGCTCTCCGGTCAACATTCAAGAATTCTTAGGAGTTTTCATGAAGGTTTAATCACCCAATTAATTGGCTCCTAGTCCCTTCCACATTTTTGTTGGGGTATTTGAAAAGAATGGAATAACCAAATCTTCAGAGTCAGGGAATCCCCTGAGTTTGTCATTGTTGAGAAAATTGAAGGATTAATGAAGGAGAACTTTGCCACCACAAAGGAAGGAAATATTGAAGAAGATGGGAACATCCGACCAAGGAAAATGGATAGGGACATGAAAAGATAGGAGGCCAAGTGGTTTTTTCCCCTTAAAAGTCGGTACAAGGCTAATTTTGATGGGGCTGCTAAAGGGAACCTTGGCCTTGATGGTAGTGGAGGCATCATCAGAAACAACTATGGTGGAGGAGTTGCAGCTTTTTCCTACATTAGTTGAACCATTTCAGTGAAGCCAGTGCTGCCAATCACATTGTTAAACTGGCCTTGGCTACTAGGATTAAGAACCTATGGCTAGAGGGGGACTCATTAAACATCATTAATTGTCTCAATGGTCACTCTACGCCTTCTTGGATCATTGTGAATATGATTGAGGAATTAAAGTCTAACTTGGGCAATTTCAACAAGACCTACATTAGCCATGTGTATAGGGAGGCCAACTCAGTTGTTGACTGGTTTTCTAACGAAGCGATCATCAATAATGCGAAGATGATGTGGCATGTTAGTGACATCTTTCCAACAGCAGTGAATAATTTAATTTTGCAAGATCGCATCTAGGGAAGTACTAGAAAAATCCAAAATTAATAATGGGAAGATTTGTAAGATTGCATGTGGGAGGGGGAGTTAATAAAAATTATGCAAAACTCTTTTCAAAACATAATAGCGTGTATGTATGACACACTTCAAGGGTTGTTTTGAATACTACCATTAATATTGGTATTTTCAAAAATGTCTTTGAGTTTCATAGTTTGAAAGAGGCTGAGGTCTATAAGTGTTCTATGAGTAGGTGGGGGCTTATTGTATTAGAGGAAACCATGGTGAGAGAGAGAAGCAAGAGGGAGCCGTCGAGAGAGGCAGGGAACTAGAGGGAGAAATTAAAGGTTTGGCATAAATTGGAAAAGGGCGGAATCACTAGATTCTTGGAGAAGCTCCATGGATTTGATGTGGGTGTTGGCTCTTGATTTAATAGTTTTACAAACAACCAAGAAACCAGACAAATGCATCTAAGGCTAGCAAATTCCTATGATGAATGTACCTAATTGCAGTCTTGGGCCAACTTTAAGGCATAACTCCTTCTTCACTTCAGGATCTGCTAGACCTAGGCGGGTTAACTTTCAGGTTCTGAGATATGGTACCAATGCATTTAAAACATAAATTCGAACCTAATTACTATAGACGTAAACCCCTTATATCTCCTAATAACTCATGAAATGACACAGATCTACAGTAGGTGAATGCAAATCTATGAATCTCATAAGTTGAGTGAGGATTAATCCTTTTCAGCCCACTATAAAAACATGAAAAACTAAACTGATTTGATTAAAAGATTTTGAATTTAACAAAACCCCTAATATGTAGCAGCATGAACAAGTGATCCTGTAAACGATTAGTGCCTTATCTATTGGGCAATTCCATGAATTAATCATATACATATAGGTATCTGAGATATATTTATATCTTTAGATATACGATCTATCCATTCACCTTGTAAATAGAGATCCATGTTCAATCTGAATCTCATTCTTACATGATATCCTTCTCAATAAACTTGCAACCCTGTTGATTCCTTGAAGCATTTACATAACTCCTTGAGTTATAAGCAACAATTAAACAACATACAACCTTAAGGGACTACAACTATGATCTAAGCTCTTTATTTAGAGATCATTAAACATTGAAAATTCATTGAGACTGGAGACAATAATTAGAATGAAACTAATGAAATTCTTGCTCCTTTGTATTCATTTCCTTGAAACAATACAATCAAATGCATGCAATCAAAACATGAAAACACCTAACATATTTGAACTATCTGTATTATCCCTCCTACTGCTATTCATTCAAGAGATATTTTCTAAAAAATATGTGGTATCACAGTATGGGAACACATCAAAACTAGATCCAAAACATGGTATCACAGCAGTGACTGGTTTTTTCTCCAAAAATTGGAACCCCACAATGAATGAAAGAAAGAAAGATATAGCAAGAAGTGAATTCCCAGATCTATTATGCAACTGACATTTGTCCACTTGGAATTCAATCCCTTACAACTAAAAAACCTCTCTCCTCTTTCCACACAATGATATGATTTGGTTTCATCATTGCTTTGTAACTGATTTGCAAAATATCTTTGATGAAATGATGAAAACCCTTTTGTTTCACCAAAATATCTGATAAAATTCATGAAAATGCTGGTGAAATTTGAGCTTCTACTAATTGAATGGTGAAAAAATTTGACCCAAACTACATTTTCACTATCTTTTAACCATATTCAGGTCATTACCATGTTATAAATCAGTTCTGAACTTTGTCATCTGAATGTAGTTGCAAATTGGAACCCTAGAAGATAACCTTGAATAACTTGAACATACTAATTCCTGTGCAAAAACTAACCTTAGAATCAAAAAGTTTGTTTTCTCACGATTCCGACGATATATAATATTGTATATTTTGCCTACAAGAAACCTCTAGAATCTTGATTTGAAAACCACCCCCTGGCATGGCACTCTGGCTTGCAACTTAAATTTTAAATTTTCAAAATTTAAAATTGTTCTAAAGTTCAAACTTTAGAAAAACCCCATTTGAACTTAAAAAACTTATCTGAACATGCACTTTTTGATAATAAAAAATAATATTTTTTTATTATTCTTTCAATTTTCTCCCTACCCTCTGAATCCAAGGTCAAACCTTTGTTGACCAAGTGCCACGTGGCACTTTGTGATTGGCCAACTTCTACACCCCTGCCACTGGACTGCCACATCAACATCCGAGCAAGCCTTGCTGACACGTGTCAGCATCCCACTTCCTCGCATTCCTTAATAGCCTTACATCTTCTTTTTGCAGGATTGCACAGACCATTGGATGAGGACACGTGGCACAATCTCGTACTTCACATTTGAACTTGCACATCTCTGCCACATCACTGCCACCTGGGACTCGTTGCCACGTGTTAGATTTTTGCAATCCCACATTATTTAACCTTCAGGCACTTTATTTTTATGGGCATGTGCCCACCGCATGATTGGGACACGTGGAAAAGTCTTGGCGCATCTCGCCACATTAGCTCAGGTACATTTTCATTTAAAATTGGTGACATCATCATCCAACTGTCATCCACTTGTTACTGGCCGTCAACGGGCCCCACACACATTGTGTCAAGTGGCTTCCAAAAGCCATTGGACTTCAAGACATTAAAGTCACCGTGTGCAAGTGTATTTAAACACTTTGAAATCCCTCCATTAGCAAATGTGGGATTAATTTTGTTCAATGGCATTTTGCCCTATTCTTCTTTTGACTATGTCTTTTCTATAACAGGTGGCTTCTTTTTGATGGATGTGGGCCTGCTTAACTGCTCCTTCTTAGCGATTGGTGCTCATGGCATGGGTTGCTGGAATTGTGTACGCATCTCCTTTTGCTAGTGTTTTCTCTGGTTTTGTCTTTTGGAAAGCCAACTTTCTTTTTAATGTGTGTTTGACTCTTCACATATGCAATTTTTGTTTTATGTTTGTGGGTATCTTTGCTTTTAAAATGTTTCCCCTCTTCCTTGCATTTCACCTTTTGAGAAGGCATCTTTTATGTGCTCGATACTCTATTTTTTATATTGAGCCTCCTTATCTATGGATTTCTGCTCATTTTTAATGTCTCCCCTTTTCACTGACCTATGTGAGTAGAGATCCTTTAGCACTGGGTCTTCTCAATGCATTAGCATGTGAGCTCTTTATTTATTAACCCCCCCTACATCTATTTCTTTTGTTTAGTTGTAGTGTGAACTGCTATGGGGCTCTTTTCTAAGCCTTGGGCTATTATATACTACCCTTTTCTTCTTTTAACGCATCCCCTATACAATGCTTCTCCTCCTTCAGGATGCGTGAGCTCCTTTCATGATAGTACCTTCTCTGTGAATCGACACATGAGAACTCTATTTTGATGCCACCTCCTGCTTTTATTTCACAGTCTTCCTCCTTCTGTTGATGGTCTAATTTTACAACATTTCAAATTGCTTGACATGCTCCCTTCGTGTGGATGCCTGGCTCGCTATTTATATGGTCATCTCTGTTTGAAGTGGCTTCCTTCCAATGCATGACTTGCTCTATGCATTGACTGTGTGAGTTGGTAATCTGCTTTCATATATGAGTGCTTGGCATGGGAATCTACTATTCTTTTCAGTGTGGGAGCTGCTCTTTTTATATGCCATTGACTGCTCTGCTATTTAGATGCACTGGATTCTTTATTTCTTGCAAGCTTTTGACCAATGAGGCCCTTTCTATTTCATGGCGGGCATTTGTCTCCAATGGTAATAACATGCCAGTGCCCTCTTTTTTTTGAATTCCCTCTTCTAAAATTGATAGACTTTCATCATCAACTTTACACATTAAAGTCTAAATGTGAGTATTAAAAAAATTATAATTGTTGTAACCATTATAATCTTCATTTAAAATGAAACAACTTGAAACTCAATGTTTTACCAACTTGATGAAAACAGTTGGATCCCAAAATGGGCCCGACTAATTTTTTTTTGTTTTCAAACAATTGAATTGTTCAGATTAATCCATTTGGCATCTCGAATCGATTGAAAACAAAATCTATCACTGAAACAACATTTAAAACTCATTTTGTTCTTTTTTGCAACCTGTCACTTTTGCACCAAGAGGTCTATTGATTGGCCTTAAAAACTAATCCAAACCTCTGACCAAGCTCTGAAATCTAACCCACTGAATCTTTGTTCTGCACACTTCTACCTTGTCGAATTTTGTCTCATGATGAACTCTCAGTCAAAAAATGTTGACCAAAAAAGTTGACTTCTTAGAATTGCCTGCACAAAAACATGTTAGAAAGTAATAAAATGGGTTAGGATTTGGCCTTGAAAACTGGGGTGTTGGTTCTCTGTCATGAGATGAGTATGAATCTATGATTTGGGCTCATAAAAAATAATAGGACGCATTTGGCAAGCAGTCAAAGTAGGCTACTTAGATTTTGCAAATTGGAAATACTGACAGAAATGTATTTTTTGCAAATGGAATTGAACTAGAAAATTGTGCAAATGGATTTGTCAAGACCTAAAAATTGGCACACTTAAATTATTTTCAGAGGACAACATAGTGGTACAATCCATTTGATCTAGGCAATCACGAATCTCAAGTTATAATGTGATGCAGGAGCATCCAGAGGTATAAGGGCAATCCTGTGTCACCCAAAAAAAAACTTAGACTTAGTTTCTCTTTTATGTCATTACATTTTTGGATACCCATTTGGCTCAAATAAAGGTTCCAACTCTCATAGTTCAACTATCAGTGCATTTGAAAATCCCAAAAAAATAGGAGCATGCAATTTGACCATCATTTTGGTGACCTAGAAGGTGCGAATTGGCCAGATGAATGTAATTGAGATTTAGAGCATTCCAGAAAAAGAATCAGGTCAAAAGGCCCCACGGTTTGAAAGTTATTGCAGTTTTTTGGGTTTTGGAGACCCCTTAAGAATGCTTCAAAGTCAGGTTTGGGGCATTAAATGACCTCGAAAAGGGTCAAAAAATGGGGGACGAGTGAAGCCTATCCATAGGGCTATAGAGCGCTTCAAGAGCTTTCCGAAAATGTAAACGGTTCGTCAATCGAAGTTACGGTTCAAAAGTTATGCCTCCCGGAAGTTCGGCTACCATTTTTGGATTCTTCTAGAATTGCACCGACTTCTAACGCAGCTTTCGGAACCTTCTATTTTGTCGGTGGATGCCTACTAGCACTTTCTAGAATGTACTCCTAGTCCTTAACCCTCCGGGGTCTATTTAAGGAGATTTTTGGCATTGTAAAAGGCAGTTCGGATTGGAGCTTGAGAGGAGGTGCTAAAAGGAGAAATATTCTCCAGATTTATGCTATTGTAAGCCCGCAGGGCATGTTTTGAGTTTATTTTCTCTGCACTGTTTGTACCAGCTTATTTTCTCAGTTAATATAATTTCCCCTTTCTATTGTGTCTATTCTGGTTGTTGGGTTGTGTCCCCATCAAGTGGTATCAGAGCGGGTTTTCCTGAGTGTGTAGACAGAGCGCCGACTGTGAGGCAGTTTGCACCAGGACTGTGTGGTTGTGGGTTTGAGTTAGAAGATGCCTCCACGAAGAGAGCGTGGTGGAAGGGCCAAAGCTGTTGATCCTGAGGAGGTTAGAGCCCTCCAGAGATAGGTACAAGCATTGCAAGAGGAGCTTCGTAGAGGAGCAAATATTGCCGCAGATGACAATAGTGAGGATGACAATGAAGAGGAAGTAATGGAAGTTGACGGGGAAGTTCTGAATCCTGTAGAGGAAAGGATTTTTAGGGCCATTTCTAGGTTTGGGAAAAGACCTACAATTGAAGTGGGTATATTTTCGGGAAATTTGAAACCAGATGAGTTGATCGATTGGATCAATGAACTGGACGAATACTTTGAGTATGAAGATATAAGGGACCCAGATAGGGTTAAGTTTGCAAAGGCCAAACTAAAAGGCCATGCCAAAATCTGGTGGCAAGAGGTTCAACTGGAAAGACTTAGAAGAGGAAAGGAGAAGATCACAAGATGGGATCGCATGGTGGACAAATTGAAGAAGCAGTTCATTCCTGTGGACTACGAGCTTGATCTATTTAAGAAGATGCATGGGTTAAAGCAAGCAGGAAGATCAGTCCAAGAATATACAGAGGAGTTTTACCGACTCCTGATTAGAGCGGGGCATGCAAAAGAAAATAAGGAGAAGGTTGCTCGTTATATCAGTGGGTTACGACCTAGCATCCAGGAGGAATTAAGTCTGGTAAGAATGACCAGCGTTGAAGAAGCATACCAGTTTGCCCTACGAGTTGAAGAGAAGCTGAGTAAAAGGTTTGAAGGAAGACAAAGAGGGCACGGTCAAGGAGGAAGGGGAAGCGGTAGATCATCTGGAGGCCGCAATGAAACTCAAAAGAAAAATGAAGATGAGGGTACTAGTAGGAACCAGAGGAATGAGGGCTTCAACCGCTCCCGTGATCAAGACTTTGGAAATCAAAGAGGAAGAGGTAGAGGACGTGGGCAAGGAAGAGGAGGCTTTCGTGATACCTGTTTCCATTGCAATGAAGAAGGTCATCGTGCCTTTGAATGCCCTCAACAACAAGGAAGGACAGATAGGAGAGCTGAGGGCCAAGCTAGGGTTGCTCATGTGGATGAAGATGCACAATCATCACATTCAGAGGATGTAGAAAGAGGAGAGACCTTAGTAAATGAAAGAGTCCTACTAAGTGGTGAAAATGAACCAGGGCAGATGCAAGTGTGAGGATAAATGTTGTGATGTGATCATTGATGGTGGTAGCACTGATAACCTGGTATCAGAAGAGATGGTCTCTAAGCTGAAGCTCAAGAGGGAGAAACATCCCCAGCCCTATCGGATTTCTTGGGTAAAAGATGATCATAAGGTTCTGGTAAGTGAACAATGTTTAGTAAAATTCAAAATTGGGAGTTACCATGATGAAGTTCTCTGTGATGTTATTTCGATGGATGTTTGCCATCTATTGTTGGGTAGACCATGGCAGTTTGATAGACATGCAATACATGATGGACATGCAAACACATACTCTCTGACAAAGGATGGAGTTCGCCACAAATTGAAGCCCATGAAAAAGGAAGGTGAAAAGGTATGTAGCAGTGCTAGGATTTGTCTTGTTGATGGAAGGAAGTTTTTAGATGGCATGAAACATCAGCGTATGTGCTATGCTTTGATTCCTAGGAAAGATAAAGAAGGTAGTAGTGAAATACCATTTGAAGTTTCAGATTTACTAGGGGAATTTGGAGATATTATCTCTGATAATGTTCGAGATGGATTGCCACCAGTAAGGCAAATCAGTCATCAGATAGATCTGATTCCAGGAGCTAGTTTGCCTAACAAGGCTGCTCACAAGATGACTCCTACTGAAACAGAGGAGCTAAATAGACAGGTTCAGGAGCTGTTGAGGAAGGGCTTGATTCGAGAGAGCCTGAGTCCATGTGCAGTACCTGCAGTACTTGCACCAAAGAAGGATGGAGAGTGGAGGATGTGTACAGATTCTCGAGCTATAAATAGGATAACCATCAAGTACCGGTTTCCTTTACCAAGGATGGATGATCTTATGGACTGCTTGAGTGGAGCTTAGTACTTCACAAAGATAGATCTGAAGAGTGGCTATCATTAGATACTGATTCGAGAAGGAGATGAGTGGAAAACAGCCTTCAAGACCAAGGAGGGTCTTTATGAGTGGTTAGTCATGCCCTTTGGATTGACAAACGCCCCAAGCACCTTCATGCGGCTCATGAATGAGGTACTTAAGAAGTTCTTGGGAAAATTTGTTATTGTCTATTTGGATGATATTTTAATTTTCAGCAAGACTTTGGAAGAACATTTACTGCATATTCGTAGTGTCCTTGAAAGGCTAAGGGAAGAAAAATTGTTAATTAATCTAAAGAAGTGTGTCTTTGCAAAAAGGGAGTTAGTCTATTTGGGATTTGTTATATCACCTGAAGGTCTCAAAATGGATCCAGAGAAGGTAAAAGCTATCTTGGAATGGCCTACTCCAAGGTCTGCTACTGAGGAAAGATCATTTCATGGTCTGGTTAGTTTTTACAGGAAGTTTATTAAGAATTTCAGTGGCATATGTGCACCCCTAACTGATACAATAAGAGGGGATAGAAAAGAGTTCAAATGGACTGCAGCAGCTGTGAGAAGTTTTGAATTGCTGAAGAAGAAGGTGACTGAACAGCCTGTGTTGGCACTTCCAGATTTCAGAAAAGTATTCCAGGTGGACTGTGATGCTAGTGGTAGCACTATTGGGGCTGTATTAAGCCAAGAAGGTAAGCCTATTGCATATTTTAGTGAAAAATTGAATGATGCAAAGAAGAAGTATTCTATTTATGATCAAGAGTTCTATGCGATAGTTCAGGCCTTAAAGAAATGGAGGCATTATTTGTTGCCAAAGGAATTTGTTTTGTATACTGATCATCAGGCATTACAGTACCTAAATAGCCAAGGTAAATTGAATCAGAGGCATATGAAGTGGGTAGAATTCTTGCAGAGTTATACATTTGTGTTAAAGCATAGAAGTGGAAAATCTAACAGGGTTGCAGATGCATTAAGTAGGAGACAGTTGTTGCTTACAACAATGCAGGTTGAAGTAGTTGGGTTTGATGAACTCAAGAATTTGTACCCCGAGGATCCTGATTTTGTTGAAGCATGGAAATCTTGTAAAGAACCTGTTGCTGTAGATAGAACCAAGTGGTTAGACTATTTGATTCAG
This sequence comes from Cupressus sempervirens, assembly GCA_028749045.1. NCBI lineage: Eukaryota > Viridiplantae > Streptophyta > Pinopsida > Cupressales > Cupressaceae > Cupressus > Cupressus sempervirens. The sequence continues at coordinate 900,676,130 of CM053789.1, forward strand.
GATGGCATGTTGTTCAAAGGTAGTCAATTGTGCATTCCAAGGAGTTCCATGAGGGAAAATCTGATTAAGGAGAAACACAGTGGAGGGATGGCAGGACATTTTGGTCAGGATAAGACCATTGCCATTCTTAGAGAACATTATTTTTGGCCTCAAATTACACAGGATGTGAAGAAGTTTGTACAGAATTGCCAAGTTTGTCAAGTTGCCAAGGGGTTTAGTCAAAATACTGGCCTATATCAGCCATTGCCTGTTCCATCAAGGCCATGGGAGGACATAAGTATGGATTTTGTTCTTGGATTGCCAAGGACACAAAAGGGTAATGACTCAGTATTCGTGGTGGTTGATAGGTTCTCCAAAATGGCACATTTCATTCCATGTCACAAAACTCATGATGTTGTCCATATTGCAGACTTATTTTTCAAAGAGGTGGTAAGACTACATGGTCTTCCAAGGAGTATAGTTTCTGACCGAGATACTAAATTTGTGGGGTATTTCTGGAAGACATTGTGGAAGAAGTTGAGAACAGACTTGAAATTCAGTTCCACGCATCACCCACAGACTGATGGCCAAACAGAAGTGGTAAATAGAAGTTTGGGCAATTTGCTGAGATTTTTAGTTGGGGATAAGCCCAAGGGATGGGATTTGATTCTACCACAGGCAGAGTTTGCTTATAATAACTCTATAAATAGGAGTACTGGAAAATCACCATTTCAAATTGTATATGGGAATAGCCCAAGGACTGCACCAGAATTGAGGAAGATAGAACAAGGGGAGAGAACAAGTGTTGAAGCTAAGGAATTTGCTGAACACATCAAGCGTCTACATGAGGAGGTTCAAGCACACATTATCAAGATGAATCAAGAGTATAAAGCTAGGGCTGATGCAAGGAGAAGACATAAGGAATTCCAAGTAGGGGATCTTGTCATGGTGCACTTACGAAAAGAAAGATTTCTAGTTGGTACCTACAACAAGCTGAAAATGAAGAAATTTGGCCCCTGCAAAATTTTGAAGAAACATAACTCAGGAAATGCATATGAGGTGGAGCTGCCAGATGGTATTCACATTTCTCCCATTTTCAACATTGCAGATTTGATAGAGTATCATGATGATGGTGCAGATGAGGAGCTGGTTTTAGAGCCGTGTCCAATTCCTGCTTCTAAGAAGGAGGAGATAGAAGACATTCTAGATCATCGTGTGGGTAGGAGTACCAGAAACAGACAGTATGAAGAGTATTTGGTCAAATGGAAAGGACGGCCAATCGAGGACTCAACTTGGATTTCAGCATCTGAGGTTTCCCATTTGGGATTTCCTCTACCATCCATAAAGTGACAGGGTCACTTTTCAATCTACCCTGGGTGTCTGATTTAGGAGCATCCAGAGGTATAAGGGCAATCCTGTGTCACCCAAAAAAAAACTTAGACTTAGTTTCTCTTTTATGTCTTTACATTTTTGGATACCCATTTGGCTCAAATAAAGGTTCCAACTCTCATAGTTCAACTATCAGTGCATTTGAAAATCCCGAAAAAATAGGAGCATGCAATTTGACCATCATTTTGGTGACCTAGAAGGTGCGAATTGGCTAGATGAATGTAATTGAGATTTAGAGCATTCCAAAAAAAGAATCAGGTCAAAAGGCCCCACGGTTTGAAAGTTATTGCAATTTTTCGGGTTTTGGAGACCCCCTAAGAATGCTTCAAAGTCAGGTTTGGGGCATTAAATGACCTCGAAAAGGGTCAAAAAATGGGGGACGAGCGAAGCTGTCTATAGGGCTATAGAGCACTTCAAAAGCTTTCCAAAAATGTAAACGGTTCGTCAATCGGAGTTACGGTTCAAAAGTTATGCCTCCCGGAAGTTCGGCTACCGTTTCTGGATTCTTCTAGAATTGCACCGACTTCTAACGCAGCTTCCGGAACCTTCTATTTTGTCGGTGGATGCCTACTAGAACTTTCTAGAATGTACTCCTAGTCCTTAACCCTCTGAGGTCTATTTAAGGAGATTTCTGGCATTGTAAAAGGCAGTTCGGATTGGAGCTTGAGAGGAGGTGCTAAAAGGAGAAATATTCTCCAGATTTATGCTATTGTAAGCCCGCAGGGCATGTTTTGAGTTTATTTTCTCTGCACTGTTTGTACCAGCTTATTTTCTCAGTTAATATAATTTCCCCTTTCTATTGTGTCTATTCTGGTTGTTGGGTTGTGTCCCCATCATAATGTCACAAACAAGGGTTCCAATCAATCTGCACTTTATGACACCAGTAAAAAGATAGAAATTGCATTTGGAATCGCGTTTGAAAACTAATCAAATAGATACGCCATGAGCTAAAAATTGAAACATAACAAGTCTCTGACCTTTAAAATGCAACACAAAAGGAATTTCACCATTTTGGTCAACTGGGTCAAAATTACAGCACGTCAAAAAGGGCCTTCCAGAATTATGTGTAAGGTGCATCAGCATGACAACATTAAAAGACCAAGTTTGAAGGATTCAAAACCTAGTCAAATGGACTCGAAATGACTCAAAATCTAAAACATAGGTTCTTGGGTATGGACATTAGACACTCCCAAAGTGGTGAGTCATGAAACATTTATGGGTATGAGATATTCAATTTCAAACACAACCTCGCGTCATTATTTGACACTAAGCGTAAAATGTAGATTTGACAAATGCTCAAAATAGGACTTCATGAAATGGCTCAAAATGTCAATTTAACTTCATGAAATGTTTAGACATGTTGAATGGAAGGTGCTAGAAGCATTAAACACCTCTTAGGCCTCAAAGGTACATCCAGGTACGTATGCACATTAAAAGTGTTTATAGGGCTCAAATTTCTCAATGGTACTCAAAATTGACTATGCAATTTTCAGTCCCAATAGTGGGGATCACCAAGACTATGGTGGATTCTTGGAAAAATGGGAGATTTAAAATTAATAGGGTCACCCACCATGTCAATGCGGAATTGATAGCTCAGGTTACGAAAATCTCTTTGGAAGGGAGTAATTTTTTCAAAGATAAGAAAATGTCGACAAACACTGTCAAAATTTTTGTGAAGGATGAAAAGGAGCTGAATAAGCTCATCAAGGTGGAAACGTATTACAAGATGGAGTCAATTAAAAATCTATGGAGGTATGTTCTCAAGATTATCATTGAATATATTTCCTTGGACCCCAGATTTGATAGGATAAGAACACATCATTTTGTCTTGCTTAATCACTTTAGGCATGGTATCAAAATCTCTTTTCCCTTTTATCTCTTCACCTCCATGAGCAAGGGTATCGAGGGTTTCAAGAGGAAACCAAATGCTAACCCAGCTCTTCATGAGGGATTACTCCTCTTGGTTTATGAGTATCTGAAGTCTCAAACTAGGGAAAAATCCCTTGGTGATACTGGGTGTGCATTCGAGGAAACAGGGAGCTCAAAATCTGAGGATGTGCAGAGCATAAGATTGGAAGAAGAGGACATTGTCTCATCTAAACCAAAAGAAGAAAGGAAACCCTTTTCTTGCATTCCTTGCAGAAAGATCCCCAGAGGTTCACCCTCTATTCCCTCTAAGCCTGAGCCTCAAGAGGAAGAGGAGGATAATGATGATGATAAGGATACTGACTCAGAGGAAGGGGAAAAAGGAGAGGATGATGAGAAGGAGGAGAAGAAGGGGAGGGAAAGTGAAAAGGAGGAGGAGGATTCAACTGATGTGTGAGGGAATCTTAAGAAAAGGAAAGAAAATGAGGCTTTTGAAACCAAAGACCAGATTCCTGAGATTCCTGGCCCTGGCCCCACTTCCACCCCATCTGTAGATATTTTGGTAATAGAGAGTGGGGAGGTGATAACAAAAAATAGGAGGTCTTGGAGGAATTTTAATTTGAACATAGCCAAATTGGAGATTGTCAGGGAGCCATTGAATATTCAAGTGATGGAGGACATTGATGGCAAAACCCACTATGATGATCTCATTGATCCTGGTCTAGTTGTGATCTCCGATAATGTGAGGGAAACTAGGCTTAACCTTTTGAAAAATGGTAGTAATAGTATGAGAGACAACTTCAGGTCTATCAAATGGTTATTCCAAGAAATTGAAGAACTTAAGGGGAGAAGAAGCTAGGAAAGTAACCAAAAAATTGGCAATGACTAGGGGCACAATGAAGAGGACAGAAGCCAGGATGGAAGCCAACAACATTTCAACATCTAGGAACACAAGGCAGACCAGGAGGACATAATCACCAAGGTTGAACAAAGAGTCCAAAGGATGGAGTTCTCCCACCAGAACCTGGAAAATTAGGTGATCACCACTTTGAATGCTCTAAATGAGAACATTATCAGCTTGGGTGAATCATTGATTAGTGTTGGATTTTGTGGGGAAAAGATGGAGAAGGCCAGCCTAGAAATTGGGCAAGCTAAGGATGATCCCAAAGATGCCAGGGACCAGATGGGTGCTTAGAACCAGGACCAAGAGGACAAAAACAATAGGAAGACCAAAGAAGCTGCAGAGTCCCTACAGGTTATTGATAGAGAGAATTGATAGTTTGTGCTTTTTTTTTTTGTCTCGTTCTTTCCTAGTGTAGCTAGTTTTTTCTTGCTCTAGTTTAGCTGGTTTTTTTGTTTCCTGGCCGTGAGCCTATTGTTTAGGGTTGGGCTTTGTTAAGCAGCTTCACTGATGTTGGAATTTTTTTAATATCTCTATTTTTGATATGTTGTAAAAACTTTCGAGTTTTAGGATCCCTATAAAACCTATTTTATTTAATCAAAAATTCTCATAACAAGTCTCCAACACTCTCCCAAGTTTTCCACAACCAATAAAGGAAAGAGATAAAAGAATAACTATGTCATCTCTCAAATGACATACATGAGCACAAACTAGTGATCACTATCTTCCAATCTCAAAACCAATGTAAGTGAAATGAAACATCCAAGAAGATAACCAAGACCAAAGAGAAAACATGCAAATGATAACCTATATCATGTCCTTCTACACACACCTCTAGATGTAAACTGTGCAAGTATGATCTTCTCCATTAAACTCCAATCAAGAAGCCTCAAAAACATCCAAACCATACCATAAAAATAATCATGGATGTAAGCCTCTCACAAGAAGATCAAACTCATAAACCATTCCTAAACTAAGGAATAACCATTCCTAATCCAAGGAATATGCCCAATATAAAACCATCTCTCAAACTCAACCAACATAACAACAACATATGCAAATAGTGATAACCAATGGTAAACCATCTCTCAAATGAACCCTCCAGAACTAATTTATGTACCATAGCTCAAGATCCATATCCATGAAAAACAAGCATAAATATAATGCACCTAAGAGAAACAATGGGCTATACCTCTCAAGTAACAAAATTCTGAGTAGACCAAGAGTGGGGAATGAGAATTCTCATCAAGATATCCAACTCTTCAACCAAGAATCATCTATTAACTATAGCCTCTCAAGTCCATATTAGGTGAAGGCCCCTCAGACTCTCCTACTAAAACCATTGACTATCCCAACAAACACTTCTCTAATCCAGGAGAAATCAACTTCACCACGATCTCTAAGTATCCATGAGCACTTGTAACTAATCAATCCATGCCAACTCCAAATGCAACATAGAAATATCATGAACTATCATGCTTATGATCAATGTATTAAATACCAAAAAACTAAACCAAGATCAATGCCAAAGTTCCAACCATGGCCTCGAGAACATAAACATAAAAATCACGATCTAAACCATCTCAAACAAAGAGATAATATGCTCCCTATAACATGTCAAAACTCTAAACACGTATCTAGAGTATACCATGACATACTAATGAAACTTAATGTCAAATGAAAACATAAATCACACCTTTACCAAGAACCCTATGAGTCATCTAGATGCAACCATCTCCACACACCATGAAGAAAATCATCTCCACATACCATGAAGAACCATCTCCACACACCATGAAGATAACCAAGAACCCCATGAGTCCTCAAGATCTAACCATCTTCACACACCATGAAGATAACCAAGTGCAACATGCAAATTTCAAATGCACTTCTGCAATAATAGGATCTAAGATAAACCTCCAACATCTCCAAATACTCAATAAATATATCAATGCCAAAAAAACTCCCACTCAACTGTGGTACCAAGTCATCATAAAATCCATTTCCTACATGAAGATCCTCAATGCCTACACTCACACAACCAAAGTGTCAGTACCAAGAGAAACCAAGATCTTCAAACCAAGAAGATACAAACCAAACTAGGAACTAATCCTGCACTGTCACCCCATCACTGCCACAAGCTCCCATTAAAGTGTGTATTCAAGCTATCCATGACATCATGATGAAAAATCTATTCTCTAACCATGCGAATCAACTAAGGTAGATCAAACCATCAAAGAACTCAAAGTGCACTTCATGAGCTCCTCAAAAGAAACCAAATAACCATGATCTTCAACCAAGAAGATATACCACCATAACCAAATTAGAAATCCAAACAAACGAACATCAAGGATGTACCTCTATATCCAACCATGTCATGCCAAAATATATGGCACCATGAACACATTCATGAACCAAGCATTTGACTCTCAATATGTCCAACTTGTCAGCATAAAATAGTCAACCACAATCCTCCACCATGACTATACCTGGCAACAACATCTCATCCCTTATACATAAAGAAAAAATCAGCAAATTATGTGACTTAGGGCAAAGAAAATCCAAATCCAAGCCACCAATCTAAATATGCATCAATAATGAAAGATTAATGGGCAAAGGCAACCCAAAACTAAGCTATAAATGCAACTTGTAAATATAGATTGGTTACAAAAATTTACACATTGTAGACCCAAAAATTCATCATACATATTCAAACCAAACATTGATAACCATGTCATCATGAGACCAATCTAAAATGACATCAAATCTAAAATCTCCAAACACACAATGTCATAAACTCACAATGCCACCATAGTCAATATATACCATAAATTGTTTAGATTAATATATCATCAAATAAACCATGTCAAACCTACACCAAATCAAAACCAATGTGTAGATCTCTCCAAGAGCTTTCCATTGACTACTTAAAGTCCAAAATTTGACTCCCTATGCTCAAGTTATGCCCTAATCTATGCTCAAAATAAAGAACATCTAATGTAGGCTCTTAAAAACCTAATAAAATTTTAAAATCATAGAACCAAATTTACACCAAGTTATAGTGCTCCGAATTAGCTTTCCAACACCTATAATAAGTTTGAAATCTGATATCCTGAGAGAAAGTTATGTTTGTTTTACTAAAATAGGTTTTTTACCATTTTCACTATGATTTTTTTGAGACAAAAATTTTGACGGGATTAAATTTGACAACCATCATAGGAAAAAACTAAAAAGATCTTTCATTTCCTTTGAAAATGGCTAAACTAGGGCATATTATATTCACAATTTATGGAAACATTGACCCGAATCCAATGGTGAGGTCTATTTTTGCCTAGGAGGTCATTTCTACAAGCTCCCCCTAAAACTTTTATTTAAATGAAACAGTCAAAAAACCCTTTTGTCTAGAAATTTCACATGCCAAAACTCTACCAACATTCCATCATAATAGTAAACCCAAAACCCTCAGATCTACAATAAACAACTCATATATCTTGCCATTTCTTTTATACTCTCATGCATTCCCATGGATTCAATCCATAGTTACAATAATAAAATCATAACTCTGATACCACTTGAAAGGAAACTTGTAACAAAGAATATAACCATTTCCACATAACCCATAATAGATTTGAAGTAAATATGCAATTAAAATCCACATGCAAGAGAATAGACAACATACCCACAAAAATGTGACACAAGATATACCCTGTGAAACCCTCATTGAGGAAAAAAACCTATCCTTGAAAAGCATCCATCACCATATATTATTCAGCAAAAATACCATTGCAATACAACCGTGGAAGCCTTCAAAACCATAGCCACAACCAAGAAATCTATGTTAACAAGCATGAATCCACACATCTCATGCCATGCTTCCTATTAGTAAACAAGTTTGTTGTCTACAAAAATACCTTCACAAATGACCCTCGAATGCCCCAAAAGAAAGAAAAATCTTGAAACCAACAATAGAGTCACTTGCAATTATCCTGTCAAGTGCTCTTTGAATTTTGAAATAGAGGTACAACTGCCTCCTTTTGATTCAAAAATAAATAATTTTCTGATATGCCTTTAACCAGAAGGCAAAGAAGGAACACTAATCATTCATTCATCAACATGATATGAATGCAAACTTAATTTAAATACTTTTGAAAGAAAATCAAATACATAGCATAGAGGGCATTTAATCAATCTTCCCTCTTATAGAGAAACAAAAGGGAAAATTTGATATTCACTACATGCATAGTGCATAAAACCTCAAGATTCCATGACACATAAGAAACCTTGATAAATGAACTAGATCATATTCTAAACATGGTTGGAGTAACCACAAGATCATTTCCAACCAAAGAAATGTAAATTCAAACCATAGGATCTAAAATTAAATTTCTCTTTATTCCAAATATACAAACAAAACAACCATAGGATCATTTTATCCCTGAATCATAAACAAGTTTGCAAAATAAAATCAATTTCTCCTTCCCTTCTCTGTTACAAATCCTCCAACTTAAAATGCCTTCCCTGTCTTGAAAAAATGTATAGACATTTTTTGAACCCCCAGAAGAACAAGAACTCATTACTATACTTTTTCAACCATTAAATAAATTTCTAAAGATGTTCAACTACCCTAACTTCTTCTTAGTGAACCCATTTTCTCATTACAGTGATAATTAATTCTCTTAAAGAATTAATTATTTTGAACTTTCCAATTTACCGTAAATAATGTAAATTACAATAATAATAATTAATTCTTTAAAAATAATTAATTATTTTAACATTCTTTTTCAAATATAATCTGCTCCATCAACTTACCCAATTAACTCTTTTACTTTCACACTCATATAATAATAATAATTAATTCATTATAGAATTAATCATATGAGAAATTAGAGTAATGGTTTAATGTTTAATGATTTTGTATTTAAAATATTTAATTCATTAATTCATTAAATAATATAAATGTAAAATAATTTATAAGTCTTATAGGTTTCTAATCTCTCATGTTGTAGTTAAGAGAGGAAATATTTAGGGTTCCAAAACCCTAGGTAACAGTGGCTCTCGCTAGGGTTGCATTCTGTGCTAGGATGCAGAGAACTCTAGAATCTTTGTCTACTACTGTCCAATGTTGTCCATTGGGTGTGGAGTCATCATTCAACTATTCTATATTTGTGATAAGAAATGTTAGGGAAATTCTAAGTGATATCCATTATTGTCACAATCTTTTGACCGCAAGGTTGATTCTTTGAATTGGTGGTGCACTGCCATGTGCATTAGGGTTATTCTTCTGACATTCAACATCTCCTCATGAACTCAAAGTTGAAGTAGCTCCAAAGTTGCTTCAATTTCAACTTTAGGTGAACAAAATTTGTCTTGATGAGTTGGATTCTCATTTCTTCAAGGAATCTCTTTCCCATGGTTCAATCCTTAAGGGCCTTTCTTTGTCCACCAATTTCTAGCCTTGGTTCAAAACTATTGAAGAAGTTGAATCAGAAGAATCCACTGATAACTTTGAAGATTCCATTAATGCCCTTAGGTAATAAATTCCACCATGTTCCAAAATGAAGAGGCTCATTAGTGACTTGAGAAAAATCACATGTGCCTTACATAACAACTCTGAACCCATTTGACACTTTAGATATATTTCACCTCAAAAATAAGTTACTAAAGGTCCCACTGAATCATTATTCATCACAAGCATTTTAGTCATTATCTCCCTCAATGTAATACCAGTTGGTGTTGTGTACTGGATAATTATTAGCATGTGCAGAGGATGGTATATCACTTTTGCCTACTCTAGATAAACCTTTTGTTACTATGCAATGGAAGATACCACTGATTTCTTTCCTCGATAAATCATCCAGGGATGCTTCATGGTCCTTGATGTACATGCATAGAAAACTCAATAAATTGGATGAATTTGTTCCATAGGTTCTAGTAGAACTTGAACTTTGATGGTAACTAAAGTATGTATACTGTTGATTGCAATCCTTCTCATTCCACATTAGATTTAACAAAGAAGCAGAACTTACATCGAGCTCAGCTTACAAATTCATGTGCTTTATCAGACAAGATTCTAATACAAGAGTCTCTAGACAATCACAATCATCAATAGTATCTATAAGGGATGAATACTTTCTATAAAGCTTAACAGAAGTCTCAAATACTGATAGAAGCTAACTTAGTGACAACCCCTTTGGCAACTCACCATAAGCAGGTGTGGAATCAACAATAATCGCTTTAGAAACCAAAACTAAAACATGTGCTTGGAGAATTTTTGGATCTTTGATTCCCTAACTTTACCCTTTTTTCTATTTTGACTTTTAGTATGAGCAAAGCATTGTGTGTATCAAGATTGAAATTTAAATTCAAGAACTAGTGCAACCAATTTCACCTCAAGTAATGCAGACAAACATTGCACTGGACTTATGATGCTTGAATGGTCTTCTAATTTAGAGATTCTAGAAATAGAATAGTCTCTTGTAGCTTTAATTTCTTCTTCACTATTGGCAAAAAGCATGGTAGAGCCATCTGCACAAGTGACCTCATGAGCCATAAGAAATCCAAAGTTTCTAGATTGTGTTTCCTTGGAATTGAGAATTGTATGGACTAGGCTTGGAGAAGACATCTTCTAAAAAAAAGATACAAGTCTTGTAGTTATAATTTGACTGAGCCCAGTATCAAATTCTAACAATGATATGACTCGTATAGAGTAGCACAACAATAGAATTATATCATCGGGTCCTTTAAGGCATGGACAATAATTACCACCATTTCTACTAAAATTTTGACTTGAATAATCAACAATGGAATATATCATTCTATCTTGGTTGAAGATCTCTCTCATGAACACATTCTTATTGATATGATGGGGACACTTGAAGTTAGAACCAAATGTTACAGCAACTGGAGAAGGAAAATTTCGTCACACAGGATGGTATTGATCAAGGGGAATCACCAATATATGGGAGCTTGATTTTTTAAGATTTAGTCACGCACTTTCATCACCACTATGGGATTTTTTAAAAGTTTCCCTGATGTTTGTAACACCAAAATTATCATTAGCAACCTTCATTTCATATGCACGCAGTCTCTTAATTCATCATCCACATTTTGCGGGCATGTTTGCCAATATATTCTGGCATATAGATATAAAAAACATTGTCTCCCATTTTTATGAATCACTTCTTTTATTCTATCTTTTGATACTTCAGACATACCATGATTTGTTGGTCCATTATCCAAATTGATGAATACAAGGTAGTTATAGTGGAAAATTATTATTTTTAGTTTTCCTCTCTTATCTTCCATTTGTCAAATCTCAACCCTAATTAGGGTTAGCCTAGTCACTCCTAGTATTCACAAACAACTGTAGTCATTATACGTGTGGGCATATGTGCAGTCACATTTCTATGCTTCCTTCCTACACATGACTACAAAATTTATTGCTACAACTGTCTACCAAGAACATCTTGAGAATTACATGGACTTCTTCATCATAGCAACATTGATAATATATATTTGATGCCTCTGCATACTGATGTCAGCAAGGCATGCAGATAATATTTATTTTTACTACAGCTTGACTAGGTGGCAATGCCACTGTAAAATATTACCACCAAAATTATAGTGCAAGCTACTCATCACAAATTCTTCCAAATGCCCCAAATTTTGAAGATAATGTCAAGAGAAACTCTGAAACCTTTTCATGCACACTCATACTAAAATTGAATTGAATATGAAGTTCAAACTATGTATCTGAATCTTCAAATCTTGAACTAAACTTTGAAACTGCATGGTAAAATTTAAAATTGAAACTTGGACAATACAACTGGGTGAGTATGGAGTGTTGCCAATCAATTCATGAGGGCCTTTATTTTGAATTTTTTTGGAAATGGATTGACTCAAGGGAAGAGAAAGATGTAAAGATGATGCAACTTTATTGAAGGGAAACACCAACGCAAACAAAAACAAAAAAACAAACTCAAGCCAAAATTTACAAAAGAGGGAAATTGTTTACAATGGAGAGGAGAAAACCCTAAAAACTAAATGTGACCATTTATAGGCTGGAAAAAGTATGAACCTTTTTGAACCAACTCTTGATAGAATGGAAGAATGTTTTCCACACAAGTGAGCAACACGACCAATGTGATCTTTAATTCATGTATGGAAAATGAATGTGAAGGAGGGAAAATAAATATAGATTCAAGATTTTCTTCAGCATTTTTGAAACTAGTATTATCTTTTAAAAAGATAGATAAAATGTCAACTATTTTTTCTATACCTTCCGTCCTTTGATTTTTGGATTGCTCATTTGATTTTTCCATTGTAATTTGCTGCACCAATTCTTCCACAGGAAGAGAAGAGAAGCGATTTGTAAGAGGCTAAAAAACATGTGAATCTTTTTCTTCCTCTTGATTACCCATTGAGTCCTCTTCAAGATCATTTTCTTGTCTATGCATCACTTCACCAATTTCTTTTTCTTCAAACATTTTGTCTTCCTTTTCTACTTTTGGGCAATCATTTGATGCTTTAGGCTGTAGTAATGCTTTATCAGTCTCCAAGAAATCAAACACGAAATGCTCATAGGAAAAGCTATCCAAGCCTTCCCAAACAACATCATTTGGTGGAATGCCATCAGAAGTCTCAAATATAAAAGAATCAAATTATGCACTTTGAAAATCTCCTAATAAGTTTTCATTTGATCTGTCACGTTCCAGTGTTTGTTCAGTGGGAGATATATCAAAGCCAATCATTGAGTTAGTTGACTGTGAGGCACAATCATCATCATAATCAACATTTAGATGGTAGGCTCCAACCACATTACATGAAGTGCTTTCAATCACAGGAGGGATTAGGTGATCTTCATCATTGAAAACCATTAAACATTGATAAGTAGGAGGTGCCGATTTAATTGCTTTGAGAAAGAGCCTTTTTTGTTTAGGCTTTTCCTTTAGATAATTCTGTTGTTCACAGAGATAAATTCCTTCCTATGCAATTTGTTTACACTTCATTCAACTTAGAAACATGTCATCATCTAAAATAATAGCCTCCCTTTGTGCATGTTGCAATGTTTGCACTTTTAAATGAAGAAGCAAGAATTTAATTTTTGTTTGCATGGCAACAATGAAAACACACAACTGATTGTTTTCAGTTGGTTGGTTGGTTAGGGGTATCTTACCAACACTTCTATTGAATCTATCAACAAAATCTCTCATGGCTTCCCCTTCGTTGATCTTGATTTGAAAGAAATTAAATAACATCTTAGCAACATCAACCACATGCATAAACCTTTGTAGGAAGTTTACCTCAAGATCATTCCAGCAAGTGATACAACTATCAGATAAATTTTGGAACCAATCTATTGCACTTCCAATGAGGCTTCCAACAAATAATCTAACAAAGACATTCTCCTCTTGCACACCAAGAATCCCACAGGCAATTGTAATTTCTTTAATGTGATCATCAGGGTCTTGATTTGCATCACCAAAAAAATTTGGGAGATATTTTAATGAATTCTTAGGTAAGGCTAAGTATTGAGATAAAGAAAATGGCCCAATCTGAGCCCCCCATGGCTGGGCTAGAACTAAAGCCATAACACCACAATTCTTTCACCATAATCAATTAGAGTTGCCAACTTCTATCCTCAGGGAGGTAACCTTCATATTTCCAAGAAAAGAAAAGCACAGGAACTTGCTTTCTTTCCCTAGTAGAGTCACCAAAAACTGTTAGTAAATAGGTTTGTCCTCTACAAAAATACCTTCAAAATGACCCTCAAATGCCCCAAAAGAAAGACAAACCCTGAAACCAACAATAGAGTCACTTGCAATTATCCTATCAAGTGCTCTTTGAATTTTGAAATAGAGGTACAACTCCCTCTTTTTAATTCAAAAATAAATAATTTTCTGATATGCCTTTAACTATAAGACAAAGAAGGAACACTAATCATTCATTCATCAACATGATATGAATGCAATCCTTAATTTAAATACTTTTGAAAGGAAATCAAATACATAGCACAGAGGCCATCTAATCAATCTTCCCGCTTATAGAGAAACAAAAGGAAAAATTTGATATTCACTACATGCATAGTGCATAAAACCTCAGGATTCCATGACACATAAGAAACCTTGATAAATGAACAAGATCATATTTCGAACATGGTTGGAGTAACCATAAGATCATTTCCAACTAGAGAAATGTAAATTCAAAACATAGAATCTAAAATTAAATTTCTCTTTATTCCAAATATGTAAACAAAACAACCATAGGATCATTTTATCCTTGCATCATAAACAATTTTGCAAAATAAAATCAATTTCTCCTTCCCTTCTCTATTACAAATCCTCCAACTTAAAATGCCTTCCCTATCTTGAAAAAATGTACAGACATTTTTCTAACCCCCAGAAGAACAAGAACTTGTTACTATCCTTTTTCAACCATTAAATAAATTTTTAAAGACGTTCAACTACTCCAACTTCTTCTTGCCGAACTCATTTTCCCATTACAATGATAGTTAATTCTCTTAAAGAATTAATTATTAATTTTGAACTTTCCAATTTACCCTAACTAATGCAAATTACAATAATAATAATAAATTCTTTAAAAAGAATTAATTATTTTAACATTCTTTTTCAAATATAATTTGCTCCATCAACTTACCCAATTAACTATTTTACTTTCACCCTCATATAATAATAATAATTAATTCGTTATAGAATTAATCATATGAGAAATTAGGGTAATAGTTTAATATTTAATGACTTGGTATTTAAAATATTTAATTCATTAATTCATTAAATAATATAAATGCAAAATAATTTATAAGTCTTATAGGTTTTTAATCTCTCATGTTGTAGTTAAGAGGGGAAATATTTAGGGTTCCAAAACCCTAGGTAACACTTTCAACCTTCACAAATGTTCCCTTGACTAACCTATCAAGCCTTGTCCCACTCGACTCTTTCCTTTTATGCCTTCTATCTTTTTTTCTTGTTTGTACAACTACCCTTGTGGTTGCTTATATACTAGCAAGTCCCACAAAACCACCAAGTGGTATTACATAAACCATGTGCTACCTAACCCATTGGCCCCACATTTAATATTTGAATTTTAATTCTTTTCCGTAATATTAAATAATTACATGAAATATTATCACAATGTTACAATAAAACTCATTAAGTATATCCCATGGGAATCTTTACATGTTGCACGTTCATCTAGGCACAACATTACATAATAAAATGAAATAATACAATATAAAAATATAATAAAATGTGTGCAATAACCATTATCTCAACATTAACAACCTTTAATAGGGAAAACCCCTCAGAGGGTAGATCATCAAATATGATCAAACATTGTGACCCTAATAGGTTAACTTTTTTACTACAATAGTGAAGATTTGTGGGTGTCATCCCCACCCCAATTTTACCTTCATCTTGGAGGGTTTCTAGGTAATTGAAACTTTGTGTTACATGTTTATATTTTATGCATATAATTGATAGATTAGATCTACATATTACAAGGTTAGTTTTATTAGCGAATATTTGCCATTTGGTGAATGTTCCCGTCTACCAATGTTGGTTTGGAAAAAAACTTTATGCATATATGGGTTGGTGCATTGCCTCAAGTTTACCAAATATAAGTCAAACCCCCGGGACCATTGCTAGAGGATTTATGCCATCAGACCTCCTTTCAAGATGAAATAGCCAATCATAAATTTTTTTGGCACACGACATATTAAACACATTCACCTATAATTTCCCAAGCAGAACTTTTTGGACAACCTTAATTCACCCTTAGTTTTAAAAAATGTTTTAGGTCAGGGATGGAATTTTCCCCCTAAATATATAGACACGTGTCCACACAAATTCACTTTCACAAACTATATTATGCATGGTCATATAATGGACGAACCATATTCGCCTTGAAAATTCTAAAATATAGGTTTTTCTTACGTGGGCTTCGCCAAATATTTGGTATGCGCTATAATATTCTTGTAGATTTTAACAAAAAAGAGTGGTATAAATACATTCATAGATCAACAGGTTGTCTCAATTCTAATTAGTAGCAAAGTCTTAATTTCTCATACTGTCGAGATCATTGTCAAACAACATGTGAGTGCGACGACTACATTTAGCAAAAGGTGAGTAACTCATATCCCTATCTGTCTTTTCTTTGTAATTTTAGTTCATTCTTATATTTAGTAGATACAAGTTATATTGTTAGTGGTCAGTTATGAACTTTTGAACTAGGACTAGTGACCATTACCACCGAGTCATGCAGTAACTAGGGAGACTTATGACACCTATATTTTATAGTGTAGGTCGTACAACCAATGAATACTATTTAGATAAATATATGTAATAGACTGTAGTCAACTACCATATTTTGAACAACTTGAATTTTATGGCAGCCTATATTTATTGGGAGATGTCAAACATGAACAAGAGTAAGAATCTTACATGTGGTGGAAGTCACAGAAGGCCAACCAAGCACACTCACATAAACTTGTCATCATATTTTGGTGGCCAAAATCAGGAAGCTACATCATCACAAGTGTATTTACAAGATTCCCAACCACTGCCACTACCAATTCCATTGACACATATTGAAGAAGTTGGTGAACCTGATATATTTGATCACGATGAACTTAAAGAAGATATTCAGGTAAATACCTAGAGTAGCCAAGATGTGCAGGTCAATACCTAGAGTAGCAAAAATAATATAATAGACTTGTATGATAATTCCAAAGATGGTGGTGGTGCATGATTGGGGAAGGGAAAAATGAAATACAATTGAAAAATTAGTGTGAAATCCAAAAAAATTGGCATTGGGATCTATCAATTAGAAATTTTCAAATAGAATGGGCCTCAAAGTATCCATTCATTAAACCTGTATGCAATCCAAAAGAAGGTGAGCCTTTAGTAGAATGTAGATGTATAATATGCACAAGGATAAATACAAAGGAAAATAGGTTGCAGCTAAAAATTGACACCATAGAAAATCATATGGGTAAAGTTTATGAGAAGCAAATCATAGATGGAGTGAAAAAATTAGTGACAAGATGGAAAACCAAGGATGAATGTCAACATGTTAAGAATGTAGAAATCTTAGAATTTTAGGACAAAATATGATGAAGCCTACTAGAGTAAAGGGATCCATTGAATCTCTTTTTGGAAAATAAATGGAGTTTCAAAAATGGGTAAAGTTCTTTAGTTAAGTGTTTTCTTCTATATTTTATGCAAAGAGCGTGCCATGACAGACTACCCATCATTGAGTAGTTTATTACACTTTGCAAAAGTTTGTTATTATCTGAGGAGTCACTGGTTAGTAAACAACGAATGAGAATGGGAAAGTTATCTTCTCGAGGTTGAAAAGGAAAATATCAAAGCAAAAATAAAAGAGTCAAATTTCATTTCATTATCTTTAGATGAGGTGACATCAATAGAAAATACTTCCTGGGTATGCATGCATGTCTATACTATACACAATTTTGTTTACCAACCCAATCTACTAACTATTGTTAAATTGAAAGATAATTTAATGATGGAAAACATATTTGAAGTACTAAAGAGTTCCCTAATTGAATATGGAGGTATAGATGAAACAAAGATTGCCCAAAAGTTGGTGTGTGTTGGAGTAGATGGAACTTTAGTAATGCAATGCCATAAGAATGGTCTTGTCACAAAACTAAAAGAATTTCTTGCACCTTACTTTGTTGGCATTCACTGCATAGCCTACATAATGAATCTAGCTTTTGGAATCATCAACAACTCTCCACAAATACATAGAGTTGAAGTTTTAATCAAAGAAACCTATAGGAACTTTTTTCAAAGTCCTAAATGATTCAGGGAATTGCAACTATTTGTTGAGGGCCTAACTAATGGAAAAAAGCTACTTAAGGATAATGATATCAAATGGATCTCTTTGGATGGACAAGGTCATCGGGTTTTTTCTAAATATCCATCATTGCTTGGTACAATGGAATCAACTCATGACAATCAGGGTGGTCAACAAAATTATGGTGATCTACTTGAAAGGTTAATAATGTAGAGGCACTCTTAATGTTAGCAACCATTCTTCCCATGCTAGAGGAAATTAGAAATATAATTAAGAAGATCCAACAAAGATTTATGTATTTTTTAGAATATAATATGCTGCATAAAATGACATGCATGACCCTCGATAATCTCTATAGAAATCTATATTCATTTTTTGTGAATGAAAAACTTTCAGGGTGGATGGGAATCACAAGTTTGGATAATCTTGATAACTTTTAAAGATTGATGAAAAGAGAAAATAATGTGCTAATAGACGGGGTGTTGAGATACCAATGCACTACTATGGAAGGCCCATGTCCATGAGAAAAGGAAAGAAAACCACATAACCTAAATTAACTGTTACAAAGGAGGTGTTTGAATAGATTGTTGAGTTTGTAATGAATTTTGTGAAGGATATTTCTTATAATCTTTCCTTAGAAATTAGAGAAAGATTTCCTCAACATGAATTGCTTAAATCAATGTGTATTGTGTTTCTCCATTATTGGAGTTTAAGAAGTGCTAAAGATTTTAGAGATAAGTTATTGGTTTTGATAGATTAATTTTTCAAAAGCAAATAAATCAATGGGGTGACTATAAATGGATTTTTTAGATGAATCTCATTTAAGAGAGAAATCTTGTCATTTTTCCAATATGATGATGGAACAATATGATCTTATGGGGAACCCCAGAGAAGAAGGACCAGTAACCAAACTTTGGAAAAACTAGCTTAGAGTGAAGTGTTGCGAGATTCAATATCAAAAATTTTCAAGCTTGTTGAATTATGTTTTACCATGATATTAGGGTTTGTAAAGGATGAGAGAATTTTCAGTGCTTTGGGGTTCCTAAAATCAAAGGTAAGAAATAAACTAGACAAGAATTTGGAAAATTGTCTGAGGCTTTATACATCCAAATATGAAATCAATACATTTTCTTATGAAAGGGAACTCAAATTATGGACAAAGAAATGCCAAAGAAGAGGTTTGGACAACATTTTAAACAATAAGATTAGTAACTTAGGTAGTGGTACTGATATTGGTAGCATTGATGTTGAAGCCGAGGATTGCTATCAAGATGATGAAGGTATGCCTATTGGAGAAAACAAGGGACATGATGGACTATTTGAACTTGATGGAGAGGAATTTGAAGATTTAGATGATGAGATGATGTGGAAAGTTTAATAGTTACGATATGATGTGTCAATTCTAATTCTATTACTTATTAGTAATAACTACAATCTAAATTTTGGATTTTGGATAGACAATATTCTTTGAATCTAATCAAAATTCATCTATCATGCATAGTAAGTTATATCATTTTTTAAATGCCTAATGTCAAACAGACAAGTACATATTATGTTAGATAATGTCATGATTCATGAATCAAGATTCATTTAGATTTTACCATTACTATTATTTTTTATTTGCATTATTATATGATAGTGTTAGCCCTAGTTTTGAGTCACCATTATAGCTATCCAGTTCCTTTTTAAAAATTAGAATCTCATGTCGACAAGTTCCTCGTGTTTAGTTCTTTTCAAAAGTCATCGTGCCTTGCATATGGGAGTTGGTCTTGTGATGCCTTTTTGTGAGTCTTTCTTTTGAACTGCTTTGGACCTCTTTAAACCTTGGTTCAAAGTAGTTCAACCAAAGCTTTTTGATACTAACCATTTTTTCTCTAGATGGGACCTACTAAGTGTAGCGGAGATGTTTTCTTGAACCACTTTGAACCTCTTTGAACCTTGGTTCAAAGTAGTTCAAAGTAGTTCTACCACTAGGGATTTTGCACATAGATATTAATGATCCTTAAAAGGATGGTAGTTCTTGAGAGATTAAATAAGGTGTTAGAGTAATGATTAAAAATTCCTACCTAATTTATCATTGCTTGAAGTGAATGTTGAGTTGTCATCATAATTAATAGGAAGGAAAATTTTTCATTTGGGGGCCAAATTGGATGTCAGGAGTTCATAATTATTGTAAGGACATTCACATAAGGTGATCATTTAATGAAGGATTCCTATCACAATTTCAAGTGTGCATGTTAAGCTACAACAATCTCACCATGAATACCTTATTATGAGGTAGTACTTTCTCTAGTATGTTCTCTTGCCTTTAAAAAACTAGTTTCTCACTTAATTATTTTATCCTATGCAAAGGTGGATTAGAAGTGGAGTAGCAGTGAAAGAAGGGAAGTTGTCTGGTTTTCTTTCAGCTGGTTACAAGTGAGAATACAAGAAATCTTGTCCCTTCTTCTATGTTGTTACTTTGAGAAACAAGAGCACTGTTGGCTATTTCTTTCCTTTTGTTTAGAATGAGGTCTATTATGCATTTCTTTGAGAATATTTCCAGTCTTGAGTGTAAGAGACCCATCATTTTTGACACTAACCTAGAAGGGGTCAGGGTTGAATGAGGTCTATTATGCATTTCTTTGAGAATATTTCCAGTCTTGAGTGCAAGAGTCCCATCATTTTTGACACTAACTTAGAAGGGGTCAGGGTTGAGAAACTACAAGAGAATTTTCTTGATCTACGAGTGGTTTACTCAAATTTGTTGCTTCTTACCCCACCTTTTTAATTCTTGAATTGCTTTACTTATGCATTAACCACTATGATACAAGAACTAAGAGTATTTTGAATAAAGATGGGGAGCCAATATTGTCCATCATTAGGGAGACTATCTCATCAATTTTGTGTCTACCTAAGTGCACCTTTTCTACTTTTGGCCCTACCTAGTCTCTAGTTGAATACCAAGAGAACCCAAACAAGTATCGTAACATGATGGCTTGGAAATAGACAGAGACAAACTATAATGGTTGTTCGATGTTTTTGGAGTTACAATAGGAAAGGTAAACTTTTGAGATGGGGGGGGGGGAATCAGTAGTTTAAACTTGGACCCATAAAACTTTCCCCACACATCCATCTCATACATTCAATGAGTAAACTAAAATAACATATAAAGAACATACATCTAAATCACGTAAACACATAAGCAATCACACACATATGACACCAGATATGATTACCTAGAAACCCTCCAAGTGAGAAGGTAAAACTGTGGTGGAGATGACACCCATAAATCTTTACTACTACAGTAATATAGTGTATCCAATGAAGGTTACAATGTTTTGATTTGATCATGAGACATGATCTACCCTGTGAAAGGTTTGCCTTGTTAAAGGCTTACAAAGACTATTAGGTCTCACCTTGTTAGAGGATTTCAACACCTTGTTAGAAGTGTACCTTGCTAAAGGACTTTAACTCACAACTAAGTAAGCACCATGTTAAAGGATTTCATATAGTCTATTAGGACTACTTTGTTAAGAGATTTTGACTAAAATCACCTGTTAGAATGTCTCAACATTGATCATGCAGTTAGCACTTGATTGCTTGATAATAGATCACCTCTAAACAATGTCTTCTTGATCCTTCTTGATCAAATGTCTCTTTGTTGTATCATTTTCTCTATCCTCTATTTTACTCTAATTGATTCTGCAATGTAGTTTCACTTCATAACTTCTAAGCCACCATGAATGCTCTTGTTTGCATATGCAAACTATTCTATTCGCTCCTTCTACAACTTACACACTAGCTAAAGAGTTTAGGGTTTGTCCTCTTTATGAGGACTTAGGTGATAGGGTTAGGTATGAATCTATGGCTGAGATTCATCCATTTTTCTGCTTAATCCTTCCCATTTTTTGATTGGCTACATGTAATTGGATAGGGAATCCAACTTGAGATTTGTCCTTATCTCCAAAATATCATAATTCATCCTTAAGTTGGCTCAAAAATGGTTTACATAGTTGTTTGTGCCTTTACAAACAAATATGTCAAAATTATCTTACTTGGCATCTAAAGTCTCTGATGCTCAGTATATGCTAATCTCCCTACTATGACTTGACATTGCTTGACATCCATTGCTCACTCGGCTCTTGTGTTACTCGGCATATACTATCTGCTTGACACTTGAGTGACTAGGCACATGAGTGGCTTGGCACTCACTATGACTCAGTATGGTCTAATATATACATGTTGTGCTCAACATGCACTACTTGTTCAACATGAAATAAGAAAATAATTTAAGTGTGTTGACACTCACTTGTCAAAACTAATCTAAGATCAACAATCTCCCCCTTTGACATAAGTGTCAAAAACACTTGAGTATACATTAACATCCTTAATCTTATGAGCATAACATATCTCAACTTAGCTTACATAAAAAATTTCAAAATGTGAATATTTTGTAATAACTTGTATACCTCAAAATTTGATAACTCCCCCTGAGTTAATATGTTTGTTTTGTAACCAAAATTTTGTACTCCTATTGAGTAAATGTGTCTCTATTGATACACTTTGACTTCATGCTCTATTTTTCTAATACTCTTTCATTTGATACTTCTTGTATTTTGATGCTTCTTCCTCTTTGCTTTCTCTCCCCCATGTTAGATTGTGGTGACTGATCAGGGAAGTATTGTACATACTTCATAAAGTCTTTGGGGTTCAGGGCATCGCCACCATTTTATTTTTTTTGGGTATTATTCATAGATTTGCCACTAAAGTTTGGGCTAATATTCACCAATTTATGGCCAACATGTTGTAACCCTAAAGCACTAAAAATAATTGTATAAAAAGGCTTATGTTTAGGGATTATTTCATAGTGTGGTGATGCAAAAATTGGTTCTTGTAGTGGTATTGAGCTATAAGGGATTACAGTTTGTAATCAGGTTGTAATCACTGGATTGTAATAATATTAGACTTGCTATTTGGTGGACATAGCCTAGGGATTAGTTGAACCACATTAAATCTTGGTTTCTTGTATTATTTTCTATGTGATCTATTATTTTTTGATTTTTTAATATTTGCATGTAATTGTTATTTCTGTCTAAGGTTTAATCCTAACACCCCATTTCTCATGTTCCTTATGTCTCCCCCATTCTGTCATTCTTACCCAAAATATTTCTCTCCATAAGAATTTTCATATTCTCCCCCTTTTTGACACTTATGCCAAATGAGCTATACACTTATTGTGTGTTTGTCCAGAAAAGATTTATGGACATCCAATATCATCTTGAGAGATGCATCCCAGTTCTCACCTGCTACATCCAAGGACTTGATTTGTATTACTAGCTTGACAACAAGGTGAACTAGACCATCTAGAGTAGAAAGATTTGGGTCTTTCTTCATTAAGGTTTCAACATAGCTTAGCTCCTTGTGCAAAATTTCTATATGGGGGGTGAGAGTGGCCTAGATGCTAGTCAGTGTGGCCATTACGTTGGCCTCATCTACTATCAATATAGCTAACTGACTTTGGGTTTGAAGTAATGTCATAAAGTGCTTCTCACTCTGAGTTGGATTCATTGGTAGTTTTACATCTAATGTAGTGATTTGGCTCTCCAAACTTAGAATGTGACTTCTCGTCTCTTGGGTGAAGAGTGATGGATTGTACAATTTAGTGTACAATAAGAATATGTTCTCAAACCTCAACCTTAGTTGCTAATGCAACTTGTGTCACCTAATATCTTTTCATTCACTTTGCTCTAGAATTTCTTTTTTGACCATTCAAGAAATTTGGCCTTATTATCTAGGTCTTCATTACTGACCTTCTATATTATATCTATCAGTTGTTCCATTAGTGGCTTGGTCTCATCTGGAGTTGGTAGACTAAATGCATCTAAAAAGATGTCTTTAATATCTTGTAGTGCCTGCTTGTGTCTGTACTCCCTTCTAAGCATTTCTTGATGCTTCTTCCTTGCTAGGGCTTGTTGTACTATGCCCATCTATTATATGGTCATGGTATCATAATCATACTTGGGAAAAATGATATCCTCATCAAGGCTCACATCTCCATACTATATGACTTCTTCCACCTTTGATAAACTCGAGCTTGGCACTGAGATATGTAATGGTGTAGCATCTATACTCAACTTTTGAAGAGTATGACTTGAAGGTGTGTCAGATATAGTAGTTTTCTCCTTCAGTTATGGTATCATCACACTCTCTTTAGGCTTGCCTTGATCTACCACAATGAATTGTGATGCACCTTGATCTTGTGTTGTAGGTGTAGATAAGTCTATCTGACTTGTTTCTTGTTGTTCTATAGTAGCAACTTGTGTTTCCACTATGCTCTTTTCTACTATATCATCCTTAATAGTTGTATCAACCTTGTTAGATGTATCTTCTGGTATTTGGACCAAGGGTTGTACATTAGCGACTAGAGGGATGATAGAAGGTGGTTCTTGTGGATTCACCTTTTCCCTTGCAGTATCAATCACTATTTTTTGTAGCTCATTTACACTAACTAGTACAAGATTATCACAAAGTTTGGCCTGCAGTGTAGAATGATCTAGTATCTTCTTCAAATCATCCTCTGTAAGGGGATTGATGTTCTGAGCTGATAGATCATAAAAATCCTTAACAATTATTATTTTAGTAGTCTCGCTTAGTACATGTTGAGGATTGATGCTTGGCAATTGTGTGTCTTGCACACTCTGTTCTTCATGCTGCTCTTCCTCAGCTATTGCCTTGTCATATATTATCATTTTTGCTCCTCCCTTAATAGTGTTATTATGATCATCTTCTTCATCATCCTTCACTTCAATGGGTGCTTGCTCTCCTTCCTTGACTGTTGTCAACCCATAAGTGAGCTTCCACATCTATGTGGACTTCTCAACAACATCCTCAATATTATTTGTAAAATGATAAAGGCTCTATATTTAGGTGTAAACCTAACTATATATTTCTTCACAACCTTAGCAATCTCTTCCTTAGTTAGTTCAGGCATCACTTGGGCTAGAGAGGTTTCTCTAATTTGTCTCTCCAAGTTTAGACAATAGTGCTATTTTTTCTCAACTCTATCATATAGACTATTTGGCATTGAGTTGGCAATCTTTAGTGCACTAGTTTTGAATTTTTCCATCATGGCATATATAGCCTCCTCCACTTGATTTTTCTCTACTTTACCCAGATTATCAAAATCAACATGACTAAATCCTAATAAGTCTGCACTATTTTTAACATTTTCACATAAATTTTCAAGATCTGACAAAGGATTATGACTCACCACCTTAAATTGGCTATTGTCATCTAATTCTATTTTCTCTTCATCAGAATCAGCTCGTGCCACATATTTTCTTCTTGTCCTTTTCTACTCTTGGTCTTCTTGCTCTACTAGTTTGGTCTTTTCTTTAGCCTTTTGAACTGCTAAACATTTACTAGCTCTTGTAGTAGGTGTGGTGGCCTTGGGCTAGCTTGGCTTAGCTACCTTCTTAGCTTTTTTCACTGGTTGGACCTTAGCCTTCCTCTTCTTTGGCTTGGTAGGAGTAGGTGCTTCCTTGACTTCTTCTCCCTTAGCACCTTCATCTCCTCCTCTCCTTGGTCTTATCTCATACCTTGTGTCAAAGCTAGTGGTGCATGTGCTTGGGTTTCTTCTTCCTCTTCATCCTCATGCTCTTCTTCTTCTTCCTCCTTCTCGAAACCCCCTCCAAATTTGGCTTTCAATTTCTTCACCATCTTCTCCTTTTTTTTAATAGCTAAACTAGTCTTCAATTCCATGGTAATTTTGGACTTTACCATCTCATAGTTTCTAGATATCTTTGCACTTTTATCTACCTCTTATGCAAGTAATGCAGTAATGGTTGCAAAGGCTTTATCTACATTTATTTCATAACCCAAAGATCTCAACCATCTCACCCTTGGTGTAGCAGCTTGTACATAAGTATAATCAACAATATCCACTAGAAAACATACATCATCATAGTGTTTCTCAACTAGTGACACTGGTATTCTCAATCTCTCCTTCATTGACTTCTTGAAGTCTTCAAAATGACTTGTCATTAAGGATTCAAAATTCTATCCTAATTGTTCAAGTATTCTCCAATTTGCATTGCTACCGATATGTTGGTTTTCCATCCCATAGTGCAAAATGAAGGGAATGTGTTTTGCACATAAAAGAATATATAAATCAATATAGAACCAAATTTACATTGTGTAGTTTTGTCTTTCTAATTGCTCCAAGGTTTTCCATCAATTGTTGCAATTGTAGCTCTACTACATCATATGTGTGATCTTTCTTGACAATTTTGTATCCCACATCCACAACTATACAGGGCACACTTTTTAGTCTGCTAGATTGGTAAAACTTGTGTGATATTACTCTTGCAATAGAGTCAATGAATGGATCAATGATTGTGTCAATTGTCATGCCTTTTTTGTTCTAGATGGCTCCAGTATTCTTCTTAATCAATTCCTTTGAATCACTTCTCAATGTCTTAGGCTGATCTAGGGTTGGGTAACTAGTAACCCTATGGATTATTCTCATAGTAATTTTGATACGTCCAATGTCTAGCCATAATGAACCATTATGAATTTGGCTAAGCACTATCCCGATCCATTCTATCTTGAATATGTTTGCTCATGTTAATCCCTTCCTCTCAATAATTTTGAACTCTTCCTTCAACACACCATTATCATAGAGTCTGCCATATGCTTCCCTAATCTCAATATCCCCAATGCTACCAATCTTACAATTATAGCATTTTCTTACATCTTGAACCATTATCACATTCGATGGAATCATCGAAAATGCATCGAAAGGCTCTTTCTTGTAGACAATATTAGAAATAACTTTAAAAATGGGTTGCTTGACCTCATTACTCACTAATTGAACATTCAAAACTTCCTTTCCCTCTACATTCTTCAAACTTGATGCCATAATGTGAAACTAGGGTTTATGAAAACTTAAACTGCATAGCTCGACTCTTGATAAATAACTTATGAAATCTAACAAACTAGTGAGGAATCACTTGCTATGAACATTCTACAACTACTTTGAATGAATTTCCAGATCACCTTCTACTCTGCTCACTCTTTTTCAAATTTGAAATGATGAAAAATGAGCTAAAATTGATCAAATACCATTTGAAAACCTTGCAATAAATTTTGAGTGCTTACATAGCTGTAAGCTTGTCATTAACCAATTTTAGGCTTTCTCGGCATCCATTGACGTTTCAACCACTCGACAACCACTATGAGCTCAACATCAACTAGCTAGATTGTTAGCTTGACATCTTCTAGTATTCCACTCGACACACATAGGAAATATTTCATGCTTGGAAACAACATGAAAAACTTAAAGATTTATCTTGAATTCCTAACAACATCTTGCATCTTTATTCATGCTAATGTGATCTTTTCAATACTAAATTCCTTTGGAACTAATGTATGATATAGCCTTTAAATATTAGTCCCACATACCTCTTGATTGCTTAGTTTGATGAGGTGTGATCACCTGACCCATTGGGTGAAGTGATCCCTTGTCCATTTGATGTACTAAAATCATATTTCTTCTTCCATGTCTTGTTCATTTCATCTCTGATGTGTTCAACATCTACCTCACCTTTTCCTTTATCAAATTAACAACTTTGTGCCTTTGACCTAGTTGGACAATACCTATTGATGTGACCAATCTTCAAATAGCTAAAACATGTGGTTTGACTCAACCACCTTTGGTAGTTACCTCTAAAGTGTGTCCTAATACAATTCTCAAGAACATGTCCATATTCTTGAAAATAATGACAACTATATCTTGTATTATAATCCCAGTTATAAGAGTTTCCATTGTTCCTTACCTTTGTTTGCCTGTTTGATGACCATGTGGGTTTGCATCTAAATTCAAAAGCTCTATGTCCATACTTCTAACAGTTGCAACAATATCCTTCAAATCTCTATGTGTGCATGGTCTTGGTTCTACATTCATGTGCTTGATGACCTTGCTTGTTGCACTTATGACAGTGAATCATGCTCTTATTATTAATATTCTAATTTTTACTCTTGCTCCTACACACATTAGAAGAATGTCCTTTCTTACCACAATTATGACAAGTGGGTTTGGAGTTCTTACCTTTATTGCTCCTTTCTTCAACATTTTTGGATGATTCTCCTTCTTTAGTACTTGTGTATCCCAGTCCTAATATGTAATTGTTAGATCTAGGGGATCTCAATAGTTGCTCAAAGTATTTGATGGCTTAATTTAGTTTGTTGAAAACTTTTAGCAAATTCCTTTTTCCATTTTTAGGTCACTCTGTAATTTCTCATTCTACAGTTTTAATGTTGTTATCTCAATGTCCTTGACATTCAATTCATGGTTGGTATTCATCATTTAACTTAGAGTATCCAATTGCATGTTGGAAATCTTGGTTAGTTCTGATGATTTCTCTTCTAGTCTGTTGGCCAAAACTCTTTTGTCTTCTTTAATCATAGCTTTGTCGTCCATGGCTTTCTTCTTCTATTCAGTCATCTCACATAGCAGTATAGCTTGTGATTGATGCTCTATCTTGAGATTTTTGATTTCCTCAACTTGAGCTATATTCTTTTCCATTAGATCTGTGACTGCTGCATCAAATTCATTTGAGCCTCCATGTACAAATAGATTAGTAGTGTCTATCTCTCTGTATTGTGTGTCATTCTCTTCAATAAAAATTTCCTTCCTTCTCTTCAAAGATTTTTTTAAATCTTCTCTTGCTCGATTCAATTGATGTAGAATGAGATGTATTTCAATCTCCTGGTTCTCAATAGTCTTTCCCAGCTTGTAGACTTCCATTTCAAGATCTTTACTTAAAGCTACAAAGCTTCTCTTTTAGAGAACAAAACTTTGATACCAATTGTTAGAATTACAATAGGAAAGGTAAACTTCTAAGAGGTGGGGATGAATTAGTAGTTTAAACTTGGACCCATAAAACTTTTACCACACACCCATCCCATACATTCAATGAGTAAACTAAAATAACATGTAAAGCACATACATGTAAATCATGTAAACACATAAGCAATCACACACATATGACACCATATATGATTACCCAAAAAACCTCCAAGTGAGAAGGTAAAACTGGGGTGGAGATGACACCCACAAATCCTCACTACTACAATAATAAAGTATATCCAATGAAAGTTACAATTTTTTGATCATGAGACATGATCTATGATGTGAAAGGTCTACCTTGTTAAAGGCTTACAAAGACTGTTAGGTCTCACTTTGTTAGAGGATTTCAACACCCTATTAGAAGTGTGCCTTGCTAAAGGACTTTAACTCACAACTAAGTAAGAACCCTATTAAATGATTTCATACAACCTATTAGGACTAATCTATTAAGATATTTTGACTAAAATCACCTGTTAGAATTTCTCAGGATTGATCCTACAATTAGCACTTGATTACTTGATAATAGATCACCTCTAAACAATGTCTTCTTGATCCTTCTTGATTAGATGTCTCTTTTTTGTATCCTTTTCTCTATCCTCTATTCTACTCTAACTAATTATATAATATAGTTTCACTTCATAACTTCTAAGCCACCATGAATGCTCTTGTTTGTGCATGCAAACTATTCTCTTCTCTCCTTCTACACCTTACACACTGGCTAAAGAGTTTAGGGTTTTTTCCTCCTTATGAAGACTTAGGTGACTTATGGTTAGGTACAAATCTACAGATGAGATTTATCCACTTTTTTTGCTTAATCCTTCCCATTTTTTGATTGATTACATGTAATTGCATAGGGAATCCAACTTGAGATTCATCCTTATCTCCAAAATATCATAATTCATCCTGAAGTCTGAGATAAATAGAGGTTGCCCAAAATAATCACCAAAGATGACATAGAGCCTCATGTCCATGACCTAATGTTTTTGTTACACCAAGTTAAAGGGTTTGTTGATGTCTTCCTCTTTGAAGACTCGATGTACCACTACATAGATATTATCCTGAAAGGGAAACAATTTCTAGATTGGGCAAAATTGATAGCTAATTCATTAATGAATTAGCTAAAGAATTCTAACATATCAAGAGAAGACTTCCATAGGTCCTCATACTTGACCTATTGCATTGCATGTGTCAACTGTACACTCAAAAGGTGTCACACTCTAAACCCTTCTAATTAAATGATTCCCTGAGTTTAGAATGCTTGGATATCAACTTAGAGCTCCCTATCCATGGAGTGCAAGAGAGTATATTTCAAGCACAAGAAGGCTCTCAGCTGAACCTTAGAAATACACTTCTTGCTAGTAAACCATGCAATGGGAGGCTCTAAAGATAAGATGCAAGAATGCAAATATCCACAAGGAGTTTTGCAAGAATGCAATGCAAGATGGAAGCTAAGCTAGAATGAGAATTGTTAGTGCTTGATATGGTCATAGTTTCAAAACTTCAACTTCAAAGTTTTTGAACCACTTCGAACTAAAGTTCAAAGTAGTTCAAAGCAGTTCAATAGTTCAAATGATTTTGAAGATGCAAATTGGTTAGTTTGAAAAAGTTCAGAACTCAACCTCTATTCATGATTCAGTTTCAACACAATGATTTTAGAAGATGTAAGGTGCAGATTAAGATAAAGATTAGGTTCATAAGTTCAAAGTGGTTTGATAAATCCAAATAGTTCATTCTACATGTTCAGTTCAACAAGTTTAGAATCTCATCATTTAGGTTCAGACTCTACCAGTTCAACAGTTTCGAGAAAGTATAAAGGTATAGGTCAAGATGGAGAATAGTTTAGTAGTTCAGAAAGTTGAAGATAATGGTAATATGATGGAAGTTGACATTAATGATGCTAAGAAATAGATAGAGCCACTGGTTATTTTAGGATGGCCTTTGGTATTTGCAGATAAAGTACATCATTCAAAGGCACCTCTTGAATGTGAAGAGGAGACTTTAGATTTCGGTGGAGATGTTGGTTCTATTGGTTGATTGGCTGTATCTAAATCATCTTCTGGAGATCATGAAATATTACTGGACCTTAGAGGCAACGATTAAGTCCATTGTGGATGGTTTCATATAGCTTGAACCGCATTCCAATATCCATGAAGCTGAGACTATGGTTGAAGAAACATTGGATGGCTTTATGTTTGATTTTGATGATGAGGGAGATAGAGTGATTGGGATGTCAGGAAAACAAGGAGCCCTATGTTAGCCATAGTATTTAAAGATGAAAACCTCTTGAACCTTATTTTGAACCAATAAATTGGAGACTATAATAGAGCACGAGAGGATTCAGATTTATGTTTGCTCATATCCTTGACTCCACCAAAACAAAGCATTCCTGCTCTGATGATTGATTCAACACCAACTGAATATGGATCACCGATCCCATATATACGTTGATAAGGCATATTAGACATCCAACTCAAGAAATGCTTATGTCACTCATCGAGTGCCTATAAAAAATGCTCAGGCATCCGTGACAATTGGCATACTATGGTTTCAATAGAGCAAGGTGCTGACTATGAACAAGTTGATAAAGATATCATAATGGAGGATAATTTGTAACACCAAACCTAACCTTCCCTTACATCCATGAAGTCTTTCACACACAATGGTAGAAAAACATGTTGCGTGAAAGCAAGTGAAACTGCAAGGCTTGCTCGTATTCAATATGGAAAGTCAAGTGAAGTTTATTGGAATCTGCATGGAAACTGTCATGGTGGTGATTTATGTCTAAAAATGTCCATCCCGCGAACTCTTTAGCGAAAATAAACATTCGCATAGAGAGTATTTTGAGACACCAAATACTTCAAGGTCGAGTATAGGCGCAACTTCCTCCAACTCTTCCTTCGACCAAGGATATATTTGATGATGACATCACCACTGATTTAGCGGTGGGAAATGACACAGATTAGATGGAGATTAAGAGAAGATGTAGAGCTATCTATGCCTTCACAGAGAGTAAAATATGCTTCAGAACGGGTAATGCAGAGGCACGAGTTCTTCATAACATAGTGCCTTGTTCTCAAACATACTCATTGGCTTGATCCTTCCTATCATGATTGGTGGATCCATCGAGATAATGATACATGGTGAGTAGCGATATAACCGTGGGCTCTCTTATTTGCAGAGAATAAGCAATTGAACATCTATTGACATGGAGGCCAGCTAATAAAGGTTATTGCGAACAAAGATGGGATAAGCTCAGGCATGTAAAGGATAGGAGTTTGTGAGTGCATTGAACTGACATGTGCAGATAAAAAAGCCACAAGTTTTTGAGGAGACAATATTGGCAATGACATTCTTCCTTATACAAAGTGGGTGATATTTTTGATCAAAAGAGAGGACCAAACTTTGACAACACATTGTGATATCCACAGGTGTAAGCTAAGAACTTCGCAGTTGTGACTACTGTTTACACAAGAATTGCATATGCAATGAAGAGGTTACGTGTAGGTGTAAAGGATGTTCAAGCTAGCTTGGTGGCAGCTTTTGGTTCTAGAGCAACATTCACACTTGTAAGTGGTGTGGGAGGAATGGATAGGGTGTAGAATGCAATTAATTCTGGCCTTTTTTGTACTCTTCTTCGAGGCAGCCTTTATAAGACAATTCTCTAAGAGATGCAAATATTCCTCCCAGACCAAGGCTACTCATACTTGATCACCTTCAAAGAGACCCATAAGTGATTTCAAGAAGGAGACAATGGTTGCCCTGTAGGAGTTGTATGCTGGCAAGGTGAATGACAGGCATATCCATACTTTTAGCGAAAAAATTATGAAGTTTTGATATGTACAAATTGCTTAATAGTCCAAGATTTGGCATTAACAGTTACTTCAGTATGCGTTGTTCCATTTAGACATGCCATACCCTTGTAACTAGAGAAGCAATCACTATTCCTACACAACTACGTGGATAGCCTTGAAACCATACAAATTGATGATATTGAAATCATCTCCAAGTTGGTGATTAGTAGGGTGATGTATTCCAGTCTTTGATCACTGTATCTTTTGAACATGAACAATCTAAAAGAAATGGCATTGAATCAGCTTGTAGGGCTCCTTTCATCTAAAGTTAAATATTATACTCTTTTCCTTCCCAGAGGATCAGATGACAGGTGTAATGCCAAGTGTCAAGAATTCCCTAAGGATTACTTTATGATCTTGTGCAATGTCATCAATTTAAAATGATCAAATATTATAAAGTCAAACACACTATATGGGGGGAGGTTACCGAGTATAAGAAGAGATCCCAAAAAATAAAAGTGGAAAGTTTGAAGGCTTTCAAGAATCAGTTATGAAACTAAAAAGCCACGGGAAATAGAACAAGAACCAACATCAAAAAGGATAAAAGAGGGAAGCAAATGAGTGCAAGGGGTTCCATTCTTCCTGCTTTCGACTATAGACTTTGTGCTCCAGAAGGGAAGGAGATTCTGCAAATTATTCCATTTTTCTTGAGAGGCTGTGAGAGGCAGAGCATGGGTCATTTCTCTTTTCCAGAACTGTGTGTCTAATTTAGAGATAGAATTTTAATGGTTGATGTAAAATTGTGAAAGAAGTTTTCGTCTTTCTTGAAATAGTGATTTGGTTGTAATGTGTACAAGATACTTTGTGATCTTTTGCAGTCAGGGAAGGAACGTTGGAGGTTAATTACATCAGAACTTTGATTACAGGGTATTTTCCTTCTACTGATGATGAACTTTGCATCATTTTCAGTTTTCTCTGAATTACGTTTCAATACCATTATTTTCTTGTTGCATCATCTTTTCAAAACGTCTTTTAAAGCTCTAATTTTTTAAATTCTCTCAAGAGGATGGAAGATACATTTTCATTTACATTATGTAATGCAGTGTATGATAGATTAACTTTGTGTAATTTGTTTTGTTCTGTTTCCTTTCTTTCTTAGTTCTTAGGTTTCGCGTCTATTCTGTGTTTACAGATAGACGTTTGTTATCCTTTCATCCTTTCTGGTCAAAAGTACCTATAATTAATTCATTGTAAATCTTGCACAAGGAGCTGTACCCGATAAAATTCAGAGGAAGGTTATTAATCTAATAATAACCTATCCAACTATTGGTGCTAGTTTGTCCTTCATTTGGGCATTTGGGGTCATATTTGCACGTACTTTCTCGAAGGACAATCTGTTCACTAACAAGAATGAAAAATGCAACTATGCTAAGCAATATGCAAGTGTTACAAGTCCCACTATTATATTGTGTGATGTAAGCTATTGCAAAGAAACTACATTAACATGAAGCTCTGCTAAAAAATGCCATACGATCTTATGCTAGTATGTGGTGGAATGAGAGAATGAAGACAAGAAATGGAGGTTCTCCTCAAAGTTCCAAAGAAATTTGTCAAAAAACTTGCAGCATAACAATATTCAAATGGTGGATGGATCCTTTGAGGGGGAAAGCTCTCTCCCTTTTAAAGTCATATGG
Source organism: Cupressus sempervirens (assembly GCA_028749045.1). Classification (NCBI taxonomy): domain Eukaryota; kingdom Viridiplantae; phylum Streptophyta; class Pinopsida; order Cupressales; family Cupressaceae; genus Cupressus; species Cupressus sempervirens. The sequence goes on from CM053789.1 coordinate 900,710,477, forward strand.
ACTATAGAGATCAAGGTAAAGATGATGGATGATCAACGGTGGAGTTCAAAAAAGAGGAGTGATCCATGTGCACACACAAAATAGAATATAAGTTGACTTCCCATATGAGACAAAAGTCACAAAGCCTTTTCTTTTAATTTGAAAATTAGAAAAAGGACTTTATGTGTGCACTTGAAGTTGGTTGGAAGAATGGGGTCTTTTGTTTAATTAAAAGGGGACATATTCTTTTAATCAAATAATGAACTTAGAATAGCATAGTCAAACTATAGGTTATAATGAAATTAATTGAGAAGGCGCTAATAGTCTCGATGACTATTTTTAGGTGATTACATTTTCCCCTCTTTTACTAATGTGTGATCAATCTGGGAACACATTACGTCAAATAAAATAGAAGCCAAGTAAGTAGCAATAGATATAGATAAGAACAAAATGCAGAAAGAGATAATACATCTTGAATGTACAACCTGATAGCAGTAGTACTAAACATTAGGAGAAAAATGATGTCAGAATTCAAGAAGAATGCTAACACCTAGAAAAGTAGATAGACCAAGAGAAAATGAATAGATCAAACATATGCTCTTAGGAAATAGATAGTTGTAGTAGGTGATGATAGAGTATTTCTTCCCCCTTGGGATCAAAATTGAAATTAGGTAAGGGGATGCAAAAAAAAGTTAGATAGGAGTATATGAGGATATAGCAATGTCCAAGATGAGAGATAGATGATTAGAACCAAAGAGTGACTACTAAGGAATGACAAAATGCCCCAGTTTGACTAGAGCTGACCATGAAGGATACAACATAAAAATTAGGTCAAATCAAGTAGAAAGATGATTTTAGACATGAAAATATGAATTGAAGTAGATATGAAGTGTAGAAGTGATGAAGACATGAAGAAATGAAGATGCCCCAACGATGATTTAGAGATGAGACTAAAAAAGATCAGCTAACTGCTCAGAAGAAGGTAGAATTTTAAAATGTGATTTTGACTATCAAGAAAAACTTAGATTTCAATTTTGATCCCAAAAATAGATCCAGGAAATCAAAATTAGCTAGGGGTCAAAAGGTTATATAGATGTGACAATAGGATAGCAAAGAGATGAAGTGGAAGATCAAGAAGATGAAAAGACATGATGAAGAAGAAAACAAGAAAGATATAAAAGTAGTTATCCAATATGTCTATGAAAAGATGAAGAGAGAGTTCTCCCCATATGTAGGAATGCAAGACTATGCTAGAGAATAACCTAGACTGCAAGCTAATATGCAAAGTGGTTTACCAGTAAAAAACACATAACATTTACACTCTAATTTCATCATTGAGCATTTGTTAGGGACATCATGAGATCACACAAACATCACTAGTATAACTATAAGGATATGAATATGATTGATATTAGACAGGTATGTGGAAATTCAATCTAAGCATCAGAGACATGTAAGTCAGGATGGATACACTATTAGATTCCCTAAGGTTAGTATAGCAAGATTACACTTGTATCAAGGCACAAGTGCTAGGATAACCCCTGAGTGTAGTCTTGCAAAAATATTCAAGAATGATACATTTGTAAGTCAAAGTGTCAAATAGGACAAGCTTGAATGCTTGAAAACACATTTAGACAAAAAAAAAGTATACCCACAAGCGGAAATCAAGAAAACATGCCCCATATCCCTAGTCTTCTAGTCAATGACATCCTCTAAAGACTATTAGGGAGGGAACATATAGCAAAGAAATCAACATAGACAACACACAAAGAAAATAAAGATTAGTATAGTTTATTTGTAAAAGTGTTTAAGTGCGTGTGTGTAAGTCACTTGGCAATTTCTCCAAGACTTGAATCTGATAGTGAGAAATATTGCAAGACATCCTAGACTATAGGTAAACTATCTGAGAAGTGTTGAGAAACACTATTTTGTGAGTTGCTAAAGAAACCCTAATACACAAGGAAAGGTCAAGTAGGCTAAGTATTTGTGACCCTAAGATGAGGACAAGAAACAATCCCAACCTAGGAAGTGTGTAGTGAAATGGCTGATTAAGATTGATAGGACATAAGACTTTTTCAGGACTTTTTTCAATTTTATTTTTTATTTTTGTATTTGTATTTTTTTTGGTGATACATCAAAGCACCTATTGCTAGGTTTTCACTAAGATGATCATTTTTCATGACATTTCTAATTTTTTGGATTTTTAAAAGCATAATAAATGATTTTTTTGGATTTTTTAGAATGATTTAGAGATTACTAGTTCTCAAGCAAGATCGCATTATTTTTTTCAATGTCTAGCAAGGTATATGACATGATGGAGCAGAAAAATGGTAGATAAGTAGAGATGGATAAGAAAGGAGTATGAAGCAAGTGAAAGTGACCCTCAAGGATTGACTCCTCAAGAATACCCAAGTTAGGGAAAGATAGCCAGATGAAACAGGTTTTAGATAAGCAATGGAAGAAATGAGAAAGATAGCATATAGGATAAAGCAGTGAAGCCAATAGCATGGAAGTGTGTAGTCCAAAAGAGTAGGCATGCCAAGAGACCTATGTGACCATGTTTTTCTTTATTGTGATCAAGACCAAGGGGTCAAATAGATAGGATAGCGATGAGATATAGCAATAATAATGAAGCTAGATATGAAGGCTATGAATGAATGAGAAGGATAGGGTGAGTGATAGATAAGATAGCTAATGTGCTTGGATATCTCAACAATGTCAAGATCAAAGAGGAAGAGGGAATTGATGGATTATGAAAGAATTACACATGATGCTTGTTTGCCAGGTCTTCATCATGGTACTAATCCAAGGCATCACAAGAAGTGGTTTTCACCATAGAAAAATTTTATTTCTCTTTAATTTTGCTACCAAGGCGCCACATGAAGTGGTTTTTCATCAAGGAACTTTTTTCTTTTTTTCCATTTTTTCCCTTTTCTATCTATTTTTGATTTTTTATAAAGAGCTCAAGCTTTGTCAATTTAGATAGTGCTCTTGTAGTCATGATAAGCCAATACCATATATAAGTATGCTCAAAGATGTTGATAGGGTAATGGAAGGGAGATGTTAGTAGGAGGAGAGTATGAAGGATAAGAGTTCATGTCTTGAAAGGATTGTAGGACTATGGATAACAATTGTAAGCTTTAGAGGAGTTCATGAGGGTAGTTGAAATATTGGTCAAGATCAACATTGACACACACATTGAAGGGTGTTGGAATGATGGAGGAATGATGGAGGAAATAGCTTGAGGTTTAGATGTATGAGGTAGTAGAGCAATTTTGGAAGAAGATGAAGTGTAAGCCTTTTGAAGCTTTTGAGGAAGATGTTTAAAATAAAATGGAGTGGAAGCCTTTGGAAGCTTGATTGTCAATTTTGAAGTATTTTCAATATTCAAGTCTTTCAAAAGAGACTTGGGAATCCATATAGCTTTAAATTTTTCTTGTTCTTTGGATGCTTGAGAGTGCATTTCTTTAATGATGGATTTAGGAACCCATATTTTCTTTGATTTAGCTCTCTTAATAGTGGACCTTTGTGGTCTCTTTTGTGCATTTTCCTTCTTAGCATTCACATGTCGTTTAGATGGGATATAGTGATCATCATTTTTCAATTGATTATTATGTTTATTCTCACTTCCAAAAGACTTGGGATTTATGAATGAATAAGGATGATGTGACTAGTTTAGATGGATAGATGGGTAGAAATTCATCAAGGATGAGTGTCTTTGTTGACCTTGAGGTATGATGGGAGAGCTAGGAGAGGAAAATTTTTGAAGGCTTTAGCTTTGATGGATAAGGACCAAGGATATACTTTGAATATGAAAATGGATAGTGAAAAGGGATATCAACATCTTTAGAGTGAGAAACATAGTCAAATCCATCAACAAACTCATGAGTAGCTTTGATAGGAACAACCATTTTAATAGGAGCACTTGAAGCTTGAGCACAATTTTGAAGTGGATATGGAGACGTAGAACATGAGGGGATGCTTTGATCTTGACAAGTAGCTTTGGATAGCATAGGAAGAGAACTTTTCTCATAATTTTTAGTAAGCTCAAGGAAGATAGTGGAAGTGTTTTCTTCATCATACTTAGGAGGTGGATAAGATATAGGATATGGAGGGGAAAAATCTTGAAGGAGATGAAAGTGTTCTTGATCTTGATCTTTTTTGACATTTATAGCTTTTTCTTTTTTAGAATCCTCTTGACATGGAGCCAATTCTAAGGGCAAGGAAGAATGAAGAGGGGTTGGAGTAGTAAAAATAGAATTGTATGAAGGTTGAGTATTTTTAGTTGTAGTAGCATGGAAAAGTTTTGCAACCAAGTGAAGGTTAGCTTGAGTTTCTTTTAGAGGTAGCCCTTTAGGGTATGCATAGTCAATGTGGAAAGCATTAGGTTCTTTTTTTGATAGATTCATGTTGGAAAGCTTTGAAGTGTTGGGAGATGCATGAGTATTAGAAGAAGTGGAAGATGTAATGGAGCCACTACTAGACATAGGGTCATCAACGTAATCTTGCTCAAGAGAAGTATCTTCACCACATGAGCCACTAGAGGTTCCATGATCAACAATCTCATCATCAATGAGATCTTGCACTTTATGTTTCAGCTCTATACAATAAGAAGTAGCATGGTCATTATATCGATGATAAGCACAATAATCATCCAAGAAAGGATTTCCATGGGAGCTAGACTCAGGAAACGTGATAAGCTTGGTGCCAAGAAGTGTTCTCAAATTGTCATCATAAGAATTTTCTATGGGAGTAAAATTTCTCTCAAAAACATGTCTAGAATCATTTTGTTGTCTCTGAAGAAAATAACAAGTTGTCATGTCTTCATCATATTGGTCAAAGATAGGCTTGTTGGGAAATTTTAGCTTATGCTCCAAGGATGTATCATTTTCTAGTTCTCTAAAAAGGTATTTAGATCTAGTAGGCAAAGACAATTGATGTCTTAAAGTAGAGAATGAACTAGAAAGAGAATCATCTGATGATGTTGTTTGTTCCTTGACCATTTTCTCAAATCTAGCATATGTTTTTATCATGCCCTTAGTGCGACTAGTGTAAGCAGGGTTCAGGGTCTCTTCAAGTTTATTGTATTGAATGTATTAGCTTTGAAAATCCCTAAAGAGCTCAAACAACTTAGGATCATCTAGACTTGGTTGAGATCTGATAGCACAAGATTTAAATCCCATAGTTGTAGATGCAAAGCCACGCATAAAAGAGCCTAGAAGATAACTTGATGTTCAAACTATAGGAGGCAGAGTGTTCACTTATCAAATAGAGGGTAGCAATGAGAGAATGACTTGTCAAACAATGTGTCCAAGAAACTTACAACATGAATGACTCAAGTCAAGAGTTAAGCAAGAAGCCAAATATCCAAGTAGCCAAGTAGATAGATAGGTAAAGACAAGTGAATGACTCTCCCAACCAAGCAAGACAATCAAGGGATAAAAGTAGTCATTTTAGAAAAACATACTCTAACATGTAGCTTCTAGACCCAAGGAACCATGGTAAACCAAGTATAGATACTTTAGACAACCTAAGAACAAGTTCTGAGTAAGAGAAATCTAGTTTGGCAACTAGGCAAGACAATATAGTAACTCAAGCGATAGTTTGGAAGCGTAAAATGTCATAAGATATTGTTCATAGTAACAGGAGAACACTTTTTCTTGGTATGACACTTTTTCTTTAGCAATGTGACATAACTTAGTATAAGTAGGAGATATTAGTTAAAGCAACTAGGCGATACTTTTTTTGGACAAAAAGTATCATATGATATTTTTCTAGAAAGGATGCGACACTTTGTTAGTGAATTGTGAAAAAAGACAGTGTTGACCCAAAAGTTTATGTTTCAATTTTATAATCAAGTAGTTTTTAGATCAGATAGCATGAGATTTTCATTTGTGTTAATAAACAACATGGTTTGCAAATAGTAAAGGTATTTTGCATGTCTCAATTAGTTGAACAAGGGACAAAGCAACCTTGCCAACACACATATCATGTGATATTAGAATAGCCTTCCTACGAATGTTACCAAGATGTTTGATTTGTAAGAACATTAACACTAGTCAACACATTAAAAAATAATAGCCAAGCAATCTACCTTAGAGTCACAGTTCATTACTTAGAAACTTGGCCCACACTTGATGCTCCTTTGCCTCATACCAAGTGGTTGGCAACAAGAGATATTGGATTTGTCATGGAAGTACCATAAGCACAACCAAAGGAACACATGTGGTGAGTGTAAAATCTTTGGGTGATCCAGGTAGTCCACTAGGATCAATCCTTGCACCAAGAAGTTGAGTGGAAAAATAGGGTAGCTACTAACTTAGAGTGTTTAGAAAGGGCATCCATTTGTAATTTTCCTCTTGCACCCAATTAAGGGACACCCCAACTTGCGGTGGGTAATAGAGCTTGTAGTCACAAGAGAACCTTAAACATTCTTGCCTAGATCTCCTTATCGTCAAAATTGCATAAGTGATCACACTAAGCAAAGACAAACACTACGTTTACCAAGGTTTTGTCTCCTTGATAGCCTTGAGTTTATAGTGGGTTGGAAGAGCCAGGTCTTAGCTTGTTCCCACTTGGGTCATTCCTCTTAGGTTGTCCAAGAGAAAGCTCTCTAAAGGATTCTAACTACCACAAATTGGATCCACTCTCAAGGGTCAAGATTTTTAATTCACCATAAGTGTGAAGAGCATACTCTCCTATCTTGATTGATTCCCCCAAACACATCAAGAAGATCCAATTATCCTCTTGCTCTCAAAACCCAAAGGCAAGTCAAGATTTCTGATTCACCACAAGGTGAAGAGCATGCTCTCCTATCACCAAATGACCTTAATTGCAAGTTTAATGTGAATATGGAAATGAAAACAACTAGCAAATATCACACATGGAATAAAAGAAAACAAGCAAGTTGGGTTTTTATGCTTTCGATAGCCTTGCAAACAATTGTTAGTAGCCCTTATGCATTTGAAGCTTTGACATGCGTTCTTTTTTATTAGGTTTTTAGTTTTATTTGAAGCTTTAATATGTGTTCCCTACAAAACCACAAGTTAGAGTGTATAAAAATAGATAACAAACATGAGTTATGAAAATGTTAACGCCTTAGCATGAGTTATGATGTCTACCATTCTACATGAAAGCTTGACTATGGGAAAAAATTAACTTTTTTGTCATTTTTTATACATTTAAAACAATTTAGAAAAGGCCAAGTCCTACAGAACCATCAAAAGTCAAATTTCATTTTATACTCTTTTTTTTCAATATACCACAAGTTAGTTTCAAAATAGCAGCAAAAAACTATAAGCAAACCTTTGTTAGATACTCATAGACCTGTAAAAACCAATAAGCAGCAAGCAACAACTGAAAAAGTAACAAAATCACCCAAACACCAAGAAAATTCAATTTAGGCAACAATTTTTGCTAGAAATTTGTTGTGTGATACTTCTCAGTATATCTGCACAATAGGATCTTCTTGTGTGATATTTCTACCTAATCCAGGCAACAAAACTTACTATACCGAGGTGATAAAGTTTAGTATTAGTGTGCGATACATTTATAGGAAAATTTTTAGACTACAGTACTAACAAATTTTGTAGGATATTGGAAAAATATCAACTAAAATTGGTCACTGTAAAAAAATAATAATTTGTGAACATAATGTAAAAAATGCAGAAATGAAACAAAAAGAAGAGCAAAAGTAAGATGTTTTGCCCCACGGTGGGTGCCAAAAATGTACACTCAAAAGGTGTCACACTCTAAACCCTTCTATCCAAATGATTCCATGAGTTTAGAATGCTTGGATGGCAGCTTAGAGCTCCCTATCCACAGAGTGTAAGAGAATATATTTCAAGCATAAGAAGGCTCTTAGCTAAGCCTTAGAAATACACTTCTTGCTAGTAAACCATGCAATGAGAGGTTCCAAAGATGAGATGCAAGAATGAAAATTTCCACAAGGAGCTCCTCAAGGATGTAATGCAAGATGGAAGCTAAGATAGAATGAGACTGCAAAATGCAAATATGCTAAGCAATATGCAAGTATTGCAAGTCCCACTATTATACTATGTGATGTAAGCTATTGCAAAGAAACTACACTAACATGCAACTATGCTAAAAAATGCCATATGATCTTATGCTAGTATGTGGTGGAATGAGAGAATGAAGACAAGAAAAGGAAGTTCTCCTCAAAGCTCCCAAGAAACCTGTCAAAAAACTTGTAGCATAACAATATTCAAATAGTGGATGGATCATTTGAGGCGTAAATCTCTCTCCCTTTTAAACGAATGGTAGAGATCAAGGTGAAGATGATGGATGATCAATAGTGGAGTTTGAAAAAGAAGAGTGATGCATGTGAACACACAAGTCAACCAATAGAATATAAGTTGACTTCCCATATGAGACAAAAGTCACAAAGCCTTTTCTTTTAATTTGAAAATTAGAAAAAGGAGTTTATGTGTGCACTTTAACTGGGTTAGAAGAATGAGGTCTTTTATTTAATTAAAATGGGACATGTTCTTTTAATAAAATAATGAACTTAGGATAATGTAGTCAAACAATAGGTTATAATCAAATTAATTGATTATTAGCAATTTGACTTAGGTAAATGATTAATTAAATTAGCCAAAATGTTGAGAAGGGGGCTAATAGTCTAGATGACTATTTTTAGGTGATTACATCAATAATATTACTTCCCTTCCCCATGAACCTTAGAGTGAAGATGTAACTATTTACCAATATTGCCCCCTACTACAAAAGGACAAATTATTGGAGGAATTCAGGAAAACACATTATGTTTTGATAGAAAGTGTGCATTTTAACCTCAAAAAAACACCAATGCCAAGGATATCCCCAGAGGCCCAAAAGCTAATTCAAATATACAAAAGATCTTTCATCCAATTTTCTAAGTTTACATACTTGCAAGTAGGGGGATTTGAAGAAGAACTTGTCAAGCACCTTGATATGCATTAGATTGTTTTATTATAGCTGAGATATGTAGGAAATTATTTTTCATGATTAGGGATAACCTACCTTAGGAGAAGTGGGAGTTTGTTTTTCCCATTAGACTCAGTCATTTAGCTTGCAATAATATGATCAATGCCTCTATGATTAGAAGTAACTTGCTCAAATTTAAACTCAAATTCTACTAGGGAAGGAGAGATTTCGATAGCAAAATTTTTGCAACAAAGGTGCTCAGCCTTGAGGATCAGTCACCAACAGTTCCTCATTTAGAATACTTGTGGGAAGATTGCAATGATGAGAGCAAGGTGGTTAAAAGAGATCATTCAAGATTAACACTTCCTCAAATTAATTCATTGAAATTGAAGTTAAAATTGGAGGGAATAATTGAGGATGTTGAGATGTTGTTGAACCAGGATGGGACGAGGCAAGTGAAAAGAAGAAACTAGAAGTGGACTGGAACTGGGATGAAGAAGATGATATAAGCCTTAGAACTAGATCCATTTTAACCCTCACAGATAACTAGTTAAGGAAAAGGAATATGAGATTTGTCAACAAGAAAAAAAATTACAAAATCCCCAAAGGCAATTTCTTTCTCTGAAACATTAACTTCTGACATCCCAATTTCATCTCATGTTGCAGGTGATACTTCAACTTCCAAGAAGAAAAAAAGAGCAACATATCCTAAGAAAATCATAGCTCCTAGAACTAGGTCCAAAACTAAATTTGAGGCACTTGCATAGGAGAAGGTTCAGAAAGAGAAAATCATGGCTCAAGAACAAGACAAAAGAGAAGAGCTCACTTTCTCAGATAACAAGACAGTAGAGGCCTTAGTAGCAAAGTAGTCTGGTTTCATGATGCCTCCCAAAGCAATCAAGGGATGACAACCACTTCTACGATTCCACCTTGGCTATCAAACTCAATGAGAAAGAAACACAACCTTAAACTGGTGTCCATACCTGTTAAAGACATCATCACAAAATACGTAGCCTACAGTTCTAAGAGCAAGAAGATGAAAAGTGACACGCAGTTGATCAAAGACCCTATAACTGGAAAAGTGACAGTAGAAGTGACTACCTATAAAAAAAAGGAAGACTCTGTGGAGATTGATGTTGAAGATTTCAAAGTTACTACTATAGAATTGGGAGCTATCACTAGAGAAATCAGGAATCACTTCTTCAAATTCTCAACAGATCACATGTTAACTCAATTTGAAAGGGAAAAAAAAGAAAAGAAAGAACTTTAAAGGCTAGTAATCACCATGGACAAATATCGAGATTCTCTAATTAATTTAGGTGCTCTTGCATTGATTTAGACTCCACAATATTTTGATCCCAATTCATTTAATAGCCATCAATTGGTCAAGCAAATGCAAAAGGGAAGATTTCTCTCAGAAGTAATGCATGAATGGATGAGTTCCATAGTCAAGGAGAGAAGTAAATTAGTAAGAATTTTCCTAAGGGAAAAATTCACCTAGGAACTAAGAACTCAAACACAAGCACACAGTAGAACGAAAAGAGAGAGTATGATCAGAATGATGATATATTCAATATGCCATGATTAAGAGTACACTAGGAGTGTCTATATATAAAAGCCTACCTAGAATGTCTTTAGAAACAACCAGAAGATAAGACAACTAAGCACCTTATCCAACATTCTAAATGAATGGATAAGAATGAAAAAGTGTCATATGTGCGTAGAAGATTCCTGTATTGTAGACAACATGTGCTTAAAAGAGGTGCGGACCCTTATGATGTCATCATGACAACTCACAAGAGTGCACAAACTCCTAAGTGTCTCACAAATAAAATAATAAAAATAATAAAATAATGCAATAACCTAAGTAAACTTAAGTAAGTGTAAATAGTGAATACTAATTTACACCAATACCCCCCCTCAAGTGCAACTTAGGGGAATACCCTTAAGCTTATGAAACTAGGATGAAGATGCATTAATGGGTCCCAACTACTAGGCCATGTTAGGTACCCATGTACATAATGAAAATGCAATCTCTCATAAAGTGGAGAAAGAGGGAAAACCTCATGGGAAAAACCCTCCCCCAAAAAGAGAGATAAATAAGGATGCATCGATGGATGGAGTAATCAAGACCCCCCCCCATTATGACATACATCCAATATATACATAAGAGAATGAGAAAAGGAAGATAGACAGAATAGGCTCTCAAGTATCCTTGTGCTGATGCTGGTGTTCACCCCTTCCAACTGTGTTGAAAAGAATGAATGTAGATCTAGCAAGGATGTCTGTTGAACCTATTCCACTGAACCATCTATCTCCTCAAATGACAAAGAGTCCTCCACTAATTGATGTTCATAAGGATCCACAATCATGCCAACTTGTGAAGATTGATCATGTAGAGAATGGACATGAGGGTCAGAGTGAGCCCTCGCAACAACTGTAGAACGATCACCTTCATCAATCAGAAATGTATGTCCTCAAGACTATCTCCCAAGTCAATTGAAGTTGGAGGTGGAAGACAAGATGTACCATGCTATGATGGATCTTTCACTGTGGCAATGTAAGCATGTGGACTGGACTAATGTGACCTCTCACTGCAACTATCAATAGAACCCCATGTGTCTAAACCTATTGAAGCACTATCGTTGGTGTCACTATCAATTTCCACTATGTATGATGTGCGAAGAGGATAAGCTGGGTGAACCCTCCTCAAAATGAACATCCTTCTCCACAAAAATCTTGTGTGTCTCTGGATCCATAAGTTTGTAAGCCTTCACATTGTCTTCATAACTGATGAAAGTACAAGGCCTAGGTGCTGGTGCCTTGTAACCCCTGGAAGATAGGTTTTCCCATGTGGGACAACTGAAGACTCTAAAATGACTCACAACTAGTTTTCTACCACACCATGCCTCAAAAGGAGTATTGCCATCTAAGGTTGGATGAGGAGATCTATTAAGTATGTGAGTAGCACTGCTAATGGCTTCAACTTCAAGTGTAGGATTGAGAGACTTGGCTTTTATCATGCAACTTTCCATGGTCTTGAGAGTCCTAATCCTCATAGCTACAACATCTATCTTGTGTAGATTGAATGCTAGTGAGTTTTGAAGATCAATCCCCTCAATTCTGCAAAAGTTCTTAAGTCTTCTGTCTACATATCTGCTCTCATTGTCCACCCTTAGTACCTTCATGGATTTCCTTGACTTGTGTTCAACATGAGTCTTGAAATCATGAAGCTTATGAAGCAATTCATTCTTATGATGAAGGAAGAAGACCCAAGTGAATCTCAAAAAGTCATCAACAAATGTGAGTATGTAGCGGCCTTGGTTGACTGAAGTCACTGCAAAGGGTCTTGCTAATATCATGTGAACTAACTGATAAACAACTAGAGCTTGAGAAGACTTCCCTTTATCATACTTCTACTTGAGATTCATATCCACTGAACAAGATGAACATTCTCCCTTAGAAAAGATGATATTAGGTAGACCTTTGACCATATGTTTTGAGAAAAGTTACTGAAGAGAGTAGAAGTCAAGGTGACCAAACCGCTCATGCCATAAGTTGATTTGTGAAGTAGAGTGAGTCAATAAGGCTTGAGATGGTGTCTTAGGCACAAAGTGCAAGAAGAAATAAAGCCTCTTGTCATCATTAACTTTCCCCACTACTACTAATGAATCATCTCGTAGACTTCGCACCATCACTGAATCTGGAAGGAACTCAACCTTATGACCATCTCCAAGGCGAGTGATTTGGTAAACTGATAGGAGATTGGAGCTAAGGTTTGGAACGTAGAGAACATATTTGAATTCCCCATTTTTCATTTCCACATGTCCTTTCCCTTTAACTTCCATTTTAGTATCATCTCCCACGAAGATGTGTAGCACCTTTGACTACTTCAATGAAGAAAAGTCTTCCTTTGAAGAACCCATGTGGTAAGAGGCACATGAGTCAAGTATCCATTCCAAAGAAGAACTTGTGTTTGCCATAAGTAATTTCCCTTTACCCTTTGAAGAGGTGGGAGTTGAATCCTTGGAAGTACCTGGCACTTGAGTCTTGTTCTTCCTGAGTAGATTTTTTAACTCATCGATTCTTTTTGTCTTGCAATGATGCTCGTCATGAATTGGCTTTTTGCAATATGCACAAAAGAGTTTGTCCTTCTTTTCATTACTTCCCTTCTTATTGGAAGAAGAATTGCCTTGTTGAGAGGAGGATTGTTGTGTCTTAGATTGTGATTTTTGCTTCTTCTTCTTGTTGCTTTTCCCCCTTTGACTTGATTTGTGGTCATCACTAGCCACCAAGGCTTTGGTCTTTGATGAATTGAGAAGTCCTAAATCCATCAAGTGAGATTGTTCAACAATCAACATCTCTGCAAATGCATCAAAGGAAGGCTTATAGTAAGCAAATTTCATGGTCAACCTATGAGTATTAAAACTCAAAACAAAGTTAGCATACTCAAACGGTAGCCTCTTCAGGATATGATGAATTAACTTGTCATCCTTCATGGGATTTCCACAATCTTTAAGAATTGCCCTATACTCATTGACTTTAATGATGTAATCTTGAATTGTGTCAAAATTCTTAGGATCCAAGAGAATTAGATCATCATCAATCTAAAATCCCTTTTCTTCATCCACCTTATCATACAACTGTTCAAGTTTATCCCACACTTCTTTAGAGTTTGAACAATTTTTAATGTGAAAGAGAAGATCCCCATGTACATAACTCCTGATAACTCCTAAAGCCTGTAGGTCTTGATTTTGCCAATCAATGAGTTCTTTAGCATCAGTAGGTTTAGGAATTGTACCATCAACATAAAGACTATATCCTTTTTCCATTAATCTACTCCATGCAATATCTTTCCATGTAGAATAGTTGCATGAAGTTAGAGGAGGATATTTAAAACCCATGATGTAGAAATGAAAAGTGCACAATAGAGAGACACAAAAAACACAATACACACCCCCCCTTTTCACTCAATCAAAAGACCCCTCCAAAAAAGATGTTGTTGGCACTTTATAAGTAGTGTATTTACAATGGGCCACTTGTCAAAATGACTATATCCTTTTTCCATTAATCTACTCCATGCAATATCTTTCCATGTAGAATAGTTGCATGAAGTTAGAGGAGGACATTTAAAACCCATGATGTAGAAATGGAAAGTGCACAATAGAGAGACACAAAAAACACAATACACCCCCCCCCCCCCCCCCCCTTTTCACTCAATCAAAAGACCCCCCCCCAAAAAAATGTTGTTGGCACTTTATAAGTAGTGTGTTTACAATGGGCCACTTGTCAAAATGAACAAAGTGGACTTTCTATTTTTCTTTTACAACTACCTTATGAGGTTGAAATCTGTCACTTAAGCACTGTAGCTTAGATTTACAACAATTCTGAAAAAGAATCAAAGCTTTACAATGCAAAAGAAGGCCTAATTCTGAAAGTGAGAAATTGGTCCACACAACCCTAGAATCTGACTTCAGATCTAGAAAGTAGATAAAAAAATACACACTTTCAAAAAAAAATTAGAACTTGAAAAAGTGACAAGATGTGCCTATATGGAGTGTTTGAAGTTGCAAAACATAGGATTATGCAGGTACAATTGCCAAAAAATGCAATTTTCACAAAATCTATGCAATAAAACTAGAAAAAAATACCACCACTAGAAAATTCAAGAAATTCTACCCAATTTCAAAAAACATTGCACCTGAATCAGAGTTTGGATGTCTAAGTTATGGGCTCGCAAAGTCAGGCTGCAAAACTAAAAAGCAATCTGGAGAGGTCTCTGAAGCAAAGAAAAGTAGTCTAAATTTGATGGTCAAATGGTAGTCACTATAGTTATCAAATGATAGGGTTTGACAATCAAATGGGCATGAAATTTATCGTAGTGAAAGATGACATTAGCAAAAAGTCTAGGCCCTTGGGTGACGTGGTAGGCTGATGTGTCGTCCATATAGTATGAATCAAGCATGTGGAAATTTCATACGGATGATGTGGCATACATAGGTGGCAATGTGATGGGTCAAAAATGTTCAGATTCCACAGGTGGTGTGGCAGTTTTGGGCTGCTAATGTGTAAAAAAGATGACGTGGTCTCGGTGTGTCAATCAAAGTTGACTGTATGGTAACTGGACAATTTACCTGTCGAGTATGACATGTCACAGGTTGTACACAGCTTGCGCTGGTAGACTAAATTAATTAAAAATTTCCATGTGGCAGCTGCTTTGTGTGGGCTGGTCGTCGGACAGGAAAAAAATCAGTCACCAAATTGTTGTTGGCTAGAATCAGGATTAACGGCTGCAAAATATACCACACTTCGCCAGAGATGCATAAAAATAGGTGCCAGAAACTCAGTCACGGCTAGAGCTCTCGCGTGGAAGGTTTTCAACATGCTGAAAAAATGTTTGCAGGTGCCAAAAATTGGGGACAATGGAGCCGAAAAAGTAACTCGCGAGCCGGATCTTAGTCGCGATCGCTGGGAACTCCTAAGCGAGCCGTGGGTAATAAATGCTATGTTGAATAATAAATGGCGTTAGCTAAAAGTCATAGTGCTGACATCAAGAACTTGATTAAAGGGCTGATGGGGAAGTGGGTTTAGTCCCACATGGTACGTGTGGGTTATGTAACTCCTGTTTAAAATAAGAAACCCACAATGCTTGACATAAAGCCGTCGATATGTTGATACAGCGCTGGTTTGTAGTGTGGCCTTTGCCCATATTCTCTGCAGTACGGCCGCTATGCCTAAAAATTATGTCCTGTGAATAAATAAAAATAATCCTCTAAAAATATAGAGCCAAGCTGGGGTGTCACTGCCTGGTTCAGACAAAAAAATTTCTTTGCCTAATCGACTGGAAATTTTTTGAAAATACCTAGATGCCAAAAAAATTTCTCTGTCTAATAAACTAGAAATTTTTTGAAAATACCCAGATGGAAAAATAATTCACAGACAGTAAATTAAATGTAGATCTGAAAATAAAATAATCAGATCAATAAATTGACCATACTCGAACTACAAATCGGAGCCTCCAGGTTTCGATTTGCAAAAAAAATTTGCCTCACAGTCGACTTTGGGCCAAGATAGCCAAGTTTATAGTCAATTTTCACTGATTCAGTGTTTCAGATGTAATGGTGAGGTCAAATCTGGCTCTAGACACTCCCAATTTTTGTAGTACTCTTGATTCGGGTTGAGGTGATGAAGCAAGCATGGTCTTGAATGACTATGTGATGAGAAAACCTCCAAGAGCTTTGATACCATGTAAGAATTTGCCTAAGGGAAAAATTCACCAAGGAACTAAGAACTCAAACACAAGCACATAGTAGACTAGAAATACAGAGTATGATCAGAATGACGATATATTCAATATGCCATGATTAAGAGTACACTAGGAGTGTCTGTATATAAAGGCCTCTCAGGAAGCAGCTAGAATGTCTCTAGAAACAACCAGAAGATAAGACAACTAAGCATCTTATCCAACATTCTAGATGAATGGATAAGAATGACAAAGTGTCATATGTGTGTAGAAGATTCTTGTGTTGTAGACAACATGTGCTTAAAAGAGGTGTAGACCCCTATGATGTCATCATGACAACATCTTACATTATCTTACAGTATCTTACATTTTGATGATGGCAACATGGACTCTAAGGTTTTAACCAAGAGCTTCAATGATACCATGTCTGGGATAAAGGATAGTGACACCCCTACTTCTAGAGACTTCACCACCCTAGCTAACATCAAATCGATGTTATACTTGAACAAGGATCTTATGCCAAGGCAAAGCCACAAGATTAAGGATTTCAAGTGGCAGAAAGATGCCTATAGATTGAAACTACTTAGTTTGAAAAATCCTCACTCCCACGCAATGCAAGAATTTTTGAGCGCCTTTAAAAGCTAGAAGTTGGTCAAGCAAACCATGGTGGACAAAGAAAATCCTAGCAAGGACATTTAGTTACTAACAATTATCTTTGGTATTTTGAACTTCAAAACTATTTTAAAATTGTTTCTTTTTTTTAAAAACTATTTTCAACTGAAAGGCTAGGTTTTGATGGAGGCCTTTTCGGGTTTGCAAAAGGCTATAAATACTGGAGCATTTGGCGAGAATAGGGTTATATTTTAGTAGCATAAAAATACTTTGATAGTTTAGTATTGCTAAAGTTTCTTTGAGGGAGACAATGATAGATAGATAGTAGTGATATGTGTGTAAGTTTTCTCTTAATGACTTTGTTCTTGGGAAACATTTTTGAATATATATATCTATCATATTTTATCATGCTTTAAAACTTAGATTTTGAGTAGAATCATTTGTGGTTACTTTGAGAGCCGTGATGGTTAATATTGCATGACATCTATTGTTGTTTCTCTTGATGTTTGTATTTATCTTTGATTTGTGAAAATCGGTATAAGTTGTTGTAGGATTTAATCTCATATTTGAGTCTTGTTCAATTGTGGAAAGACTATGATATTTTCAATTTAATGTCAAATTTTTGAAGTTGTAAAGCAATACCTTTGCACCTAAGAGCATGTGAGAGTCCCTTAGACACTTTCTGGCAAAAGTGTGCAATTTGTTTGTTTTGGTCTTTCAAATTCATTGATAATTTATTTGTAAAGGGAGTTGTGCCTATAAAATTCAGAGGGAAATGATTAACATAATGTTTACCCAACTGTTATGAACATTATTAAATTTTTAGTCTTGGGCATAGATTGAACTACTGAATTTTGTAGGAAAAGACAATCTATTCACTAATAAATACATTGTTATGGTACAATCCTTGATTATTTTTATGAAAATATAGCGATTCAAATGATAAAATTCATATTCATTCTCATTATTTTTTAAGACATGATAATTGATAGAATTCAATGAATTTAATTTGCAAAAGTTAAATTTGAATGCCCAATTTCATAATAATGAGTTAAAAGTACTAAATTTACAACTATAACATTTAGCAAATGACCTTGAATTCCCTTCTATATAAATCTAGCAATAAGGGAGAAACAAAAAAATCAAGTTGTTTTGACTCATGGGAAGAGTCTTGGACTAGCGTCAAATTCAGTATCAAAAATATTTTTTGCCTTTTCATTTGATAGGCCTAGTAAGTAAAATAGCATTTTGATTCTGCTACTTTTATCCTATTCAAGAAACAAAGTTCAAAATTTAACATCATATCAAACAATTAAAAATAGAAATAAAGTAAACACTACAAAGATGATTAAAATCACTTTCCAAGTGTCATATACGCTGATGCTTGATGGATATCTTATAATATGATTGAAGATTTGGTTAGCCTTTTTAGGATGTTGAAGAGTTCTTCGTGTAGATCGTCACGTACTAGCACATAGATCTCAAGAAAGAGTTGTGGATAATATTCTTTGGAAAGATAAAGAGGAACACCCTGATTTTATTATACTAACACCTACATGCACCTCGAGTATTTTGCAAGAAGAATTACAGAACTTTGTGAATAAAGCATAGATAGTTTCTGATTCTGACATCATTTTTGCAGATGTTGATCATTATCAAGTAAATAAAATTCAAGCAAGAGATAGAACTTTAGAACAGGTGGTTTGATATTATTTAGATAGATGTCATAGACTAGAAAAATGGGATCAATTTCTCACTGATGTGTCTTCTGTCAATATAATTGGAATTTTTACATTGGGTTTCCATAATCAACACGATTTTCATTAATTAAGAAGGTGTTTTAACATTTGCTATGTTATAGCAGACGATCTTTAACTTTGTCAGACTTCCATATTTGGAAGATTTACTTGAAAGCAATGCTACATCCAATAGTGCATTCAAATTTGCTAATGGTTTGATATAATTCAAAATGCTTTCAGGGGTTGAATCTTAAGGAAACATGACTACTTCAGACATCATTTTGGACTCCAACTCTTTTTGGTAACCTTCCCTTCCAATGAATGTCATTGGTGAATTACTAGAGCAAAGACTAGGCAAACCAAGACTTATCATTAATTTTTCTCTGCCATCCATCTTGGCGAGTTTTCTCCCAATTGAGTTTAAATAATCCTCTCCTTCCCTTATACTCTAATATTTTTGAATGAAAGTTGATGTCTTTACTAATGCACTAATGCAGTCATGAACTCCTTGGTTGGCCAAATACTTGTCATTATGTGTATAATCTATCTTGCAGTCTACTTGAGCTTTAAAAGGTCATTATTCTTCTCAATCTGCTCTTTGATACTCCCACAAACAACTCTAAAACTATGATGCAATTCAAACCAATCACACAACATATTGATATTTTCCATAATTACTCCCCACTTTTTTTCTTTAATTAGCTTGACTGAATTTTATTTTTTAAAATTTTTTTTTTGAGTCAAACAAGTTGTTCTCGAAGGTTTTGATTGTTGTATTAGCCTTATGTACCTCTTGCACCATTTGAGACAACTAATTTTCACTTTGTTTCTTTATTTCATCTGCTTTCTCTTCCCACTATTTTTCTTTTTCCCTCTCATTGTCCAATTCCTTATTTATGCTACTGATTGTATGTCCACTATACTCCAACTTTTTGAAAATACCTACTGCAGATCCTCTTTCATCCTCAAGTTGTTTATTTGATTCTTGCAATTTTTCTTGGAGTTCTTTGAATTTTATATCAGCTTCTATATTAACATGGTTTAGAGTATCATTGAGTTTCTTATTGCTCTATTCCAATTGTTCCTTCAACATCTTGAGTTCTACTTCTCTCTCTACATTTACATCAAATATCTTTTTATTTCTTTCTTCCAATTGTTCATTCAAAATTTTCATTTCTGCCTCCATATTTTTTTGGTTGAGGTTGTGCACTTGGTCCTTTAGAGGAAGCACTTGTAATCATTTTCTCTATTTCTTTACACGTGCTATCTATTGCTTTCTCCTTTGCCTTTACTTTTTTCAGGTTTTCTTTTAACTTTTCAATTGCCTTCTCTAGCTCTTTTTTCTCTCTCCACCTGGAACAGTGAACTGTAGATCATAGAGTTGGTCTTTTTTGCCACACTAACTTTGTACACATTTTGTACTTTGGAAAAATCCATAGATAGTGTGCTAACATAAAAATATGATGGATTTATCTCACTCTCTGGTGGATAGTTATCTAGTTGTGGGGGAGAAACAATTATAAACTCCATCTTTTCTTTATTGGTGTTATACGTTGGAAATATCCTACTCAATGTAGGTTCTTGAGAATGAACCACCTCAAGTACATCCTTCTTGAATGCCTTATTATTCTTTCTATTCATTTTTGTGGTTTCTTCAAAATTTGTTACAAAATTATTGAATTCAAAAAGTGGGTTTGTTGATATAATACGATGCTTGAAATGAGAAAGAGCACTTGCAACATTGTACTTGTCTCCACCAATGCTCGAGGTTGTAATAATTGCATTTTGAGGATTACCAATGGCTTCACCCCTTCCTAATCCTTTCGCACTACTACTAACAAGTGGAGTTTTTGGACTAATTTGAAGGTTTTTTGCTAAGGGAGTTGTGACTGACATTGTATCTGTATGAGTATTCAAAACCTTTTGCTTCTTTGCATAGTGAACTTCAACTGCAAGAATCTGGTCAAATTTCAATTGCATCATACCTTTTGAAGAAAAAACAACTTGGGAGGTTATAAATCCACCTTGGATGAATAATGGCTTGGGTTCACCTTTTTTTGAAGAACCTGATGGGTTATCTGACTCATCTCCAATGATTGGTTTATGACTAGGTTTCAGTACCTCTGGTATTGGGAGTGGATAACAATTTCCTTGACTTGTTATGCACAACCCACTATCACTTGGATAACCCATTTTTTCTATCATCTTTTCCCCTATGCCGTATTTTTCCCTTGTCTTCTCATTAGTACACCATATTGTCCAGTTGAATCAAATGTACTACAACTAGTAGTTGGAGTAGTGGATTCAGTGGAACCAATGGTAGTGCCTATGGCTATGGATGAAGAATCCTTACAAACCTCATACTCATTTCCTTCATTATCTATATCACGTTGTGTTTTTGTTGCATCTGGATGCTCATTATCCCATAATTTGCCAAATATTTCATCCTCAGGCAAGTCTTCAAAATTTGTAGAGGTATTATGTTTGCCGAGATTCTTCCTCATCGCCTAAAACACATTAATTTTTTATTGACACCACTGTGTAGCTATAAAATCTTTATTTATGGCATCTAGAAGATGTTTTTTACTTGGACGATCCACTTTTTGGTAGAAATTGTAGGATTTCATGGACTAAACTTTATCTTTCAGTCTATGCAATTCTTTAATTTGTGCTACCAATTCCTACATTGAAATATTTTTTTCACTGGAGCATTTCTCCATCTCCATTTTGACCTCTTCCCATGAGTCTATTTTCTTGTAGAGTTCCCATTGTGTACAAGCTTTGCGCCAATTATGTTTAGTGGATCATACTGCTAATGCCTGATAACATCAAATTTAAAAATTGCAAGAAATTCCTATACCACATTGGATGCTCTTCTCTCAAATGTGAACCCTTCACATCTAACAGACAAGGAAGGAAAAATGGTTTTCTTTTGCTGACCATGAAACAATACATCTATGATTTCCATCTATCATACATATTCTAATGCAAATAGCCTCTCTATCACATGTATTATAAGTTTGAAGGGTTCTACAACTAAACCATAAAATCTTAATGCAATGTACTCTTCCATAAAGTACCAGTCGGCCAATTGAATTTGACTTACCAATTGAATTAATCATTTACAAGACATGTACAATCTAGGCATTGAAGTGACTATAATTTAATGATAAAGTAGTGCCAAAAAGAAGTCTAAAAAGTGGTTGTAGTTCTCTTGGGGATCACCCATCCTAATCACATATGTCCATTCAAATATTGGTTTATCAAACTTAAGCTGAAACTTGTTTGTTTCAAAAATTTGACGATGCTTTGATAACAGAAGATGACACAAGTAGGTCATGTATCTAAATATCTTTTGCGGTAGTGGGTTTAACCCTCTTTTAATCATTAACAATTGGTTGTTCATGTGATGCTCAATGTGCCCAATATAATTATATGTTACTGACTATTTTAGATAATGAATATTGAAAATCATTTCCAAAACACTGGCACCCACTTTCTCATTACTTTCCAAACCTAAACACATTGATAGCAAAGATATAGTATCTTGAACCCACTACAAAAAAAAATCCAATTTGTAAGGAGGTTTATGATCATGAGGCAGATTGAATGCATCTACTAACCCTTTGATATAACAACGTTTCTTATTTGAACCTAACTTGTCATATATTTCTGCCAATCTTTCTAGGTCAATGTCAATTGGGTTTTGTTCTTCAAACCCTAGGTCCAATAGTTTACCAGATTCACTCTACATAATAGAAAAAATTACCTCATGTGTATTTTGATTCACAATTTCCTTTCTATTTTCATCATAGTTTTCAACACAAGCTATTACAAGTTTTGGACAAAGGGAATACTTGAGGGAACCCCAAGTGGACAATTGCACCAGTCCATGTTGCAACTTTGTTTACAATGCACTCGATCACGTTGTTCATTTTAATATATTTTGACTCCTTTTGTGCATCATTCCACTTATCTTCAATTGCATATCTGATTGCCTTAATACTCTTTCCATAGATAACAAGATCCAAAATATCATGGAATTCATCAGTAAAACCTAGCATTTAACAAGTTTGTGTATGTCAAAATATAGTTTCTTGGTCCCCTGTATTTTCTTTTGGATTGTAATTCCACTGCCAGTGCCACTCCTTTTGTATGCTTTTTTCATTGTTGAAAAATTCACAGAACTGTACACAAACATAAATTACAATTTATAGACACGAATAGTATTTAAACCCTAAATTGTATTTCTAATTTTTACCTTTTCAAGTTACCTAGCCACTAGAAAGTAAACAATTTAGGCTTATAGTGCACAATACATTGGAAATTAAACCTTGATTCTAATTACTAAACTATTAGTAAAAAATGTGTTCAGGATCTTACTTGGGAAGTTGAAACTCTAATTGATAACTATTTTTTGTGACACTGTGAGATGTCTAGGAAGAATAGGTTTGCGTTGCTACTTACAAATTGTGATCCATACCACTTTTTGATGCTCCTGGCTCCAATGCTTTTATGAAATATTGGATTGGTAATTTCTTCACATTGTATATATCCAAGATTGAATGATAAAAACTAAACTTTACAGTTTGCACAAAAGACATTTTTTACAAGTTGCAAAATTGACAAACTCGAGCATGCGTTTGATATTAATTCTAATGTACGTTGTACAATGGATAGCTAGTATTATAATTATTTGTGAAAACATAAACTTACGAGATTACAATATGATTCAGGATTAACTCTAGTAATTATCGCTAATTTATGAAGAGTCGATGGTTCCACTTCTTTCTGAAGACTTCTTTTCTAGGGAAGTTTTGAAAAAAAATGAAGGTAGGAAAAATTAGCTTGAAATAAATCTTGAGACATCAATCTTTACATGTCTCATTACTGCACCATGGTCTATGTCAATGCCACATGTCTTCTTTCTCACTCGATTCATGTATGACACATGTTTTCTTCCCATGGCATTTGAGAAAGCAAGACTACTCTACTCGAAATCAACCCAAAATATGACTAGGGCCATTCGACCTTTGTTGATAAAATGGTGTGTAATGTTGTAAAGGATTCTGATGCTACAATAGATGTTACGTCAAGTATACCACATGTCCTCTTTCTAGGGAATATGTGAATACAAGTTGATTGTTGCCAAAATTGGCTCGAAATTTATTTAGAGTTGTTGATCTAAGTTGATTGAATGGTGGTTGGCTTGGTGCCTTGTCTCACTTGTCACTATGATATCCACCATCCATGTCAAAATGATTAGTGAATAACTATTAGTATTACATGTATGCCACATGTCTTCTCTTCGGGGTGATTTGGTAAAATGAGTTCAGTGCTGCCCAAATCAGCTCGAAATACATCTCGAGCTATTGATCCTTGCTCATCCAATGGTAGTGGTGGCATCCCCTTTATTATATTAAAACTTGTGTCATCATATTAAATTATAATTATAATATTAATTATTATTATATTATAATAATAACAAAATTCTATTAACACTTGTTAAAGATACAAATTACTAATTAAAAATAAATTGAATAAATTGAATAAATATGTTTATGTTTTATTCTAAGAAACAATTTAACTTATTTGTGTTATGTTTTTTTAAAATTAATTTGTGATTGGATAATAATAAGATAATCACAACAAATTAAATAGAAATAAGAAATTGTAATCTATGCACTTGTGCATTGAATTTCAAATTGAACCATTTACATTAACAAAATAATTTATCTTATTTTATGCTTTTGACGACAATTAAAAATAATTAAGAGCCTAATACAATATAGTTAAAATATTACAATTCATATAGCATACTTAAAGTTTTAATTAAAATTTAAAAGTTATTACAATATGAATAATTGAGCATTCTTATATAGCACATTTATTAGTTATTAGAGACTAGAGATGACATGTCTTTTTTCTGGTTGCATTTATAAAAATGGTTGAGCATTCTCCACATTTGTCCGAAAATCATCGCTGGTCATTGATCTAACTTGATCAAATGGTGCTACTATGAGCATAGTGATTTCACATTTGATCATGTTTTCCACGTGTCTTCTTTTCGGAGCATTTGGAAAAGCTAGTCGGTTGTTTCCAAATTTGGCCCAAAAAAATCTAAAGTCGTTGATCTTTGTTCATCCAATGGTCATCACAACATCACCTTTATAATATTACTAACATAGTTCTTAAATATATTAAAATATTTCTAATTTTAAAAATGAAATAGTTTTTTAATTGGTACTTTAAATTTGATTGTAAAATAAGCCCATCCAATGGAGAGTTAAATCTAATTGTCAAAGTAACTATCAATTATGCTCCACATATTCTATTATTATATACTGCTAGTGCTGAAACCAAATACTGAAGTAAGTGTCAAATGATTTATTAATTAAATTTATTGTTAAATGTTAAACCTCAATAATTTAATTTTAATTCAATGTTAAATGGTATATTTTATTTTTTTAACAATTTAATAGAAGAATTAAAAAATGCCAAAATATTGCATAAGCATAACAATGAAATACAATTTTATATGGAACTCCAAAATTTTCATTGATATTCCTTGAAAATTATAATTTGACGTAGACGCATGTACAGTAACTGTAATTTGATTAAAACAAATAGAAAGTGAAACCAAACTTTAGGGGAAAACCCTAGTACTACTATACTAGTCATTGTAAAAAGAACGGGACAAGACTAAGGTTGTGAATTCTTCTAGCCACAGGTTGTCCTATGCCACTTCATCCAGATTATACCATTTTCAGAGAAAATCTAAGCCAATTTGTGCACATTTCTTATGGTGCTTCAACTACCTAGCATTCAGGCCACATTTTGGCTAGGTTCCAAAAGCTTGTGGATTTCACCCACCCAAGAGATCCCCACCCCTAATTCTACATAAGCAACAATATAAATGTTATCACCTAAGTATTCTGCTTTAAAAGTCTTCCTCAGGAGTAGCAAAATGTCGACCCTTGCTTCTCTAAGGTCAAGCAGAGACACTAGAAAATGAGACATAATGTTAGTGTTGACACAATACCATTTTCACAACATGAATAATGAAACTAACAACAAGAACAACCTCATTACAAATTAACAAGACATTTTCACCAGGAACATCACCTAAAAAGGTTTTTTGTTCCTCTTCCAATTTGTATGTTAGGTGAATTGGAGTGTCCAACTTGACTATAGAGCAATGACTACCACTCTACCACACCAAGTAAACTAGACCAGAATTGAACGAGCACTAAAAGTATACCTATTACCAAACTATAAAATACCAAAAATGAGATGAGCAGTGATGAAAGAAGCAGTTCAATTGCCTATAAATAATATGAGTGGCTAAGAAATGGTCCCTACATATTTGTCTATCTAGCTTCTAGTACATTTTTTTTAAATTATTAAATCTTCACAAATCTTCATCATAAATGCAAGTTTGTGCCAAAAAAGTTGTAATGTGTGTGAAGCCAATGGAAGAGGGAATGCCACCTACAGTGACATGACATGTATCTACTATCCACTGCAAGTGGTACAAACTAGAAGGAAATGTGTTACATGTCACCATTTCATAAACTTGAACAAGGTCGAGGCTTCATTCAAGAAATTTGTCCCAAAATAAATCTTTAACTGTTGATATAAAATCATCAGATGATAGTCTATAAATGGATGTTACTTGTTACACATGTATGTTGGAGATATGAAACGTTATTAGAAACATTTCCCAAAAAGCCATTACTTCATACATCAATTCTTGGTTGCATGTGATGATTGTAGTATGTACTGTGTACTACTACTAACCAGTAATTACTTACTAGAAAATAAAATTATGATTCACACTAATGTAGAAAGCAATAATTAAATACATCATTCAATTACTATAAAATAACTAGAGCCCAAAAGAAAACAACATGCCCTCTGAAATATCAAATGGAAACAAAAAGGGTTTTACTTTACATTATATTCTTTGTGTCTACTTTAGATTTCATCTTCATATATATAATACCAATAATGGTTGAGGTTTCCCTCAAAAAGAGAAGTGACGAAGCTTCAAACCATTACATTTTAAATTCATACACTTTCAATAATATGTTTTACAAAATAAACCCTAATTAAACTGACGATTCTTCATGTAACACTTCTTTTATCTTTCAAAACATCCCAAAACTATTGAAGTTCCAATTTTATCATTCCACCACATTTGCAATTTATTTTAAAAAATTAGTAGGGTTGAGACCCATTTCAACAAACATCACTCAGAGGTCTACCTTTTCCTACTCCTTTTCAAGCTCTTTGATGGCATCCCCAAGATTAGCAGAGAGAACGTGTGAAGCTACAATAAGCCTAGTAGTAAGATCACTTTATTCCTCATCCTCCTCCACAGTCAAATCTAGGTTGACAATAGGGCTTGGATTTTCATTTGGCGATCCCTCTTCCATAAGAAGTTCCATTTTTGGCAACCAACTACTTTTTTAATAATGGCAGCCACTTAGTAGGATATCTACAATTTAAAGAATGTTTTTCAACCAGATTCTACTATGCCATAAATGCAATAGGACATTCCACATACGTGTCATCCTATAGAAACATCACTTTCTACTCATTGATTCATTAAGTAGCCACATCATTTTCTAGCACATTTGCCAATGCATTATATGTTTTTTCAATAGACAGGAAAAATTGCCTAATCAAATATATACATTTTCCAATAAATGATAAAAATTGCCTGATCAATTTTTTTTCAACAAACAGGAAAAATTGCCTAATGCGATATATATGTTTTCCCAATAAATGGGAAAAATTGTCATATGCAATATATACCCTTTGTATCAAAAGGGACAAAATCGCCTTGATTTTATGAAATTTCATAATGGTCAAAGAAAAATCACATCTAACATTAAACTTTTACTGACATCGAAAAAAAATTCACCAATAGAAATTAATTCCCCCCCAAAAGTAATGCTGGATTTGCCACAAATTTATATATTTTTCAAGGAGGGGGTTTCTTAGAGTTAACCTTATGTTACAATAGTTTGATTTTACAAGTTATGTTATGCATGCATTAGATATGAGATGGTAAATGTGGTGAATGCAGTAAAGTGTTGTTAAAAGAGATCAAAGTGTTACAGACCTGGATTCACCCCCCCCCCCCCCCCCCCCTCAGTATCTTATTTTCCCAATTAAGACTTCCAACAATTGATATAAGAGCAAAGGTTCTCTTGAAAAAGTCTAACAAATTGGGAGTTTAGATCTTGGAAATGGGGGCTTATAAATTGGGAAAAGTTATTGATAATCAGGTGATTGACATCTAGCTCATATTGCAACAACTTGAGGCAACAAGACAAGAACTAAGGAAATCCCTAAAAAAGAGGAAGGAGTTGACCATTCAACAAAATGAGTTGAATTATGAAGAAGTTGATACTCAAGGACTATTTGGAATTGGAAATTCAAGTGAGAGTGATGCAATAATTACAGATCTACTAGAAAAGAATAGTATCTTGAATTAAGAAGTTAGAGGACTTAAATGGGAACATGAGACCTAGTCAACAAGGCTATGTGAAGTGACCGAAAAAAAGAAGAAAGCTGAAGAAGACAAGGTTGTCAATGAGGAAGACAAAAGGGAAATGACAATTAGACTTGAAGAAAGGACATCTGATATGCAAAAGCTTACAAATACTCAACTAGACATGATGAATCAATTAATGCTTGCAAATCAGGATTTAAACAAAAAGGATATGGAGATAGCAAATCTAAGATCATAGAATGACTCATTGAGGAATGAACTAAAGACTAAGAAAGAACTTGTGGAAAAATTTAGCAAGCCTAATGAAGCAATGAAATACTTTGAAGAACTAATGAGATCATGTACTAACACTTCTGAATCAAGTCACATAAAGAAACATTCATTTATCGAGCAAGGAGAATTATCCAAGAGTGGAGAACTGAGAAATGCAAAGTCAAAAGGCAAACCTACATGTTATCATTGTGGAAAAATTGGTCATACTACACACATCTACAGAAGAAAAATTGGTATGAAAAACCCTAAACCAAAGTTTACTGGTTATTGTTTTTACTACAAGAAGCAAGGACATCAAACACATAAATGTATCAAGGATGAACAACATACCTACTAGATCTAGATTCAAAGGTTATTGCTATAATTGTTAAAAGTATGGATACAAAGCATATGAATGCAGATCATAGACAATGCCCTGGACCAATAGAAGGCCAAATTATGCACCTAACAATGTATGTTCCAAATATCACAAGTTTGGAAATTCAAGAAAACATTGTAGGACCCAAGTATTAGCATCAAATCATAATCACACAAAGGGTAAAGGCAAAGTAGACATTGAACAAATAAAGAAGAAGATGAATCAAACCTGGAAGAAGAAGGTAGAAGATCGAAACAATAGAATGAATGGAATTGAGATCATCCATTCCAATGGAGAAGGTAATCACATCACCTCAAACTAATCAAGAAAGGTATGCAAGGAACTGTATATTTAAATGATATGTCTTACATCAATTCCTAACATAAAATGTGCTAAAATTCATATCTGCACAAGGAAAGATGCATAAGAACATATCTAGTGCAAAAGAATCATTTACACAGCTAGTGTCGAACAATAGTAAAATTGTCTATATTGACCGAGCATTGCAATATGGACCCAGTACTTTAGATGCTTTATAGTGGAAATTGAGTTCAACAGGAACAATATTGATTGAGACAACTGGCTTCCACCAAATAGAGTACACAACATTAATGGAGACCCTAATTTGAGCAACAAAGAGTATAAAGTGGAAAATTGAAAACATTTGTTGCACCTTGTATATAGAATTCAAGAGCATAGAGCAATTTGAGCGATTAGCAAAAGAGATTTCAAGGATATTTTTAGTGAATTCAAGACAAAATTTGGATCGAGAAAAGATTTGAGTTATGCTGAGTTGTTCAGAAGAAAGAAGTTTCTCAAACCCTAGCAAAGAAAGATGGAAGCTTCATTATCAACAGGAAAGAGCCAAGGAATAGAGGTAAGCAACATTCAAGTGGTGAAGAGTGACACTTTTCCTCCACCTAAATTTCATGTTATTCCTGAGATTGCAATGAAGGGCGACTCAATGGGTGTGTTATCCTCGATACCACCTAAATTTATTATGATACATGATCTACAAAGTTGTTACATGCATAAGATTGGAGAAGTTGGTGACTATGAGATTTGAGAGGCATATGGAAAATTGTGTGACAAAGGAGTTTTGAAAGACGAATTCAAAATTGTTGAGAGAAAAGGGTTAACTTGTGCTCTAGATTTTCCAAGGAAGTTCAAGATAGAATGGATCAAGGTGGTGCTAAGTAGGACATGACATGAAACTATGGCTAGACAATGGACCTACAAAGATTACAAAGAAGATAATACACAAGGTTATAGGGTATCCAACCTTAGACAAGAAAAATACCATGCGATGCCTGAGTCATGAAGAAATTGAGGAAAACACAAAGGCTGAGTGCAATGGACGAGGGTTGTCCATCTCTAACATCATTGATCCATTAATTGAATTTGCAATGAGAGTAATCTTTCACAATTCTACCAATCAAGAAGATTGAACAATGTACTATGTATGATAGTGGACCAGGCATGGAAAATTGTTGTGAAAGATCATGAATATGATCTTGCCAAGTTGCAGAAATTTCAATTGGCAAAAAACCTGATATTCATCAAGAAGGAAAATAATTCAATGTGTAAGTTTGGAATACTTATCATGTGCATTTTCTTTTATGTTCATAAATATTTTCCTAGTATTGGAAACATTGTTGGGAGCAAGGCAAACTAGTGACAAGGAAATCAGTAAATACGTATCTTAGTTAGGAGAAAACTTTGAAGATTTCATGGACATATATTTTGAAGAATTCAAATAGAGAATGAAGACAAGGATGAGAATATCAAAAGAATTGGTAATGAAATACTATAATGATGTATTCTTTTTAGTGGACACATATAACACATTTGTGCAGGCAGTGATGCCAAAGAAGGCATGGCTAAAAACATTTGATTATGAGATTGATATGACATTGTGAGTTCAAATATTATTGCACTACTCAAAGAGGAGATTGATACTGAAGAAAAACCTTTTGGAAACTATGAAGAATCTAAGGCAAGAATCATTGTTGATATCAAAATAACTTCTAAGGAAAAGAAAAGAAAGAAGATGATTGAAGACATAGAGGAAAAACTAGACACACAAGGCAAGGAAAAGAACCTTTGTAGCTCACACAAGGTCTTTGAGAAGATGAAGAGAAAGAAAATAGTGATGAGGAAGAAGAAGCAATAGAAGGAGATCAGGGTAAAGACCTAGTTGTTGTTACACCACCCACCAAGAAGGCTAAATCTATTAAAGCCTAAAGCAAAGGAAGTTGCAAAGAAAACAATAGTGGCACCCCTCTCTCCTCCACCATTGACCAAACCAAGGACCAAGGTAGAAGTAGTGATTAGCGAGCCCTCTACAAAGAAAGGGGTAGTTAAGTTTATTAAAACAATAAACTCTAATGCAAAGAAGAATACATCACAAGCCCCTGTGAGCTAGCCTAAGAGAAGAAGATTGGTCAAGAGGAAACAAGTTGAAGAAGAGGATGCAAAGATAACAATATTAGATGAACTTGCCATAGTACCAAGAATAAAAAAGACCATTGATGAGGTATGTGCTGACCTATGGAGCTTTGTAGGCATATCCAATTTTAAATTTGTCAAATATGATACATTGGATAATACTGATAGAATTAAAGTTGAGGAGGCCATGATAGACATGACAACAAATAATAAATTGGCTCCTAGTGAAGTAGAGAAGAAGATTCCTATTGATTTGTACAATAGACTAGAAAAAAGATGGCAATAGGCATCAACAATAGAGAAAGACATTAGAGAAGGCAGATTGCCAAGGTTATGCTTGATTTATCAAAGGAGTAGAAGGCAACAATTTTGGAGAAGTATAGGAACTGATTTGTTCTTAAGTTTAGAATTTTTATGATTTTACAAAATAAGATTAAAGTTGTAGTCCAACAAAATGAGTTACTATGGAAAATCATTTTTGGTCTATCTATTAAAGGAGTGGAATTAGAGAAAGAAATTGAGACAGTGACAATTCAAGATGACCAAAGTGATGAAGTGAGTTTAGGTGTGCCAAGTCTGCAAGGCAACATTTCACCTCTTCATGTTGCCACCCCTGACACTCTAGTTGTTGAGCAATAGAAGCCTTCATATGTAGATAAAGAGAAGCAAGATGGAAAGGTATCAAATAAGGACACCAGTGTAGACATTTCTACCAAAGGTCAAGAAGGACCAAATGTGCCAGGACCTCACATTGAGGATAATAAGGAGGAAAATAAAGTAGTATCGAGTGCTACTATTGTTGTCTCATGCACTGATATTCAAGTTAGACTGAGTGGTGACACCCCCTCACCAACTCCAAAAGCAATGTTGAGCAACAACACTTCCTCACCAAGTAAAGGAAAAGCAATAAAGGATACTCCATATATTCAAGTTAGTCTCGACAAAGTTATTGAGATGCCAAAATGGGATTTGGAAAATCTCACTCTTGAGCAAACAATTTTGTTGTACGAAATTTTGGTGAAAAAGAAGAAATAGGAAGAGATGAGAAGAAAGCATCAAAAAAGACAAGTATTGCATGATATAAAGGACATTCTTGTTGACACATTTGATATACAAAATTTTGATGGGCAAGCCCCAATTATTTCCTAGCTTGTACATATAGTTGAACAAATAAATACTGGAGGCATGGAAGCAAATGAAAAGTTGATGGCTTGGTCAAGCAAGAAATTTGAGAATAAGGTTGTGGAGAAAGTCTCAACAACCATTGCTGAGAAAAAAGTTGAATTATAGGGATGTGTACAGAACATAGAGGAACTTATACAAAAAGTACAACATTTTGTGTGATATGCCAAGATTCAAAAGCGTTCTTTAGGAAAAACATCCAAAGGATTCAAGCTGACATGCATCAAACAAGCATCACTATTTCAAAGTCATCTGAATCCAACTCAAGACATTACAATAACTTATTTCTTAAGGAAAATTGGCTGAGCTTTAGATAACTAATAGCAACATCAGGTCAAAACTGATCTCTATCCAATCCATTTTGATGTATCATTTGGAGGTCATGCAGCAAGAATCGAAGTCAACACAAGATCTTATTCAAGAAGGTCATAATCTTTCAGTTGCTGATAGTTTGATTGATTTAGCAGTTCGATTGGAGTTGTAGAATCACATTTTAGAGTCAACCCAAACCACTTGGGATCATGCACTTGCTATGATTCAATAGGTTCACAAACCATTCATTGAAAATATGGCTTGATTCCACCATTCAACCCCAGCAACAACCATAAGTGACAAAAACAAGGGGGAAATGAGATGAAGTGTAATAATGATTACATATTTTGAATGGAATCAGAATTTACAGATTAGAAAAGAAACAGGGTATGACATTGAAACAATTAGACTACTTAGAGTCATGTACATATATGTATTGTTGTATTGTTCACTATTCATTTTTTATTTATTCGATAATTTTTTTGTAATTCTATATGAACTAAGTTAGGCTTAGGGGGAGTTCTCATATTATCATTGAAATGATGTAATCATGACAAAGTGTTTTTGCCACTAATGTCAAAGGGGGGGATTGTTGGTGTCTCCAACTATTGTTGTCTATTAGTGTCAAACACTTAGTCATATACTACACATAGTAAGACAGTCAGCATTGTGACCGAGCTACTCTATATAGGCTGAGTCATGCAATAGACTTGTAAATAAACATGTATATGTAGAGCTCTATAGGAGTCAAACAAGTCTTTGGTCATTGAATATTTTTAGTATAAGCCAAGCCTAATGATTGTCAAGTAGTCAGAGCATATTGATGTTGTTGACTTAGTGGTCAACACCTCCTTCACGATTTGCAACATGGCTTAATTGCCTCTCGTGGATTTGGGTAAGTTTGGTGTTTGTGACGTTCGTTGATAGCTCGAGATTTTGGCGCAATGACAAACATACGAACAATTGGTATCAGAGCCTAGGGTCACGAGTTTGAATCTCAAGAGGTCTCCTTAATTCTGTCAATGCGGAATCCTCAGTTGGTGTTGAGGAGATTGTTGACTTGTTGGTTAACATCTCCTTCAGGGTTTGCAACATGGCTTAACTACCTCTCGTGGATTTGGGTAAGTTTGGTGTTTGTGATGTTCATTGATAGCTCAAGCTTTTGGTGCAACGAAAAACATACAACCAAATGCCAAGTTACACAAAAGGTGACGAGCACAATAAAGATTGAGCAACAATAGTGTGTATAGTGAATGTAGAGTATCAGAGACAGTAAGTGTTGAGAAACGTAGAATTGTCATTCAAGTTAGGAATGATGCAAACTTTGAGGTAAACCATTTTGGGCTGACATGGACAAGACATTTAATATTTGTAGAGGTTGTTACACATTTTATGGTGTAGATCATAGATCCCTATGATTGGTGTTCAACCAATCAGATGAAGGGGCAAAAAAGGGAAGCATCTACAAAACTCTTTAAGAAATCTTTAAATAGAGAAGTCGAAACCCTATTTGGTATGTATGATGATGTGGTGGGAAGAAGTGAGCAAGCTATTTGTGCGATCACAAAGCATATTAAGTGTGAAAGTGCGAACATTGCAAAGAAGACAAGAAGGTTGAGTTTTTGTTATTGCAAAACTCAGGAAGTGACCTTATCAAGCTTTGAAGGACAGTAAAGCTACATCAAATCATAGATCAAATCAGATTGAATAGAGGAGATCCAAAACTAGCTTTTAAGAGCAGATTGAGGGTCAGGTATTGTATTTGTTTTAACAAATTGAGTGAGGGATAATCTCTTAACATAGTAGTCTTAACAAATATTTGTAAATCTCTTAATCGAGTCCTTACTTTGTTGTAAGTGTAACATCCTCTCACATGGTAAGACCTAAGAGTCTTAACAACCTTTAATAGGGCATACGCCTCACAGGGTAGATCATCAGATATGATCAAACATTGTAACCTTAATAGGTTAACTTTATTACTATAGTAGTGAAGATTTGTGGGTGTCATTCCCACCCTAGTTTTACCTTCACCTTGGAGTGCTTTTGGGTAACATAATATTTGTGTTATATTTTTACATTTCATGCATGTGACTGATAGATTAGATCTACATGTTACAACAATTTGATTTTACAAGTGATGTTATACATGCATTAGATATGAGATGATAAATGTGGTGAATACACTAAAGTATTGTTAACAGGGGTAAAAGTGTTACAGATCCTGATACACCCCCTTCCCACCCCCGGTATCTTAGTTTCCCAATTAAGACTTCCAACAATCTTCTGATCCTACATAGTACATATTGTTTATGATCACAATAGAATATCATGACACTATCAAATTTCAAGAGATAAAGAAACACATGATATCAATTGTAATTAAATTACAGTTCATCAAATTATGTATATATTTGTACAAAGAGGTCAACATATGAAAGAAAATCAAATATAAAAGAAACATTATAGCTTTATGGTTGTATAAAAAAGATGTGATAATACTTAAAAGAATATGCAATTAGTTGTGTGTGAACAAAAATGATTAGACATCATTTCCAAATGTCATAACTCTTAACACAAAGAAGCTTAATGTAGTTTTAATTAATCATAGTTATCTAATGTCATGCCCAAAAAAATGAGGGCAAAACACACACAATTTTTTTAAAAAAAAAGGTCTAACCTTGAATTCACTAAGATGTCAAGTACGAGATCAATTAAAAACCTAAGTTACATTCGAGGCAACTACAAGACTCTGATCAAACTTTTAAAAACTACGACTCAGTTGTAAACCTCCATAAGAAAAAGGTTGATACGTTCATTGCTAAATTAATTAACTAATTAATTTAAATAACTAGTTTCCAATTAACCAAAGGACTTAACATTTTATTCATTTTAATTACTCTTTTATTATTACATCCTTTGGATGATGGAAAACATAATCTACAAAAAAAACAATTCAAGTCCTATTAACTTCAATTGATAAATACATTTATTAGATGAATTATTAATTAACAATCTGGCTAATTGATTTGGATGTCAGTTAATTAATAAAGGCTAATTATTCAAAATGTTTAAAGATAACATACTAATTTGAAAATAACATCTTTCATAGAGTTAAATAAACTTTATTTTAATCACCACTTCATCTTACTCTATAGTCTATAGGAAATCAACGTATCAACTCTATCTACTAATCAAATATTTTCTACAACTAACAATTTCTAATAATATATAAGATAATACCTTACTAATAATTAAAAAAATACTTTAGTTGGACACATTTATCAATTTTCCAAAAAAAAACTAATACTAATGCATGTTGCACCCTTAAATTTAAAATTAGTTAACACCTACTCATTACAAATCTACTTTACACTAATCTAAAATTATGACTACTTAATTAAAACTAAGGCTAAATTATATCTAAGCTAAGCTGACAATTAAACTAATCTTTAATTTAACTAATATAAATTTAAAACTAACATTACTTATAACTTACTTTCATAATACCCCCGTAAATCAAAACTAATTTAAATCTAAACTAAATTACATTATAAAAAGAAACTATTGATACTAACTAACCATTCTAAATAAAAGTAAAATAACAACTAATGCAATTTAAAAAAAAAAAATTTACTTAAGTAAAATAGCCCAACACAACACCCTGAAATAACATAATAACATGCTAACTTAAACTAACTAAAACTTAACTTAAAAGAACTAACACACTTCCTACCCTATTCCCTGCCCCTGAGCTTAAAAGGAAGGTGAGCGCATACGGTGAAGGAAGGGGGGGGGGGCTTTTAAAAAAAAAATTCTTTGTTTTTAGATATGACATGGATCCCCACGCAGGTATGGTACGTACAGTGGCAAGTGGGTAGATAATTCCAGTGCCTACTTTCCCATTTGGAAAGTCAAGGCAAGGTGAGAGGTGGGGGGGGTTGGGGACGAGGAAACTTAAGATGGTGTAGTTCCATAATTTTTTAATTGACTAGACTTGAAGCCTAAGACAAGTACCTTGCCCCCTCATGATGCAAGAGTTAAATGCTAACATAATCAACCAGATCTCGCCTGTAATGGCAGGAAGGTGATTAAAAAACATAATCCAATGATAGGCTAGGATAGCTATAAGGAGTAATTGCCAAAAGTTTTATTGTTGAGAGTAACACATTGAGCAGTGCATTAGGGTATGTATTTTTTTTTTGTATTAATGCATTTGTTGACACCAAAAATTTACTTTTTCCTTTATTTAAAGAATTTAGTAATCATTTTCTTAAAAGGAATCAATATGGAATATACTCTGTTGCATAATGAATTAAATCTCTCCTCCATACAAATTCTAGAGAGCATTTTGCTCTTGGGAGTATACTTTTTTTTTGCCAATAATTTTCTAGGTGCTAGTCCTTTTTTTTTTTAAAACTATACTTTTAACAAAGGTTGTATATTTTCTTTCCAAATTTGATTTTACCAATTACTTAGTTTAACAAGGGGGATTGAATAATTTAGTTTATCAACAATGTAAGATTTTTTTGTTTCCAATAATCGCAATATGAATCGAATTTTCAACATAACATACTTTCTTCCTTAACATAATTGAACTTGAAAATTTTCATAATTGATCATCACCATTTAATCTATTTTTTCACACACTTATACATGAATTGAAATAACATAAGGTATAATGCAAGAGGGTTACTCAATCTTTTCTCTTCTATTAATCAACCTGGTTCAAGGCTCCATCGAGAAAGAACCAGTAAGAAAACTCGACATCCTTGCCAACTACATCAAAATTTAAATACATTTTCACATAATGTTACAATTCAATTGAATTCTCTTCTAGGTCTTTCGCAAGAGATCTTTTCCAATATCTTCAATGCATCAAGGGAATTCATGGGAAAGACAAGAACTGACTCGGAGGTAAACAACATAATATGAAGAACAATTCAAGCATGCATTCCCATCTCGATTTTGCACAATAGGTTCAACATTGAACCAAACTAGGGGGGAGGTGGATTTTCTCAATAGGAGATGTCAATCACCATACCATAACATAGCCCTTTCGGGGCTAAAACTCAAGAATTTTCGTTCTTCTACAAATGCCCTTTTGAGGCCAATATAACAAGAGTTCTCATTCCTTCCCTTCTTCAAGAATTCAAATTTTCATACAAGGTATGTGATGACAAGTAAGGGCCCATACACCCTACCCTCTTTCCCTATTCTCACCATGAGAGGAGACTCTACACCATTGAGGTCCAACTAAGGCCCTTCCCCCATTCATGGCCACTTCTTCTCTATCCAAGGGTGAGTAATGCTAAAACAATCTCCATGAAATTCCCTCAAAATTTCAAAGCAAAGCATAAGAATGACATCCAAGAAAAAGTTAAGATCCCTCCCAAACAACCTCAACACACATACAAGCAATACAAAGAACAACACAATGCCTTATGCATGAATCAAAGCATGAACAATATTATGAACATGATCCAAGAGTGAAAAACTCTACTTTCACAAAAAGTTATAGTAAATTGACAAGTTGAGAAGAGCTTATCCTTCCTTTCCTTCCTTTCCTTCAATCTTTAGACTTCTTTTTAAAAACTAGAGATTGGGTAACAACCCCAAAAATTCTCCAAAATGCCTTTAAATATGATCCTAACTCAACTAGATTTTAGGTAACCCCAAGTTGGAGTTTGAGTCACCAACTCATGGAGGAGACAAATTAATTTTTGCAATTAACCAAAAGTAGGGTTTTTGAGTGACCTTAAAAGTCAACCAAAGAGGTCAAGGGGGTGGAAAGTACTCCCCACCCATACCCTTACCCCTAGGGTACTTAAATTTATTATTTTTAGGCCTTAAAGATTTAATAGAACCCAAACAAAAGCTAGGAGAATTTTAAGACTATATAACAACCTTCAAAGAAAGACAATGCAAGTTAGCACAAATAGCAAGGGGTACAGTTTCGTCTTTCCATTAGATTTTTCAGTTAAATATCTTGCACACTAATTGCACACATCAGTAGTTCAAGAAATCACATGCATATATGTAACTTACATATCAGAAAAATCATGTAAATTTAAAACATCCATCTTTCTAATAATCAATTGTTTATCTCATTCTACTCCTATTTTCGACCATTAAAATTGCATAATCAAGGTGTTAGTTCTGCATTCATTTACTTCATCATTATACATGTTCATAAAGCATTAAATAACTAAATCAAATATTTGAAAGTAAAGCATCACACATCGTAAAATTGCATAATAATGTTTAGTGCATCAAATAATATCCCGACATATCGAGTCTTGAGTATCAAAATAATAATGTATCCACTATGCTACGATGGGTCGGGGCGAGGCCTCATATCTGATAAATATATTTTTAGGACTTCATAATAGAACTTGTGTTATTATGTAAAATGATGCTACAATGATATAATATATTCAAGCTATGCACATATATAAGCATACCTATTGACTTATATTTAGGGTTTGAAGTTTGATTGGTAGTTCCATTACAGGAATTGGCAACGGGTCACATGTTATTTTTTCATCTGGAATGATCAGCGACCAGTTGTATTTAGATATTAAATGGTATAAGAAAATTATTGACTCCATCTTCGCAAAATCATATCCTGGACAAACACAAGGTCCTGCTCCAAATGATATAAAATTGTAGGGGGAAAGTTGGCTCTCAAAATGTGATGGATCGAACTTCTCTGGATTTGTGAAAACTTCTTCATTCCTATGTGTAGGACTAGTCACCCAATATAACTGTAAAGAAAATATAAAGTATAGGTTAGATTTAGATAAATTTTGTATTATAACACCATCTCAATTGATATGTGGATTAATCATACCTGCCATCCTTTTGGGATTGTATAGCCTCCATATTCCACATCTTTGATTGCTTTTCTAAATCCACCAAATACAGGCGGTGTCAAACGTAATGTTTCTTGTGCTACCCTCCACGAATACTTCATTTTTTGAATGTCTTCCCAACTAAGGGGATCATCAGTTTGTTTTCCTTGTAGAATTTCCTTGTGTTCTATCACATATAAAAGTGTATTAGATCAAATAACCTTTGAATTATAAAAACATCATATGTTACATTTGGACAACAATCATATGTATTAGAAAACAAAAACCTTATTGTGAAAATTATGTAGCTATGTCTTTATTATTTATTCAAGAAATGTACCATGACTATAAACATTTGTTGCTCAAAGGTTTGAAAGTAATAGACAGTGACTTAGCTATTTCCACAAATATTCCAAAAGATCAACATTGATATTTAAAAACTTCAATTATGTTTTCAAAGACAAGTCACTCATTTGCTATATTTTCTATGTGATTGATTTAAAATGATCATTTAGTTTTAAAATAAAATTCATAGATTTTATATTATTCGATTATATACTAATTTACTATGTATATTTATTTAATGATGTTTACTAATGACTTTGATGGAGATGTATTTTTTTACTTCAAGAATATTTACTTTCAATATTTTATTAGGAGTGCATATTACAATTTAAAAAATGAATGTAATTATAGACTTATTTCTTTTTAAAAAAATTAATTACTTTGAAAAATAAATATTTCAGAAAATAATATTAAAATTAGGTGGCATCAATTGACCTGGTTATTAGATTGAAAAAATTCTAAAACCTTGGATAGAAATAAAGGACTAATGAGTGAGTACGATGTATGCTATTGTAATTTGTTTAGAATAATTGGGAATTTTCGGGAAAATTTTAAAAATATGTTTTTGTTGATCAACGAAAGAGATATTGATAAGTAAGGGATGCTTTCCACAATAAGTCAAATTGTGATATTACTATCAAGATTTAATTGTGTAGTTTTTTAGTCAAACTCATTGACTCATGTTTCATGAGTAGTGATTCACTGAATCCATCTCTCATGAGAATAAATGGAACACTTAACACTAATTGGATATAGGTGATCCTCACAGAGGTGAAGCACTAGGACTTCTCAAAAGGTCACCCATCCCAGTACTACTCCATCTTGAGTGCACTTAACTACGAAGTTTCCTCCATGGTTAAACCCACTCTGCTTGCAACCCCATTTGCAAAACCTTCACCAAGTGTTGTGCCTTATGAACCATTCACTAGAAAGCCCCTTAAGCTCATCAATTGATAAGTAGGCGATATTTTCCAGAGCAAGTCAAGTTGTGATATTGCTATCAAGATTTATTGTCATGAGAGATGGATTCAATGAATCACTACTCATGAAACATGAGTCAATGAGCTTGACTAAAAAACTACACAATTAAATCCTGATAGCAATATCACAAATGAGATATTAGCTTAGCTTTTTAAAATGTTGTGTTTGTATTTAGAATACACATAATCCATCTTGGTATTAAATATTCAAAGATATAAATATGTACATAAAAAAAAGTCTATAGTGTGACATAGATTCAAAATCTTATATATATATATATCCCAATAATAATGTTTCTTGTTTTCCATATAATCAAAAGGAATTTTTTGGAAAGTTTTCTTTTAAAATAATCTATTTTCAAAAATGAAATTGAATTTATATATTTTCAAAAATATAATAATG
Organism: Cupressus sempervirens; assembly: GCA_028749045.1. Taxonomy (NCBI): domain Eukaryota; kingdom Viridiplantae; phylum Streptophyta; class Pinopsida; order Cupressales; family Cupressaceae; genus Cupressus; species Cupressus sempervirens. The sequence goes on from CM053789.1 coordinate 900,751,650, forward strand.
ATTATTTCTGTCTTGTTGGGAAAATGACAAGAGACATTGATTATATGCATAAATGTTGTCATTGATGACAATATGATGTTTAAACTCCAAGCTCACATGCGTAACCCACTAGGTGATCAAATTGTGAGTTAGATAGGTCAAGTATAGAGCAAAGAATAGTATTCTTCTAACACAAACAATGTTTGAATTTGCAAAGGTTACTAGATTAATATTTTTGGGTGCACATCTAGGGAAAGCGTGATTAAGGTGTATTCTTGCTAATTCCAAGGTTTCATTGTAAGATATATTGGCACATATAAGTTATAAACTTCCTAGTGACAATTTTCAAGGTTGACAATTAAAACGAGCTGACATGACAAATTTTTTAACGATGCAAGTTGGCAAAACATTTTTATGGTCAAATCTTATTCAAATAAGTTGAGCCGACATATTTAATGAAAAATTAATGATTATCTTTATTTATTTTTTTGGTGAAAGTGGAATATGCCACTAATATGTATTATTACTAATAATTGGTTCAAGAGATCTTGGAGGAAAGAACATTAACAATATTATCTTGAATTGATTAAGATTTCAATTTTTTCTTTGGTGGTTAAGGGAAACATGGTTTACATATTCGAAGAAAGTATAATGTTGACATCATAAGATTGAATTAGGGATTGTGGAAGTATAAGATTGATGGATTAGGTTTTTTTTGTTATTGGTCAACATATTATTAGAGACATTAAAGTGGTAATGTGCAAGTTTTGTGTAGCATTCGCAATAATGACCTACTCATTGATGAAGAACAAAGATAGAGGGAACTTAGTGAAACAAGGTATCAAATTTATGTTATGTGCTTAGATGCAATTGTAATCAGACATTGCTAAATGTTTCTTAGACTCTTCACTGTATATTGATCCTTGTAAGGGATGTAAGCCTTTCTATGCTGGGTCGTAGCCCATTTTGTATTGAGTAGTGAGCTCTAGGTGATGAGCCTAAATGCAAGTGCACTCCTAACTAATTGTAAAATGATATTTCTACAGAGTATTGGCATATGAGTCCCATCCACACCGTAGATTTTCCCCTAATAGGATTTTCATGATAAAAAAATCATGTGTTATGGTGCAATCTTATTTGCTTTATATTCATGCACTTACTTTTTAGCTTATGCATTAAGTAGTTTGTGAATTGAGTTAATAAAGTAAAATTTGAAAGAACACTAATTCACCTCGCCTTCTCACTATTCCCTCCTTCAACAATTGGTATCAAAGCTTGATCCCTTAGGGCCCGTTTGGTTGCTGGAATACAACCGGAATAGGAATAGAAAATTAGAATATGATTTGTATTCTTTGTTTGGTGCGTCGAACAGGAATAGGGAATAGGAATACGTATTCTCATTTTAGCCCCAAAATGAGCTTTTGTCCATTCCAAAAAATACTTGTAATTGGAATTGCTATTCTTGCATTCATTTTAACTTTCTCAAATTTGATTAAATTTTCAAATCCTCTTTGACCTGGGGTGAGCGCTGGAACTTTGTCTTCAATATTTTCAAATATTTCAACGATTTTTCAATGGTGCCGGTTGCATCTTCAAAAATATTTTCAAATGGCGCTGATTGCTAGTTAACCCTATTCCAATTTAAGCTTGCATAACCAAACAAGGGATAAACAAGATTGGATTGCATTTTTCCATTCCTATTCTTCATTCTCCATTCTCATTCAAATTTTCTATTCTAATTCTCAATTCCTACGCTTGCAACCAAACGGGCCCTTAGAGAAAGCCTAATATCTTATAGGTGATCTAGGAAGGGAAAACATATTCTAGGTTACATGAACAACTCATTGTTGCTTTGGAAGATCTTGATCAAACAAAAGTTGAAGATGATCAATTACATAAGGTGCTAAGATACGCTAAAATTTTCTTTAAGTCACTAAAATTTGAGTTGAAGAAAACTAAGATAAAGAGGAAGGAGCTATATGAACACATAAATTAACACGATAGTGAAAGCTCAAATGATTAATAATTGAGCCACGATTTGAAAGATAAGACTGAAGAATGTTAAAGACTTAAATAAGAGAATGCAATCTTAAAAAAAGAAATACAATCTATGTTAAAAAGGATGATTAAGAAAATTGAGGATAAGAAAAAGAATGATGAAGTTTTAAGTCAATCCCTAAAGGAGAGATCTATGTGGTGCAACAAACTTGTGGCGAATCTACAAGCAGCTAAGGACATAGAAGAAGAACTAAGTGAGGAACATGTAATTGCCAACGACTATAAGGAGAAATTCAAGGGGTAGAAGCAAGAAGTTGGGTCTTAAAACTGTGGAAGTTCGCAAATTGAGATCATACTCCTTTAGAAACGGGCAACTGTTTTTAAAAATGAGCACTTGTATTAGGTTCGATTGCCCAATGCAAATTTCAAAAAATGAGCACTCGTTTTTGTAAAAAATTAGGTGCATGTTTTTTATTTTCAAAAAAATATTTGGATTTTTTGAAAACGAGCACCCATTTAAAAAAATAAAAAATGGGCAACCGTTTAAAAAAAATCAAGTGATCGTATTTTATTTTTCAAAAACGGGTGCTTGCTTTCTTTTTTTTTTTTTTTTAAATGCATTTTTAAACACTGACTTCACCGGGCACCCATTTTTTGAATTTCAAATAAGAGCGTCTGTTTCTTACAACATGGGGTGGACCTTTTTTCTTTCGACTCATATTTTGGTTTAAGATAGGCTTGGTGAGACTAAGCCTATGGCTTGACCTCTTAAGATTTGGCTAAGGCATTCAACTAACAAACTTAGGCCTTGTCATAATTTTAAAGGGTCTTCCCAATCAATTTTTTTGACAAAACAAAAACCCATTAGAGTTTTCACTATCTTGATTTCATAATTGTAAATTTAGAGTGTTATGATTTTATTTACTATTTTTGCATTATTTTTTAATCAAAGGTGGTACCTAAACACAAAATAATGAGGTTCACTAAAACTTTATAAATTTTTATTTTTTATTTCTTAACTTAATTTCGATGTCCGTACATGAGAGATTTTAAAAATTAGCTTTATAGCAAATTAAAATTTAATAAAAATAAATTATTGAATAAAAAATGAAGGAAAAATATTTTCATCAATCTTTGGCGTGTTAGGTAAAACTTCCTTTAAAATGATCTACAAAAATTTATTTGCTTGTGTCAAATTATGGTGTTCGTACAAGAGTGTGGTATGGTCATGAAACATACATTTTGAAAAAGTGGTTTTTAAAGATCCATACAAAAAGCAAATTCTATCATATGGGTATACAAATAAATTAGATATTCAAAAATTAGATTCTAAGCACTACAATTTTTGTTACTGAAGTTTTTTAATATTAATCTCTAAATGCCTCAAATCTTGAGATCAATTAACAAGAAATTTAGATGAATAACAATTACAAGTTTCAACTTGGATTTGAAGGAGAGTTCAAAATCTACTCAAGATAAGCCTAAATCTGAGAAGAAGTATAACCAAAAGGACAGGGGAAAGAAGACATCAATAAGGAAACCTAATGCTCAAAGGACTAGAGACAAGTCTTGTACCTGCAATAAATTTGGACATAAAGAAATGCATTATAGGAATAGGGCAAATCATAATCAAGTATCCTTTTCTAGTCAATGTTTCAAGTGTCAAAATCATGGTCATAAGATAAATGCATGCAAAAGCAAATTGAATAATTATTTCACTAACCAAAGCAAGATTATATGCAACGCATGTAATGGTTTTGGTCATATTACAAGATTCTATCCCAAGAAGGAACATGATGGTCAATCAAGTGAAAAGGAACTTTGTTTTTAACAAATGCAAAAAATTTGGTCACTTATCTAGGTACTGCAAAAGTACAACAAAAGTGCAATCAACATGGATAGGAACAAGCCAAAAGGCAACAAAGGAGATGAAAATTTTGATGTTGAAGAAGTGTGTAACTAAATATATAAAAAAATGCATAAAGGATGCAATTGAATGATCTACATCTTGATATAAGGATGTTAATTCCACAAGGAAATAAATTTAGGCCTTTGGCCTTTGCATGAGTTTGTTGGGCACGGAGAAGTTGAATATGATCAAACAGAGAAATTTGGACTTGAATTAGAGATTCATGATTGATTTCTAAGAGACAAACAATGAAAGGGTTTGCGAAGGAATTATTACACAACACATTTATTACAATGACAAATTAGGTAAATATGCATACAAAAGAAGTTATGAATCTCATTTGCCACTTAATATTCAAGAAAACAAGATTGAGGAGCTTTTGAGATGATTTGAAGGAAGATATAAGCAAAAATAAAAGTGATCATATGTGTTGCAAGCAAGCCCTAGTTTGACAAAAGGTATTTTATCTACACAATTCTTTGTAAGTTTAAATCATAGAAAGGTGAAAACTTAAAAAATTATTGATATAAAGGTCAAAACTAGGAAATAATTCAAGACACTCATACAAAGTCATAGAGGTAGATCTGGATGGTGCATTTTCAAATGTTCCTGATGGGATCTTGCATTGTGAAGACACTAGGGCATGCATTCACTCTCCCATATATAACCTAGGAACAAATGGTGTTGAGGATTTATGCATTACAAAGATAAGTGATTATAATCATCAACACAAACTTGAGTTAAAAACCCTCATGGAGAAGAAATTGGACCAGTTTGTTAGATTTTTACTTCTAAGCAATGTTGAATGCATCAGATATGTGTTGAGAACAAAACATGGGGAGTTTATGTGGTTGACATACGTACATCCCATCAAGATAACAAAAGAGACTATTCAAGAAGTTACAAGGCACATGATGATAAATGCCTATGCTAAAGTCTATAAAGACATATATTGTTCATGGCACTACATGAGAAAAAGTTGATAAAAGAGGAATTACAATTAGTGATATCATTGGGGATGATGTCAAATGTTCTTCCATAGTAATAGGATATAAGGTATATTATTCCAGTAGGGTAAATTATGTATGTGTGATAGCCATATACACAACATATGAGATGTTGAAGGATGAAAAAGAGTATGATCTATATGAAACAATGAGAACACAATTATTGGATAATATAGACAAGATGGAGAAGGGTTAAAAAATGCCTTAAAAAATGGTACACTTATTTTTGGCATATTCTTCTACTTCATGAACCAAGTTCTAGGTAAAGGGCCAATTATTTGGGAACTCACATGCCAATTGCAAAAAAATTGAGACTATTTATCAATAAGATGAATGAAACAACAATAGTTGGAGTTATTTGGGATTACTTCAAGAGTTTCTAGAATATGATGCAATTTAGGGATAGGATCCCTAAGTCAGTGGTGGAAAAGTATGAAGACACCATATGCTTTATGGCAAACACTAACCAATGCTTGATGGAAGCAACAAAGCCCAAAACCTCATGGATTATATGTATGTGCTATGAGGTGGAAGGTATAAGAGCCTTGAACTGGGATGCTCCACCATTGTTTGATATAATTCTTAAAGTCTTGTTGTGAGAGACATATTATCTCATGTTTAAAATGTGTTGGTTATTAGATACATCTATAGTTTCGCAAGAAGAACATCAAGCTTTGATTAAAGACCATTCTTGGAAAGGCATCAAGAGTGGCATTGCAACCAATGCACCAAGATAAAAAATCTATCAAGTTTACTTGGATAAGATTATTACCTTGCCTATTATTTGACTAGTTAAATGTTTGGCCAACTAGTTTGATGTCAAAAACAATTGTATTGTTAATGAATTTTGAGAGAGAAGCCATATTATTAGAGTGATAAAAAAAACCTCCTAGTTTCTCTAAAGGGAAAAGAGATGGATTAAAATTGCTAGATTCCATCCATAAGGAGTCCTATTTGACCAAGATCATAATAGCTATCTCTCCCAAAACCACTTTTCTACCAAAATGAGTATTGGGGCCATAAGAATTTATCAAGTTCCAAACATAATCTCCTAAGGGTCACAACCAAGTAATTGGGTGTATATGATATCAAGCTTCCCTTAATTTTCTTAGGGTTCTATATTGTGACCATCTCTCTTGAGGATCCAATTGCTTCACTGATGACATAAGAGGGGCTATAGAACCAACAGTGTTGTCAACAATGTGCAAATTCATCTTCACATCTTGTAATAAGAGAATATCAAATGATTTTCCTGCATAAAACTTCTCAAAGCATAAATTTTTCCACGAGTTGTTCAAACCCCTCATATTTATCTCTTTTGGAGTTTGCATCAAGGTACCTATACCTACCACTAGCAAGTTCCCTTGCAACTTATTTAAGCTTTAAAATATTGTCAGAAGGGCGACTAGTCCCATTTGCAATAACCTCTTTAGTCTTCATACTACTTGTTTTCCTTTTTTGATTTATCCTTTCTGCTCCCACTACATGTATCAAATTAACATTTGTAGATGAGAGATGCCTCAGTGATTCTAAGATTTTTTTGTTCTTCATTAGAAGGTGTTATATTCAACACCAGTATGTTGTTAAACAATATTGGAGACTCGTCTTGCAACTTCAATCGCCATAGGAGGAGGTAGTGTCTTCTTCTTGACCGCCAATCCCATTTTTCATTTTGAAGTTAACAATCTTTAAAGGAATGACTCTAACCTCCTTTGAGAAATGATGCATAAGCATCGAGCTTGGATTTTTGTGGACCTTATGGTTTGTGTGATTGGGGATTTGTTTGAGGCATATTGGGGAACCTTGTCCTAAGTGTGCATAGAGTTTGGAGTTAGAGCCATTTTGGTGACGATTGGTCACATATTCCTTATGTATTGGCATAGCTTTGGAGATTGTATTTGCGAGCTTCAATACAAGGGTGTTAGTGTGCGTGCTCTTGGATTTGGATAGCTGGTTGGCACGTAGACTTATATCTAAGTGTGTGTATTCTTATGTGGTCTTATGAGTTAGTTATGCATTGTAAACTTGGGGCTTGTCCTAAGTATTTTTCAAGTTATGTATTTAATGTCTATTGCAAGCTAACTTGTGGCTTGATGGGTATATTTAATGTGGGTGTATTTAATTAATGCAATTGGCTAGGCCGACTTGTGGCTTGGCTTAGTATAAGTAGAGGGTCTTGTGGAGTCTAGAGTCATTATCATTGTCATCCATCATAGAGAAGAGGAGTAGCTAAGAGAGCAAAGTTTGTTAGTAGAGCTAGTAGTTGTGGCTTGGGAAACAAGAAGGCTGCTTGGTGGCTTGCAAGCACGAGTTAAGATTCTTCTTGGAGTTCTCTACCAAGTTGTGGATCTTGGCTAGCTAGTGGTTTGAATCTTGTGAGATCTTGCTAAACTTTTATTGTAATTGTTGATGCATTTGGCCATAGCTCGGAAGGCCTTAACGCCAAACATGTTGGATGAAAATCTTATTATGAGAATCGACATCATGTAGATCTAAATCTCTGTGGTTTTGTTTATATTTCGTTGTGTGGTTGTTTGGTGGGGGCTAGGACATCTCCTTTGGAGATTCTCCTACCTTGCACTGCACCAAGAGGGTAGTCTTCAAAGGTACCTCCCCCAAGGCTTTGTAAGTCTTTTCTCCCATTGCTAACTTCCTTTTTGTTGGATATGGATTGACAGACATCAACAAGAGTACTTTCTCCTCCGTCGAGGGAGGATCCATCATTATTACCTCCCCTAAGGCTTTATCAACTTTTTCTCTCAATGACTTGTCCAAGGTGTGAGATCTAGAACCAATAGAAGGTGTTTATCCAAAAGGATCTTGTACTAAAAAATTGCATGTCTCAATTTGGCATAATTTTTATAGAAGATAGAAGCACATTCATGGACCAATGCCTGAGTTTTATTTCTCATTTTCAACTATAAAATAATAAATTTAAGAAGCATCTTGTGAATAGTCTTGTTAATACGGTCAAGAAAAAACTAACTTGGATTTAGTCTTTGTCACTTCGTCTGTAACCACATATTGTCCAATAGTGTCCCCCACCCACTTGAAGATTTGTTCATCTCATAACTCCAATGGTAATCTTAACATTTTAAGCCACATAGGAGTCATCCTATTCAAATTTTCTTGAGGGTCAAACCCTAGTTTCCATTTGCAAAGGGAAAGGTAATGCTTCATGAAATCCCAAGAACCCACAAGAATCTCTCACATCTTGAATAGGAAGAAGCACCCAACATAGCCCTGGGTGACACACTACCCCTAAGTCTCCATTTTGTATCCATCCATTTCTAAATCATGTCAATTAAAGACCTAGACGAGAAAAACTTCCCAGAAGAGAAACATTCCATAATGCCACAACGTGGTTGACCATTGCATCTAGGAGTGAGAGCCTGAAAACCATCTTCCTTTTGCGGGTATTCTAGGATGGACTCCTATTCCACTGATTTAAAGTCTTTTCCGACCAATACCTTCTTTAATTTAATAATTTCCTTCAAATTGGTTCTATTTATTTCAATCTCAAGGCCAAAAGGTGCATCCTTCATGCCTTGATTTGCAATCCTCAATTGTGAGCTAATCACCTTCACAATATAAGAACCCTTGCCCCCTGAAGGGTTTAAGACGGGCATCACTAGATTAAGTGGTTCCCCTGGCTGGGGGTCATAACCCCTACCATTTGAAATCACCACGAATCACAACTATTCAAAATTCAAACCTTAATTGTACAATAGAAGAATTGTGAACTAGGTTAAATGTCAACTCTATTGAATCCTTTCCATTTGGAAAATTTGGTAGAATGTGTGGATCTCATTGTAAAACATTTCTCATGAGAGATTAAAGATAAGTCTTATTTTGAAAGGACTCTTGGTGTGGGACCCCAAGGTTAGTTGATTTCCTAGATCTTTATATTTCTTGAGACTTGATTTGTTGTCTAAAGTATTGAGTAGGATTGTTTACAACTTTGAAGATTCGAGTTAGATCAAATGATGTGCTTCAAAAAGGATTTTGTAATTTGAAAATAGGTTTTGTTGTTAAGGGTAGAGTACTAAAGATTATTGGCTTTCGTATCTTTATTTGCATAAAAATTGTTGATGTTTAACATTGTTCTTTTTAGGGTGCTCTTTCTCCAAAAAATGATTAAAACACATGTCACCGAAATTAAATTGGTCAAGCCTCCTTCCTAACAATATTTTATAATTTTTGTTAACCCTTGGCCAATTTTCAATAAGAGGGTGGTTTTTGCAAGTTTAAGGGTAACTACTCTTTCTATAAATATTTTGAAGCTTTGGAAAGAAGTAAATAAATGAACATTTCAAGATAAGGCCTTGAACATGAAAACGTTCCTAGGGAAAGTGGAAGAGGCACTTGTAGAGACCATGAACAAATGCAACAAAAAATTGATCCTTAAAATATAAGTCACTTTTCTCTTAGAATGGGGAAATGAGGAAAACCTATAATGTCCTCACCACCTTCATGTCATGCTTAGGGTTAACCCTAGTTCCATGATAAGATTAAGTGTTGTTTGGACACCTTGGAAAGAGGGTTAGACAAAGATGAATTTATTAGGCATCCAATGGGAAATTAAGGTCTTCTAGAGTGGTCATATGTTCAAATGTCATGAAGGTGAAGACATAGGAAATTTACGTATCTCCCTCTTGATTGAAACAAACAAAAAAACCAGAATTAAAATTGTTCTCTATTGTTGTCAAGATTTAATATTGGGGGTAAGAAATTGATGGCTAAGAGGGAATTCCCTGTAACTATAAATGTAATGTCGACAATTTAAAAAAATAAAATAAAAAAATAATAGTGCTTTTTGAGGTTGGTTGGACTTGTTAAGGAATTTTTCTAATTGCAAAGCGAGTCATATCTATTAGGAGGATAATATGATGCTAATACATTGATGGACTTGGCAATCGATGAGGGGGCATTACAAAATGTCATGCAATTGATGTGTTGGCTATTGTTTGTGTCATCATGTAATAGATGTCTTGCTCATAATTATTTTATCCCCTAATTATTACAATAACTATTCATGCATGTAATTTGGCCTCTAGAAGGGATGTTTAGTTTATGAGAGTTAGTAAGGATGTTGGTAAGTAGTTATGATTTTGTATGCCCACAATACATTTCATGTTGTTCCAAAGGAAAAAAGAAAAATATTCTCACCATTTGCATAAAGTTGACATTGTGATCATAGACAAATGAGTGCCAAAAAGCTTTCAATGGGGTCATATAAGAACTAAATATGGAGAATATTTTCAAGACCAGATCTTTGATGGTTAGATTTGTCCTCTACAATTTAGTCAAATTTCAAGATGGTGTTAATGAGTAGTAAGTAGACTAGTGATGACCTCAATGAGTTGTAGCACACAAGTACCTCTAAAATAATTTCTTATTAAGAAAAGGAATTGTTATCACATTCATCACTTTGAGGTTTTTACTCTCTAATTTATATTCTCACAAATAAAACTTTCAAAACACATTATGCCATGTAAGCCAACTATCTCCTAATTATTTATAACATAAGACTGGCTCAATTGCAACCCACTTATATTTAATATTTAATGTAAGTAAAAACTTTAGTAAATGTTTTTAATTTAAAAATAATAATCTCCAAACTTAAAAAATATGAATCCTATTATTGTTAAAATACAAAAATAAAAAATAGAAGAATATTCAATCAACACAAATAGAATGAAGTAGCTGGAAAATTTTGAAGGTTTAATAGTATGTAGAGATATATAGGCAAGAGCCTACAACACAACAATGAATTGGGATTCTCAATTGAGGGTCTTGGGTTTGAGTTTACACAAGTTTAACATATAATAATGATAATTAATTTCAACATTAAATAATAATAAAAAACCTAGGCTTCAGCCCATTACCTATCAAGAAAAAAAAATAAAAATAAAAATGTAGAGAGACATAAAATGTGAAAACAAGTGAATCAAACAAACAAACTAAAGAGAGCTTAAACAACTAACACATTATAGTCAATAAATTGGTACTGGTTGTTTACATGAGATCAAATTTCTCATATAAACAAGTATGGTGGCTCGATTGATTATTTTAGAGCCTTTTTATAGCCTAATATGTGTAGAGAAATCTAAACTGTGAAGGCAAGTGAATCGAACAATCAAACTAGAGAGGACTTAGAAAAATCAATACATTGTACTCAATAGATTGATACCTCTTGTTTATTTGGGATCAAATTTCTCATATAAACAACAAATATGTTGACTCCTCCAATTATTTTAGAGCCCAATTTATATTCTAATATACATAGACAAATCTAAAATGTGAAGGAAAGTGAATCAAATAAGCAAATTAGGGAAGGCTCCAACTAATATAGTGTAGTTAATAGATAGGTACCAGTTGTTTATTTGGGATCAATTTTTTCATAAAAATGAAACGACTTTGACCCTAATTTATACTCTAATATATGTAGACAAATCTAAAATGTAAAGGAAAGAGAATCAAACAAGTTATAGAGGGCTTAAATACTCAATGTTAATAGATTGATATTGGTCAAAAAAGCTATAGATTGATATTGGTCAAAAAAGCAAATTAGCGACGACTAAAACAATCAAAACATTTTAGTTAATAGATTGATATTAGTTATTTATTCAAGATCAAACCACTCACATAAACCAAAAAAAAATTTCAAATTTCTCACATAAACAACAGACTCATGTACACCATTCAAATAAAAAGGGTATGGGAACCACATACCTTTAAGAATGGCCTGGTGGACATGGGGGTTGAGTGCCAAGGTTCTAACTAGGTGTGTCAAAAGGATGGCAGTGGTATCATGGCCAGCAATCATAAGCACAATCATGTTATCTATGATCTCCTCCTCAGTCAGGGTCTTCCCCTCCTCATCTTGCATAGTCAGCAGCCACGTCATCAGATCCTGCCGCGGTGAGGCGCCACGTTGCACCACATCCCTTCTCTTTTCTTCCAGCAAGGATTTCAACGTGGCACAGATATTAGCCCGGGCTTTCAAGCACCTCCGAAAGCTCGTCCCGGGCAGATCAACGGGCAGGGCCCAAAGTCCTTTCACTGCCCTCGCAAATTCCTGCCCCAGAGTCTCCGTCTCTTGACGGTCCGTCAGACCGAAGAGCAGATCAGCGGCCACCTGAAAAGTCAGGCTCTTCATCAAAGGCCACACGTTCACGCTCTCCTTTCCGTCCCAGCACTCTGCAAAATGCCGTCTAATGACAGAATCCATTTTTGCAGAGAATTTCTGCAGGGCTTCGGGCTTGAGGAAGGACATAATGGCGGATCTCATACGCTTGTGATCTGTCACCGGGAGTTCCAGTAGACTTGTGCGGCCGAAGATCTTTGTGACAGATCGAGTGGATTGCTTTGTGAAGATGTTGCTGTAGTCGTTCATGAAGAGGAAGCGATTACTGGCTTGGCCAGTGAGGACGACCGTAGGGCACCCCATTAATGAGGTTTTGAACACAGGGCCGTATTTTTGAATCTTTTCCTCGATCCATTCTTTTCCTTTGTTTGCTTTGCGAGCTCTCAGGTATCCGACCGTTTCGCCGATGATAGGAAACCCTAGCTTTCCAGGAGGAATATTTTTCCCTTCCCGAGGTTTAATTGATTTGGCTATGATGATGAGGCAGGACAAGATGATGATATACAGAGTGGAATATAAGAGCTCAGGGGTTAGCAGAGCCCTAAAATCCGCCATAATAGTGAGCCTAAGAATTCAAGGGTTTAAAAATTGAGAATAGTACCGATTTGCTTGTAATTGTAGATCTGGAGACCTTATAAACCCTAGCTGGCTAAAGAAAGTATCGATTTTCTTGTGATCTATATCGATTTTCTTGTAACCGTAAATTTACCCTGAGACAACGATTGACATTGTGACTCTCGCGAGAATAAGTTCCTTCCGGCCGGCGTGAGAAAGCAAAATAAGAAGTCCAATTTGCGATCTTTGGAATTACATGAAAAATAAGAGAGGAATTGTTTGTAACGTTTGGAATTACAAGCAAAAACTCTACATTGTACAGACAGCTGATAGAGTTTTGAAGTTTCGAAAATCATCGTGACGATCGTGAGAGAGACAAAATTTGAATTTTTAACTAGAAATGCGCCAAGCGACCTGCGCAGAAGAAGAGGATGTTTAGTTCATTGTTCGATAGGGTTTAGAAATTTTGTCAATGACATTGTGACGATCGTGAGACAAATTTCAAAAAAAAATCAAATATGCGCCACGAGATCCATGCAGGAGAGGATGAAAGTGAGAAACGAGGTTTTTTAACTCATTTCTTGATTCAATCGATATCGACTCTACTTCTCCGATTGCCTGGTTCGAAATATCCGAAACGGCATTGGGAGTTCTCTTCTCTCGTCGAGGCAAAATGATATTAATTTTTAAAAATAAGATATTTTAAAATGGTAATTCATATATATAATATTACATTTCAAAAATTATACAAAATCAATAATAGATGTTTCAAATTGACATCTTGTCATAAGATCATTATTGATGAAATTTATCTTAATTATTCTATTTATTATTTATTTTTATCCTTTTAATGTTTCAACATATAACCCTAATTATTCTAGTAATTATCCATTCTTGCCTCCTTATTAATTAAATTATTAAAATAAACATATGCACTTGGCATCTTTGTCATTAGTTAACTATTTGTTCTATAATTGATTAAATAGAATAGTAATTATTCAATCAATAAAATCACTATGTATCACTATTTGCATGCACCTATTTCTAGATTAAACTATTTAATTATTTCTCTATGATAGTCCACTTTACACAAATAGATTCAATTATGTTTTTACCTAAGTCTCCTTTCCTCGCCTTATTGATTAATTATTAATTATTTAGTTTTTACATTTTTCATTAAGTGGGTTAAAATGTATTAATCCCTTAATCCACCATTTGAACAACCAAATCTCTTCAAATCTCTTAGCATAGGCTTTTGTACACATGACATGTTTACAATCATGAGAGAGAATCATCATCATCATCATCATCATTCACCAAGAGACCTGCACAAAAGAGGATACAAGTGACAACCAAAGTGTTTAACTCATTATTTGATTCCTTTAGTGTCCACTCTAGGAATAGTCTTTGTCAGTTTCCTAGTTGGAATGATCATAAATAACATTGTGTATTATATTCTCTTGTTGAGGCAAAATGGTTGATTGTTTAGACATCTATTTTTTAAAGAAAATTAATAATATAAAACAATAAGTATTTTAAATCAAAATATTAACTTTCAAAAATTACACAATATCTAAATGAAACACTTCAAATTGACATCTTGACATTAGTCAATAATTTCTTCTATAATTAGTTGAATATAACCTTAATTTTTTTTGACTATATAAATTTTATCCAATTACTAATAAATAATTAGAGTGGACACTTGTACTTGACACCATATCATTAACTAAATATATTTTCTATAATTGATTAAATATAACCCTAAATATTAAATTAATAAAATCACTATGCATCACTATTCATTTGCACCTATTCTTGGCCTAAACTATTTAACTATTTATCTGTTATAGTCTACTTTAGGTAAATAAATTAAATTATATATTTACTAGCTAGTCTCTCATCCTCACCTCGAAAATTAGATAAATATTTCATTTATCAATTATTTATTTTCTATATTTTTATTAAGTAGATTAAAAACCATTAAATCCTTAATCCACCTCTTGAACAATCAAATCCCTTCAAATCTTCCAAATCCTCCAAGATGTAGCAAAAATTAAGGAGATTTTGTTGTACATGAGTCTGTATCCTCTTAAAATGGAAGCACTTCCATGTTAAGAGTGTTTAGCCCTTTGAGTAAGTGGTTTGAGGTCATGTTAAGTGCCTTGAATGGGTCTTTGCATGGATCTGATAGTTTTCCCCCTATTCCGCTTTTCTCTCTCTCTATTCCCAACCTATTTCTAACAAACTGCTTTGTGAAACTGAGGACTTTGGCCTCTAGGCCAAGGACGACTTTTTGGGTCAAGGTCGACCTCGACCCTGACCTAGGTCAAGGACAACCTTGACCCTGACTTTAGGTCCCATTTTAAATTTCTGTGAGTTTCAGGATCTCAGGCTTTTGAAAGTTTCTTTTCTTGCTTCTAGGTCTGTTGTTTTGGGTTTTGGAATGGTAGACTCTTAAATTACATTTAATCTAGGTCTATTACTAGGCGTTAAGGTTAAATGACATTTAATGCTCCTATGTCGGCCTTCTCTGGGAGTTAGTTCCCTAGATCACTATATAAGGAAGCCTTCTTCCCTCATTTTGACATCTACAATCTATGCATGATCGATATACCTTTCTACCCACACATATCTACAAGCTATCTAATTTTCTATGAGCTAGGAGCTACCCTTTATGAAGTGCATCCACCTACATGGAAGTGAAGTTCTATCAAGCATTCAAGTGTTCAACCATCCAATTCATCAAGGAGATCCATTATTAGCCATTAAAGGATTCAATCTCTATGGAGCACTCTTGTTGAATATTTCTCTATCCACATTCATCCAAGCCTTCTTCTATGTGAAGATACATTCAAGATTGGTGTTGAAGATCTAATGATATTGATTTGAGACATCCTACATACATTTCAACATTCATTTGGAGCATCCGTACTTGTGGATTCAAGGATTCAAATCCTCTGCAAGGATTTCCACATAAGCAAGGTGAATAGTTCCATTTACTTTGTCTATGCATATTATAATTTCAATTATATTTCAAGGTTAATTCCAAATTGGGGTTTGACTGAGGCAAACCTCCTATCCAACAAACAAACCATTTTTCTTGCATGTATAGTTGTGGAACAACGAATTGGAGAGTAGATTCATATACCCTTTTTGTCGAACTTGCGAGAGCCATGAGCATAAATTTCGTCAGAGCAATGCAGGTCAAGGTTGACTTTTCAGGTACAATTGTGCCTTAGGATAAGATTGTGCCCCATCAACAGGGTCAATGTCAACCTCTCTTCAAATTAACAAAAGATTTCTGGGTTTTCTCCGTCTCGACATTTTTAATTCGAAACAGAATGTAGATTTTCTAAAAACTACATATAGACATCAGAAAACAACATTTTCTAGATTCAAGGTTAGTATTTCTCTTTTATCTATTTCAAGATTTAGGCACATACTCTCCCACAATATAAATATCATATAACCTCCTTTCTCCCTATTTTCCATCACTTGATCCATTTCTGCATTGAACACTCTCTTGTGTTTAATCAATTTGGATCATTCCTTTTGGAAATTAGGGTTGAGAATAGGTTTCCATTTTCTTTCCATTCAAAGTCAAAGGATTTTCCCATTCATAAATGATGCTTAAAGTAGCTCTTCATCATGTTCATCCATTCTTCCTAAGAAGGATATTTTCCCTTTATTTTCTTATCAATCCCTCTCCCTCCATTTCCTCCACTAAATAATAACACTTTTCCTCCTCTCATTTTTTCCATGTCTCTTAACCATCATGAGTCATTAACTTCTCTTTTTTAATCCATCCATTTTCCCTTCTAAACATCTATACCATAGAGATCACATCTAGATATTTCCAACTCCATGAAATGTTATTTTCTCTTGTAGGTAAGAGTACTCAAATCCAACTATCCATGAGAAAAAACACTATATTATGGTGTAACAAGGGTTGGGTTCGTAAGGAATTTGCTTTATTTGTTAATAATTTATCAACTATCAAGAATTCATTTTGGATAGAATAGATTAATACCATTTTAGCTTGTTACTGTATATTCATAATTGCATGTACAAATTTACCGACCTCCCTTTCACTAAACTCTTGTTGAAGAATTTCATTGTTTTGTCTTTACTGGTTACAATATGATGTTTGCATCCTAGGTTTTGGCATATGTGTCACCTATCATGGTGGTACCATCTTAGGACATTCTTAATATATTGTATAAATGTTTTCTTGTTGTTAGTTCTTGCCTATGGTATTGCATCGATTTAGTGCATAACTGCAATTAATTTAGCCAATAGCGAGTATGTTTCAAGCATTTAGATTTGTCTATAGTTCATATATATATATATATATATATATATATATATATATATATATATATATATATATATATATATATATATATATATATATATATATATATATATATATATATGCAATTATTTTTTAAAATCGAAAAAAATTTGCTTACAAGAAAAAATGCAAGGAAAAAACAAGATTTATTTGGAAATATTAGTAAACATTAATTGTGTCCTAGGTTATGTTAAATTTATTTAACTATAAGGTTTTGCGGCCGATAAGAATGTACCAGAAAAATCTAGGAAAGTCTTTGTATGAGCCACATGAGCTATATTAAGTATTGTTTTCTAGCTGGAGTATTTCAAAAGAAAACTTTTCAAAAATTTCATATTGCTTCTAATTTATTAAGTCTAAATTGTTGCCCGTCTTTTTTATTAGATGAAGCTTTTTCAAACATTTCATACTGGTTATGATTTATTATTTTTGATTTTTTTTTGTCATTTTTATGTTTTTGGTATTTCAATTTAGTTTGATACTATTTTCAACTTGATGTTTTTATGGGAGTAAAGATTTCATACCAAAATTTGGAATACATATATTTTAACAAAAAAAATCATCTGTTAATAATTATTTTGGGCACATGTAAGTGCATACACTTGCTCTAGTTGTACACATTCAAATAAATTGTTAGAGTAATTAGATATTTCCAATTAACTCTATTTCACTTAACCTACACTTTAGGCATATAATAATTAATTCTTTTTCTCATCGAGAATGTCTCATATGAGGATCTGGGAATTTCAACCTCCATAGCTTTTGCTTCTCTCTTTTTGTGATAAGTGTTTGCATGTAGGAATTTTTGGGAGCTGTGGGGTTGATCTTTCATCAACTTCAACATGATATTAGAGCACTAGATCTTCATGCCCCTATTCTATTTGTAAGAGGTTTGGCTTGGTTTTTAGATTTTTGATTTCGGTATGTCCATGCTAAAAGTGATATTTTCTTGGTGCACCTTGGTATTTGAAAACTACAAGATCTTTTTTCCATTGAAGATGATCAAGACACCATTTTATCTACACAAAAAAGAAAACATTAGTCTAGAAAGCTAAAAATCTAACACAAAATAAACCCTAATATACCAAAATCTAGCAAAAATTGATCAACAATAGTAAAAAACTAGTCTAGGTCTCCCCTATCAGCCTTGATATGAAAATTAGTGCAACTAGTGCACCCTTACAAGTCCACTAGGTGTGCTAAGTGGTCTCCAAATGACCAATTTAGCATGGTTGCACACCTAGGTGAGGTGTGCACATGCGCATGTGTACAACTGTGTATGCAAAAGGCAAGTTCTCTAAGCGGGGTAACATTTAGTTTTTGTCTATGTTTGTGCACAAAGGGTGCACACATGCACACTTTGATGGGGTGCACATGTGCACACCCTATGATACATTGTCTCTGAAAACACACAAAAAAAGGTGGGTAGGTGCGCACCTATTGCCTTTGGTATTTTCAATTAGCTTTTGGTTAAAAGGTACACATGTGTGCACCTCGAAGAGGTGTGTACGTGCGCACCTTGGATAGGTGCACACCTACGCACCTTTTGCCTTATATATTTTCAATTAGCTTTAGGTTAAAATGTGCACACATTTTAATGACTTAGGTGTTCTTTTAGGGTTTTCTTTGCTTTACTAGGTGAATAAAGGTGTGTACATGTGCACCTTGGGGAGGTGCGCATGTGTGCACCTTCACATATCTTACATTGTTTGAGTGTGCAGGTTGCTAGCAGAGCACAATTGATGAGTTGTGAAGGTGCAGTTATTAGGAGCATAAGGAGACAAGTAAATGGAGGAGGGGAGTCTCAGGTTTATATAAACTCAGGGCAACTAGGTGACCACCTCTACAGGTGTGCACCCTTCAGAGGTGCACACATGCACGCATGTGCGCATCTTCAAAGGGAGATAAGTGCGCACTTGAGTACTGAGTGCACTTGCACACCTAGACGAGGTGTGCATGTGTGCTAGTGTGCATTTATGCACTAATTCACTTGAAAATCTCTAATTTTCTCCCTAGTTTGACACCCCAAACTTCCTTAGTCAGATATTGAGGTTTGACCCAAACTCCTGGGGGAGTCCATAAGTAACCTAGGCCCTAGACTAGGGGTCTAGGAGACAAAAAATTTACTATTCATTGTGAAACCACAATAGGTATATTGGATGATTTTTCATTTAATGTTTGTAGGAATTGTACAGAAGTTTATTAGGTCTTTTTGTGGTGAATGTCGATTTTCTAGCAATTATTTTGGCCATTGGTTTTTCTAGCACCTATCCCTTGTTTTTTGACGATTGTATTATTTTCTAGCAACTGAATTTTTTTTCTTGTAGGGGTCATTTTTATGGCATTTTTTTCCACGATGGTCATTTGACCATCAAATTTGAGCTTGTTACTTTCTAACGTCAATGTTATGTTAGCACTGCATTATCATCCCGTTTGCCCTTTTGGCTTTGTTTGGAACTACCTTCAATTTTTTGCTCATATCCCAGGCATATAAACTCCATTTTTCACAAACAAGATATTGTTGGAAAGGTAGTTTCGAGCCTATCATAGTGGTATAGGTATTTTTTGATTTTGATTCTTTTTTAATGACATTTTCTATTGTCAAATTTTGGGGTACATTTTAAGACTTTGGGAGACATCTTGAGCATCCAATCTCCAATTTGGGATTTCTTTGTATCATTGGAATGGTCTTTTAGAGCTCTTTTCAATGATCCTAGTTGTTTTTCTATATTCTTCTCCAGGTATATTCTATTTAGTTGTTTTTATTTTTGTATTTTGGTGTATATCTTAGTTGTTTCACATCTGGGGATCAATTTCATTGCTTCAGATGATTCATCATGGGTTGCACTATCTATTGTATCAACCTTATGTCTCTTATGGTCTTTGTAGACATCATTTATATGCATTCTTACAAACACACTAAGGTAAAGTGGCATTTTCTATCTATATTTTTGTAAGAATTCAGTATAGCTCTGATACCATGTAAGAATTTGCCTTGGGGCAAAATGATAACAAGATCAAGAAGTTCAATAGATAGCACAAGAGAGAATAATGATGATCAAATTGATAATCGATATTAGATGATTGGATATGAGATGAATACACACTAGAAGTGCTTTGAATATAAAGGAAACTAGAATGACTAGGAGTTAGCAAAGAGAGAAGAATTACAACTCAACACATGTCCATCAAAGGTGGATTATCCTCCATTGAGCACATGATTTTGTATGATGATGAGAGGATGATTTTACATAGGTGTCTCTCATAAAGAGATGTTATAGACATCATGTTCTCTAATAAGTTGCTAACTCTTGTGTTGACAACAAGACAACTCATATGTCTATGCATATTCCTAAGTGTCTACATGACAACTAATATAAAAATGGATTATCCTAAGTAAACTTAAGTAAAGTATAATAATAATTAATTATTTACACTAACACCCCCCCTTAAGTGCAACTTAGGGGAATGCACTTAAGCTCACAAAGCTAAATGCAAGATGAAATGTGGGTCCCAACTACTAGGCCATGTTAGTTACCCATGTACAAATGCAATGCTCTACATACAATGCTTTGCAATGCAATGCAGTCTCTTTGAAAACAGAGAAAGAGGAAAAACCTCCTCCAAAAAGAGAGATGAAGAAATACAAGATGCATGCAAGGATGGAGTAATCAAGACCCCCCTAGTATGAAATACATCATGCATGTACAAACATATATCCCCCATATTGAATAATCTCCTGCAAGGATGTCATGAAGACAAAAAAGTATCCAATGCCTAAAAATGACATTTCTCCCTTTAGGAAGAAGATACACCAAGTATAGGTGCAAGTATACTTCCTATTGTGGATAGGAAGATGGATGAGGAATCCATATGTAGTATGCTATGGATGCTGCCTCTGAAGTTTTCTCATATGTTGACAAGTCCTTGATGAATGTAGATGCCACAAGCCAATCTAGTGGATGCCCAAAAGAAGGTGGCAAACAACATAACATATCCATATATGAAAGTGAATCAAATTCCAAAGATAATGAATCATCCTTATAGGAAGATATGGGAAGAGAAACAATGTAGCCTCCCCTGAATGATGAATGTACACCCATGAAAAAAGCTCCTTGATGACTAAATAAGCTACACCATGAAAATTGAATGATGTTCCTCCTTATAGGATGAAATGGTTCCATAGGTGTAGTAGACAATGCTACCCAACTATTAGGAAGAATCCTCAAAATATATGATGCTTGAGGAAACTGGGATACAATCTCCAAAGATTGATATGTCTCCTTTGAAGTAAAAGAGTCCTCCTCCAACTGTTGAAAAGAAGTGTCCACAATCATGTCAGTCTCAAAAGAAAGATCAAGTGGTTGAGGGTTAGAGTGTTCCCTCATAACAAGTGAAGAAGAATTCTCCTCAACAAAGAGAAGATGAATATCATCAATAATGTCTCCCACATCTTCAATGTAAGACTCCACAAACAACACTGCAATGTCTAGAATGAAGTCATCCCATGAAGTTGAAATAGGAAGACATGGTGTTTCCTGCTGCAATAAATTAGGAGCATTTGTGGCTGGAATTGGATCAGTAAAAGAAATAGGACCATCAAGAGGTATGATCTCAACTAGAGTTGTAGGTACCACAACTGGAGTGACTGGAGGTAGAATATCCTTTGGTAATGGAGGGATTGGTGGATCTCCATATGCTTCCCAAAGACACATCCAAATGTCATGAGGACTACTTGCCTTACTAAGAGGAGCAAAATATTCCTTACTCATACTATTATACATAAAGTGAAGAAGAAGAGAAAATGTCCCCAATTAGTATTAGGTGGAAATATCTTCGAATATAGATAAGGAAACACTTCCTTATGTTCTTGTTACATATTGTGCCCCCCCGTCAAATATTTAAATTTTAAATACTTGCCCACCCAACAGTCACTTCCCAGTTTAATGTTATTTTAAACATCCCTGGAATATCAAAAAATTAAATGATGGAACCTTATGATATTCCTTATTTCCTAGATTCATTTCTGTAGGCTCACAACTTCCCCATCATCAAATCAAAAGATATCTACAGTTGGTGTTATCTCGCTATGGGAAGTTGGATGGTCCTTTACCATAGCGACATAGCACCTTCTCGCCACATGGCAGGTGGGTCCACAATTCACAAGACTGAGGTTATCATGAGGGTGGAAAAGTGTCGGCATTGGAGGGTGCCATGGTGCTATCAAGAAATTTGTTCTTCTCGTCGTTAGCAACATAGCGCCCGACCAGTAAAAGAACATGGTGGGACCTTAGGCAATATGGGAAAGTGACTGCGATCGAAGGAGGATTTTGATTCATCGCCAACTATGCAAATCTTTTGATGTCAGCAGTAGCCTGGACCCACACCCCTCTCAAACACATGAAGATTTCCTCACCCTTGGATCAATCTAGATCAATGATTGGTGCCATCTTGCTATGGGAAATTGCTTAGAGGTTACCCATAGCGACAGTGCCTCGGTGATGCATGGCACAGATGAAGTCATGGGCCCACCCTTATCCAAGTAATATTACAACTCGTCCTCGATGGTAGTTATCAGGTGGGTCATAGTACGGTGGTGATATTTCATTGGTCCACTTAGCCAACTCAGTTTACAGTTGTACAATTTTTTTGATCGCTGCCAGATCTCAAAAAATTGACAGTAGGCACTATCTCACTATGGAAAGCTGAGAGGATATTACCCATAGGGACATAGTGCCTTGGTGATCCATGGCAGGGTGGGGCCAAGTGTTATGAAACCGTAGGGATGGTACCAGATTGGGCTGAGTCAGATGCCAAGTGTGTTGATGTTGGCTCGTGGGCCCAGAAGTTTTAAGGGCAGAGCCCAGTAATACGACGAGTCTTCACGATCGTCAGATCAGTTTGGATCCATGGTGGGCACTATCTTGCTATGGAAAATTTCTCAGAGGATATGCATAGTGACATAGCACCATGATGACACGTGTCCCAATGGGTCTAGTGGAGGTAGTAATGGTTAGATGCGCTAGCAGTTAATGTGACTGTCGTAGTTGGAGTTTGAGGGTTGGCACAATTAGTAATGAAAAGAGATGGTCAACCACGTTGGACTCTTGTGAGGTGGAAAGATAAAAGGAGGTTATTGGCCCATGTAGCTCATTTTTGATGCAAAGTTTAGTTGACTTGCTAACCCTGTTGATTCAGGTGCTTAGGAATGAAGAGAGTCGAGATTTTTTATGCGATTTGATCTTTGTGATCAATGCCACCCACTCTAGAATGAATGTTGAATGCAGAAAAGCACTCCACTGCCCCCATTTGATCCATCTACTTGATCAGGACAATCAATGGCGCCATTTTCATCCTCTCAAGGCATTATTTGACATAGAAGATCAGATATCATTGCATCTGGATCTGTATCCAAATCAAATTTTCTCCATGAGTATTCTTTGCAGGACTTAATGACAGGTTGCTACGAAGTAATTACAGTTGGAGGACATCCCAATTATGCCTGAGCTATAAAGGAAAAATTTTATGAATTTTGTAGGGTTGACCTTTCTCTGTTTTCTCTGTTATTGCTCTGCAGATTCTCAGTGTAAATTCCCTTGTGCCTCTGAACTACATGATTTTCTATCTTATCTCTTTCAGCTATTGGTATGAAAGTGCAAGAACTCTTTTTCCTTTACTGGTGTTTTGTAGAGATCTATGATCTACATGACTATATCTCCTTGGCCTATGAATGATAATATAAGTGAATCTCTCTCTCCTTGTGTCATTCATCTTGGTCTTCTGACCTGCATGTGATTATTAGATTAAAGCAAGTCTAAATGTGTATATCCTTAGTTTCATTCTAGTTCAAAAGTTCATATATGGGTAGAGATTGGTTCGAACACTCTATTTTGGTGCATCACCTCTTTAGATTAGATTAGGTAGAATTTCTTTCATGCTCTCCTTCTCCCTTTTCCTCTCCAAGAATAGTTAGGTGCACCCTGATAGTAAGAGAAAGCCGACCTTCTTCGGAGACTCAACCTTATAGTTCAAGTCCCATAGCTTGGAGGTTGTTTCCATGTTTCACTAGGTTATCCTCATGCATAGGCTTTGGACAAGGGTGCAAACCTAAGTGACAATAGTTTTTGGCACGCTCGATGGGACAACTTTTCAAAAAAATTCAAGCCTACTGGTGTCAAAAGGGAAGAATTCAAGATCAATACCGAGGAGATAGTACTGGCTTTGGTATTTAAGCCTTCAAGAGGCTCATTCTTCAAAGTACTTGGTGACTCTGAGCTTCAATTACATATTTGGTTCCAGACCAAAGTTGCAGTGATTCATGCCTAGAGCTAAAACAAGGTCATCTTCTAGAGGTAAGTTTCAGTATCAAGAGCTTTCATTTTCAAACCCTAGAAGAAGGAAGACTAGAATATCTTTATCACCAGTTAGGAGTGCAATAGTAACAAATACGCCTACAAGATCTATCTCTACTCCTCCTATTGTTAGATCTCAGCCTAGACTGCCATCAATACATATCAATAGATCACTTGTCTATATGGCATTACCTAGAGCTTATACTTTTGCCACCTTTAATGGTGGGAGCCCTCTCTTATTAACCCAAAAACATGACATATCAGTAGCTGCCCTCAAAAGTATACCAGAGTTTACTGGTGAAACTTCTATCTCTCCCTTAGAACACATTCAAGAGGGTGCAAATGTGAACAATATCCATGGTATTACAGAGGATGATGTTGCAGTTAGGCTCCTAACCTCATCCTTGAAAGGAAAAGCACTACAATGGTATAAAGGTTTAGCTCATGGTTCTATAACAAATTGGGATGGATTAGGAGTAGGATTGTGCAAACATTTTGAGGATAAAAGTGACTATTTGTCACTTTTAGAGTAGTTGACTACTATAAAAAGAGCCCCCCATGAATGTATCACTGATTTTAATTATAGATTTCAAAAGACATGGGATAGAATACTTGGTTCAGTGAAGCCTACCCCTGGTAATGCCTTCTTGCATTACCTTAGAGCTTTTAATAGTGATATTGCCACTACAATCCAAACTATGGGAGGAGATACCTTGCCTAATGCTTATGACATAGCAATAAAATCAGAGCACATCCTTATACAAGGAGGTAAGCTATCTCCAAGGCCTCCTATGCCTTTCTTTCCTGATGTTCCAAATCATCAACTAGCAATGGCTCCTCTTCCCACAACTTCTACATCACAATCCCTTTTCCTAGTCCCTCAAGCTTCCACATCTTCAAATGGGATAGATGAAATCAAAGAGAGGATGCAATCTCTGATGCAGAACATGGATAAAAGAGAAAAGAACCTAGAGAAAAGATTGCAAGATTATGGGAAGAAGTTGGAGGATAAATCCTCTATGATGCAGAAAGTGAACAACAAGGTGGTGAATTTAGAAAGATAGCAAGCTCAAGGTAGTAAGCCTCATCAATTGCAATATCAAACTCCGAGCAATGGTAGGCCTCCAAATCCTAATCATTGGAAGAATTCTCTTGATCAGAGTAGGCAGGGTGGCCATGCTTCAACCTCAAATGTAAACCAAAGTAGGGCCATAGTCCCTCAAAACAATATGGCTCAAGATCAAGATTTTTGTCCCTCCTGTAACTACTCCTATGCCTATTGTATGTGTCAAAACGCTGAATCTTTTATGGCTTTGACAGTCCAAGAACTTGCAACAAAACAATCATACAAGGATGACCAATTTAAAGATGCCTTAGATATGCAAAGACATGGCGATTTCTCTTTTATGAATCATCAGATGGAGGAGCATTGTAATATAAACCATGATTCCATTGCTCATAACACTATAAGCAAAAGAAGAGCTATGGAAGATGTTGTCCCTCCTCCCAAGCAGGTCTCAACTCCAAATGCAATAACTCATGAGCAAGCAACAAATAATCAATCAAGTACCTTTCAGCAACAAAGGCAAAATCATGGTAGGAAGGATGCAAGTGATCCTCAGGTTATTCCATCTCAACCTCATTCAATCGCAGCTCCCAAGGGTTCTACCAAAACACCTGCTATGACATTCAGTGTGGTAGAGAAAATGAAGAAGACAAATGTGAATATCTCCATGTGGGATGTTGTTGCTACTATACCCATGCAAAAAAGGTTGCTACAACAAGAATTGGAAAGAATTGAACCAAAGGATCAGACACTCAGTATGGAAAGTGCCACAAGCCTAGTACAACTATCAAGGGAGGTAGAAACAAGTAAAAAGGTTAGACCTCCTCCATTTTATGTTTCTCTAATTATAGGGGGAAAACTAGTCCATAATTGCACGATTGATTCAGGGGCTAGTAGTTCAGTGATGCCTAGGTGTGTTGCTGATGCTATGGGAATGAAATATGAGCCCATTGTTAGGGATGTATTAAAATTGGATGGTAGTACTGTCAAGACTATAGGGATCCTTAGGAATGTGGAGATGGCCTTACATGCATGCCTTGGTTGTACTGTAACCCAAGATATCTCTATTGCTAAAGTCAAGCCATATTTTGCCATTTGTCTGTCAAGAGACTTTACTGCCCAAATAGGTGGTTTCATATCCTTTGATTGGTCATATATGTCTTTTAAAATGATATATGGAGCCAATGCTTCAATTAGAGTAGAGCCTTAAGCCCTCCATCATACTGAATCTTACACCCCCAACTCCATCAACATGAATTTCCCTATCCTAGAGATGGATGAGAATGACATAGTGAATGAGCCCACCACTTCCCTAGCAGAGATGCCTGATTTTTTCTTGGATGAGTGGGTTGATGCATATCAATTTGATTCTACATCGGAAACTCTTGAGACAAGCCTCAATACATATTGTATATTGGATAAAGATGCTCTAGTTCCCAATCTTGTGGGTACTAAAGAAGATATGAGTGGGATATGGAGTATGTACTTTGATGGATATAAAGAATAAGATTGGGTCAGGGGCTGGTGTGATGTTAATTCTCCTATACAAGTAAGGTACTACTTCTCCTTTAGGCTCCAGTTCAGTTGCACAAATAATGTAGCCGAGTATGAATCCTTGATTCAATGTCTCCTACTTGCTCAAAAAAGGGGAATCCAAGCCTTAAGTGTATATGGAGACAGTGAGTTGGTAGTTAATCAAGTGAGAAATCAGAATATCACCAAGAATGGTTTGCTCAGGTCTTATAAAAATAGGGTATGGGATTTGCTTGAAGGTTTCAATGCATTTAATATTCAAAGCATCCCTAGAAAGGAAAACAAATATGTTGATAGACTTGCAGCAATAGGTGCATCTTATGATGTGCCAGGGAATCTTGAGGAGGAGAAGAAGAAACAAATCAGAGTGGTAGTAAGGCATACTATCCCTGATAACAAAATCCATTGGCAAGTGTTTGAATCTGATGAGCAAATTGTCAGCTTCTTGCAGAATGAAGCAAAATTTTCAGAGAGAAATTAGTCAAGATTGCAGGATCAGTATGGTGACCAAATCATTAACCTCAGCTCCAAAGAATTGCCTAAGGGTCTCATTACCTTAGAGAGTGTTTTTAATCCTGATGATCAAGCAAGAGGCAGAGGTATGAACCTAGCTGCTAAAAAGGATGATCACATTCCAGTCATGGTTTCCGATGGAAAATCCTTGAACGTGGGTAAGGTATGTTCTAAAATTGAACAAGAAAATTTTATTCATCTATTTCAAGAATTTAATGATGTATTTTCTTGGACATATGATGACTTAAAGGGCTTTGACCCAAGGTTGTTTCAGCATACCATAGATTTAATTAATGATGTAAAACTAGTAAGACAAAAACAGAGGCTAGTGAATCCTAAAATTGAACCCTTAATGAGAAAGGAGCTATCCAAATTGATTGAGGCCCACATAATTTTCCCTATCAAACACTCATCATGGGTAGCAAACCTTGTCCCTATTAGGAAGAAGAATAGAGAAATTAGATTGTGTGTGGACTTTAGGGACCTTAATCAAGCTTCCCTTAAAGATCACCATCCTCTCCCTTTTATGGCGTAGATTTTGTCCAAGGTCAGTGGTTCAAAGAGATATTCATTTCTTGATGGATTTTCTGGCTACAATCAAGTGCTGGTTAAAGGGTTTGATAGGTACAAGACTACATTTACCACTAAATGGGATACCTATGCTTATTGTAA
Source organism: Cupressus sempervirens (assembly GCA_028749045.1). Taxonomy (NCBI): domain Eukaryota; kingdom Viridiplantae; phylum Streptophyta; class Pinopsida; order Cupressales; family Cupressaceae; genus Cupressus; species Cupressus sempervirens. The sequence continues at coordinate 900,779,741 of CM053789.1, forward strand.
GATGCCATTTGGGCTAACCAATGTAGGTGCTACATTTTAGAAGGCAATGGAGATGGCCTTCAAAAGATTGATTGACAAGTTTGTCTTAGTTTACCTTGATGATATCACTATGTATTCAAAGGATGTAGAAGATCATTTTGATCATCTAAGACATGTATTCTTAAGATGTAGAGAGTTTGGGGTTTCCCTTAACCCAAGCAAGTGTGTCTTTGCTACTAACCAAGGAAAATTATTAGGACATATTGTATCTGAGGATGGCTTAACCATTGATCCAAAGAGAACAAAGGCAATACTTTCCCTTCCTCTTCCTAAACACAAGAAAGGGCTGCAAAGTTTCCTAGGAAGGATAAATTTTGTGAGAAGATTTATTCCAAACCTTGCTACCATGGTGAAACCTCTTACAGCTATGCTTAAGAAAGGTATGGTCTTTGCATGGACCAAGGAAGGGAAGGAAAGTTTTGAAGAAATCAAGACAGCCATAGCCTCGACCCCTACTCTCATTAATCCAAACTTTGAGAAGGATTTCATTCGTTATACCTTAGGTGGTGAGTCAAGTATCTCTACTATCTTGACTCAAACAAATGACAAGAATGAAGAGCGGCCCATAGCTTTCTTTAGTGAAGGGCTTAAAGAATATGAAGATAATTACAACTATGTAGAGAAGCAAGCCCTTGCAGTCATCAGAGCTTTAAAGAAATTTAGACACCTCCTGTCTCATAATAAGATTCATTTGTTAGTACCCCATGCCAGTGTGAAGGATTTCCTTTTGAGCAAAGATATTAGTGAGAAAAGAGCTGGTTGGATTACTAAAGTGATGGAATATGATATTGACTTTCAGATTACCAAGCTGGTAAGAGGGAGGGGGTTGTGTAAATAGATGTTATCATCTCAAGAACCTGATGAGGAAGCTGCTATGATATTGACAGAGCGACAAGAGGTAAGAAATAGTGACCCAAGGAGTTGGATGGATGATATGATGAATTTCTTATTAGGCAATGGATACCCTCAAAGATTAGATAGAACTAAAAGGAGATAGTATAGATTACAGTCAATTCCTTATGTCATAGTTGACGATGTCCTCTTTAGAAAAGATGTTAATGGAGCCCTATTAAGATGCCTTGATACAGACCAGGCTGAAAGAATGATCAAAGAACTTCATGATGGTCTTGATGGTGGCCACTTCTCAGCAAGGACAACTGCAATGAAGATCATGAGGGCTGGTTATTACTGGCCATCTTTGTTTCATGATTATCATAAGTATGTGAGGAAGTGTGAAAAATGTGCCTTCTTCTCTAGAAAACAAAGACTTGCAGCTCTTCCCCTTCATCCTATTCAGGTGGACCAACCTTTTGCTCAATGGGGATTGGATTTCATAGGCCCTATCAATCCTTCTTCTATTTCAGGTCACAAATGGATTTTAGCTGCTATAGATTACTTCACTAGATGGACAGAGGCAGTTGCATTGAAGGATGTCATTGAATCTTCAGTTGTTGAGTTCCTTGATGGAATTATGACCAGGTTTGGTGCCCCTTCAACCATTATTTTAGATAATGCAAAGTCTTTTGTTGGAGCTTAGATTTGTGCATGGGTAGTGGACCATAATATCTATTTGAGCACATCATCAAACTACTATCCTCAAGGTAATGGCCTGGCTAAGTCGTCCAACAAGAACCTGATCAGAATAAGGAAAAGGACAATAGAAGATAACCAGAGGTTTTGGCATAAAAAATTGAAGATTGCACTATGGGCTGACAGAATAATGCCTAAAAGGTCAATAGGGAATTCACCATTTGTGTTAGTTTATGGCAAAGAAGCAAGGCTTCCAATTTCATTGGAGTTCCCATCCCTAGAGCTAGCTCATCAGCTGGAGTTGATTGAAGATGATGCAATGACAGTAAGAATGGCAGAGCTGATGGAGTTGGAAGAGAAGAGAAATAAAGCTATGCAGACCCTAGAGACACACCAGTAGCAAGTAAAAAAAGAGTTTTGACAGGAAGGCTAGGGTTAGAATCTTCAGCGAGGGAGGTTTGGTTCTGAAATGGGATGCAGATAGGGAAAAACTAGGAAGACACTTAAAGTTTGATGCATTATGGAGTGGCCCCTATCTGATTATTAGTTGCAAATAGGCTAATGCTTTCCAGTTAAGCAAGCCTAATGGTGAAATTCTACCTATCCCAGTCAATGGGATCTATCTCAAGGCATGCTTCTGATGAATATTGAAGGTTTCATGTATATAAGTAGAGTAGTTTTTTTTCCAGCTCTCTTGTTTTCCAAGAAGTGCATGAGAACAAGCTATTTCTTTGCGAGATGGCAGGTTTCACAATTTTGAAGGACGCAGAGGGGGAGGTTTTGGTCTCTAGTTCTAGTTGCAAAGACAGGGGTTTCAGGGTTTTCCTCTCAGAGGTAGGGTTAGGGTTTCATAGTATACATAGGATCCACATCTTTTTGACTCTATAGCCCAATGGATGCTTCAGGCCACTAGTCTTATGCATAGCGAGCTAGCATCCCCTGTGAGTTGCTAGAAATGTTACATATTGTGCCCCCGTGCCAAATATTTGAATTTTAAATACTTTCCCGCCCAACAGTCACTTCTTGATTTAATGTTATTTTAAACATCCCAAGAATATCAAAAAATTAAATGATGGAACCTTATGATATTCCTTATTTCCTAGGTTCATTTCTGCAGGCTCGCAGCTTCCCCATCATCAGATCAAAAGATATCTATGGTTGGTGTTATCTCGCTATGGGAAGTTGCACGGTCCTTTTCCATAGCGAATAGCGCCTTCTCGCCACGTGGCAGGTGGGTCCTCAATTTGCAAGACCAGGGTTATCATGAGGGCAGCAAAGTGACAACATCAGAGGGTGCCATGGCGCTATTAAGAAATTTGTTCTTCTTGCCGTTAGCGACATAGCGTCCGACTAGTAAAAGAACATGGTGGGACCTCAGGCAATGTGGGAAAGTGACTGCGATCAATCTAGATCAATGATTGGTGCCATCTTGTGAGGTGGCAAGATAAAAGAAGGTTATTGGCCCGTGTAGCCCATTTTGGATGCAGAGTTTAGTTGACTTGCTGACCCTGCTGATTCAGGTGCTCAGGAATGAAGAGAGTCAAGATTTTTTATGCAATTTGATCTTTGTGATCAATGCCACCCACTCTAGAATGAATGTTGAATGCAGAAAAGCACTCCAATGCCCCCAGTTGATCCATCTACTTGATCAGGACAATCAATGGCATCATTTTCGTCCTCTCAAGGCATTATTTGACACAGAAGATCAGATATCATTGCATCTAGATCCGTATCTAGATCAGATTTTCTCCATGATTGTTCTTTGCAGGACTTAATGGAAGGTTGTTGCAAAGTAATTAAAGTTGGAGGACATCCCAGTTATGCCTGAGCTATAAAGGAAAAAAATTATGAATTTTGTAGGGTCAACCTTTCTCTATTTTCTCTGTTACTGCTCTGTAGATTCTCAGTGTAAATTCCCCTGTGCCTCTGAACTACATGATTTTCTGTCTTATCTCTTTCAGCTATTGGTATGAAAGTGCAAGAACTCTTTGTCTCTTACTGGTGTTTTGTAGAGATCTATGATCTGCATGACTGAATCTCCTTGGCCTATGAATGATAATATAAGTGAATCTCTCTCTCCTTGTGTCATTCATCTTGGTCTTCTGATCTGCATGTGATTATTACATTAAAGCAAGTCTGAATGTGTATATCCTTAGTTTCATTCTGGTTCAAAAGTGCATATATGGGCAGAGATTGGTCTGAACACTCTATTTTGGTGCATCACCTCTTTAGATTAGATTAGGTAGAATTGCTTTCATGCTCTTCTTCTCCCTTTTCCTCTCCAAGAATATTTAGGTGTGCTCTGATAGTAAGAGGAAGTCAGCCTTCTCTGGAGACTCAACCTCATAGTTCAAGTCCCACAGCTTGGAGGTTTTTTCCATGTCCTCATGCATAGGCTTTGGACAAGGGTGCAAACCTAGGTGACAACAGTTCTCTTAGATGATCAATCATCAAAGCACTCCATTTCTAACTTTTTGTCAATTTGAATCTTAAACCAAAGTGACACTTTTGACATGACTCCATGAGATCAAATGAAAAAAAAGTCAAAGAACCCCCTCCCCCGCTCTTAATGCATGATTTATCACTTTATATTTAGTGCGATTACAATGGGCCACTTGTCCAAATGAACCAAAGTGGAATTTTGATTTTGATGATTACAACAACAAATATGAAGCTATATCAAACTCAACAAGATAAGACACAAGACCTCTCAAGGATCTAATTAATTACAAGTGTCAATAGGCCAAAATGAGACCAAAATTTGAAAGTAATATGTCTACTTAGAATTACTCCAAACTGATACCAGATTTGGAAAGTAGACAAAAAATCATGCACTTTCAAAAAAAAAGCACCTAAATATGTGTCTAGATGAGTCCGAACTAAGCCTTTGAAGTTGCAAAAATTAGGATTTATGATTTTTAGAAAAATTCAAAAAATAGATCTCAAACAACCTACACCAAGGTGTAGATTACGAAATTCTACCCAAAACAAAAAAAAATTGCTCGAAAAAAGGAGTCTACATGAGGGAGATATCACTATTTGAAAATCACCTCTGTAATTTTTTTTTGAATCATCGCTGTCGCACCACCAAAAATCTAATGACTCTAGATTTCACCTCAGATGTCTAGTTTTGATGAAAGAAAAGTCAATCTTGGGGTTTTTTGACCTTCTGAATGTGATGCCAATATTTGATTTGCACCAGCAAGCTCCAATGTTGACTTGCAAAAATAATCTCTCCAATGGCTATGCAATGAAGCTCCCATGGCTCTGATACCATGTAAGAATTTGGTATAGCTCTAATACCATGTAAGAATTTTCCTTGGGGCAAAATGATGCAAGGATCAAGAAGCTCAGTAGATAGCACAAGAGAGACTAATGATGATCAAATTGATAATGAATATTAGATGATTAGATATGAGATGAATACACACTAGAAGTGCCTTGTAAAGGCAACTAGAATGACTAGGATTCAGGAAAGAGATAAGGATTACAACTTAGCACATGTCCACCAAAGAGCACATGAATTTGTGCGATGATGAGACGATAAGTTTACATAAGTGTATCTCATAAAGAGATGTTGTAGACACCATGTGCTCTAATAAGTTGCTAACTCTTGTGTTTTCAACAAGACAACTCATCTGTCTATGCATATTCCTAAGTGTCTACATGAAAACTAATATAAAAATGCATTATCCTAACTAAACTTAAGTAAAGTGTAATAATAATAAATTATTTACAATAACCATTTTTGTTTTATTAGTTTTACCTTGTTTTGCCTTTTGATTCGAGTGCTCTCAAGAATGGTTGCTTCCATAGCCATCTCTTGAAGCATTATTCACTCATTTTAGTTTAGATTCATACTTCACATTACATTTTCATCTATCATTTTTGGATTCATTCAATAGTTGTGTTTGGGAGTGCAAATCCACATCCCTCCAACTAGAGCACACCAACAAGGCCTCTTGTGGATGCCCTTGTTGAGCTGCTCTGAGGTTGCATGGGGAGTCTTTTCTTTTAGTTGTATTAGTGTAGTAAAACATAATGATAGTTAGTAGTTCTTTGTTTGATTTAGATCTTGATAAATGCACATGCTACTAATGTTCACTTTTTTACATGTGCTCCCGATAGATTAGGTTTTCATGCATACAATTATTTAACCTCTTATTTGTGTAGCATATAATTGTTTGTCCAAGGAAAACATAGAAATGCTAACATGTTATGCAAGTTAACATTATTGTTGAAATTGACTATCAAAGATATGTTTTGGCACTAGAATCTTGGCACACTTGTATTTTTAAGTTGAGTAATCATTGTAGGCTATGTTTGTGGGGCTTTCTCAAATGTATGATCTCTCCTCACACCCTTAGTTGATCTTGGATTGAAAATGCTTAAGTTGGTCTCTAATCAATTTGTTTTTGTCTTTTATGCTAACTACTTAAAATGTTTATGCTCTCATCTTCCCTTTGTTTAATTTTGGATGATCAAAATCATTTAGATAATATTCATAGGGTGATTACCTAGGGACTTCATCACCCTAGGGGATGACTGCTACTCTAAAATTCAAATGGAGTATGCAATTGAGGGGAGGATTAAATACATGCACCTTTTGGAAGTACAATTTTGTTAATTTCTTAGAGTTAAGTTGTCAAGAACTCTATACCTTGAGACTCAATAGATAGTGAAGAGTGGCTTACCTCTCCTATCATTATCTTGGTTTGTTTTCCTTTCATCTACAAAATTAGGCCCCATATATCCTTGAGTTATATTAAAGATAACACAAAATGATTGAGCAACCATAGATAAGACCTTTTAGTTTCCCTCTTTTTGGTGCATTAGATAAACAATTATCTAAGAACTCACTCACTATGCACCTTCAAGAGTTAAGATAGAAATGACCTTTAATTTAGCATTTTTCCATTCTTGGTAGGGATGTTGTATTGTAACAATCATATTTCTTATTTATCTCTCACTTGGTAGATGGTATTATATTGTAGGCCTATAAGAAGTGTGAGTTGCACTTGACTAATCATAAGTTGTTGTACTTGATGTGTTATCATTATTAAAACCCATGCAACCCATTTAATCCAAAATCCTTAATCCAATCCATTTGCAAGTTGATTGAATGCAATTATTTTTTAGAAAATTGACAAGTTTAAGCTTCTCAATTCACTTATCCTAATATATCTAATCTACAATCTTAATTACGTATTGAAACCAAACAAAGGGATCTTATTACCCCTTCCAATACTTTAAGTTGAACTCCTAATCTAATGCTTCTGCAAATCAAACTACAATCTCACTTAATTCAAACTCAATTAGTACTTTTCTCTTGAATAATCATCTAACAAAATCCCTTCAACCTTCATCTTAATCAGGCTATTGTACTTATACCTTTAATGCTATTTTTTTGTTCATTCATATTTTTCCATCATCATATCAATTCCCTACCCTTTATCAATATCCCCCTTCATTCTTAATTAATTCCATTGTCGTAATGTGTTAGATCCACCCACAACTTCCAAATATCATGCTGAAACCATAAAATCCCATTTTGAAATCACAAATCAATGTATCTCTTTACCATTCAATATATGTACATCCTAGCCAAATAGCTATAGCTATGAAAAGTTCTAAATATTAGTAGATCTATTCATTCTTTAGCATATCTAAACACCATCTTCAATATTTTTCTAATGTCATTATATATATTTTTATACTCATTTAACCTTTTTCGTACTAATCATATATCCCAACACACCCTCATACTAAAAAGTTTTCACTCTGACTAATAAAAAAATTGTCAGAATATGAAAGGAGAAAATTTACACTTATAGCATAATGAAATCTCATCTTTTAGTGCATATATTCATGTTGCGAAATGTGTGCTCTATAAAATACTGCATCCATTTTGTTTTTGTGACTATAGAACTTCAAGAATCCTCAATTCAGTTTATCTAATCAAATATAATAAATCAACCTTACCTCAAGTCTAAGAGTAATATAAATACTTATGTGAGCTGTAGTAAATCAATCCTAAGATAAATTGATATCAAAATGAATATGAAGATCTTTTAATCCATTTATTTCAAATCATATCTTCTCATCTAATCGAGCATTCTCATTCTCATATGAATAAACAAGTTATCATTGTGACTCAATATTATTTTAATTGTTTCCTCATTATAACCATCCTCTTGAATTTCATCCCATTTTGATAATAATGATGATAGTTTTATTGATCAAGATGAGCATAAATTAGTCTTCATAATGTTATATCATCACCAAAAATATTTCTCCAAAGTCACACCACTCATTCATTCCCTTTGATAAAATTATTTTTGGTATAAGTTATCCTCTATACATATTTTTTTGTCACTATTACGATACATTTGAAAAGGAAAACCCATTCTATCGCCCATGTACATCTTTGATTTGTTTATCACTTGTATATATCTCTCATACACCATCCATGGGTCTATGATCTCTCTTATCCATACCCCAATATCCATATTTTTGGCACCACCACTAACTCCATCCTCAGTTCAAATCCCTTATCCTTTATACACCAATATATGCTCCTAGTTCTTCATCTACTGCTAATTACATATTTCTCTCCTAAATTCATCCAAGGAATCTTTGCAATGAAATTGTCACAAAATCTGTCACCCCACTAAACCATGCAATGTTAGAATTAGTGAACCAATCATCTCACCAACATGTATTATTATACTCCTATATACTAACAATGCCCAACCCAAAAGAAATATCCAACCCAGATCCTATGAACTAGATTAATCCCCCTTTCTTCTATCCACCCAATTTAAGGATTATATCCATTACTCTTCCCCTATTAAACCATATATGAAAATATAATCACACCAAGATCTTATTTGATGCCATATCTAAAATTAAGTCATCTAAACTAAGATTGTACCACCCTATGTAAACCCTTGAACATGATCCATTTTAATGACATTCCAAAACCATCCCTACAACATCACACTATTCCTTTGTTCTATTACTTTGATCCATGATGGTTATGTCATATTAGAGCAACAACTTATATTCACCACCTATACTCTTCTACCTAAGAATAGATTCATCTTCCAAAATAACTAAAATCCCATCATAAACCCAATTCTCAAAAACATAAATTATATCAAGGAAGCCAAACATGTTGATACAATCTTTATATAACCTAAGAGGACTTCTTCCAAACCTATAATAGGTGCCTCCCACCCACCCTCCAAATGAAAGGTGTCATTATCCCTCTTCTATCATGTTCCACACTAATTAGGACTTTACCCAATTAATTATACAATTAGACCCTTTATTACTTTATTCACTTGAGCTAATGGTGTTTTTATCCTTTATTAGATTGAGTCTCATTTAGTACATATGATATTATCTAAGTCATTATGATGCGGATGGTTTCAAGATAACTAAAGTTCAATCTCCTTTTAATTTTTTTTTTTTGTTATTTACATGCCATCAAACTTGTAATTCCTTTAATTAAGTGTTCCTCTAGTGTTATTTACTAGAACTTGCATCCAAAGGTGATGCAAGGGGTACGCCGATAGGGAAAAAAAGTGCAAGTTAATATAAGATGGTTGTACCTTTTTTTGTTTTTAAAATTTTTCCTAACATAATGAATCCTTAGTTCACTATAGACATTTTGAGGCCTCAAAATGATCGAAATCATGTAGGGCAATGATTCTCTTCCTTGGAAACCATAGTCGCAAATAGATACAGATGAAGGATGAAGGTTGATTAAGTCAATTATTCAAATGTCAGTGGAAAAAGAGATCCATTTCCATTCCATGCAATAGTTGGTTGTCTTCTTTTAGTTTGTCACTTATTTGGTGGTTGCATCCTCAACTACCCCCAGTTTGCACAAGATAAAAACCATCCATTTGAGGTGAGATTTATTTTCTAGTTGTAGATTCAAAAGGAGATCCAAGAATATTAAAATAAGGATGCCTTCTAAGAGGATTTATTCAACATTTTGCATAGAAATTCCTAATTAGATACCCCATTTCAAACGCTTATGGTCAAATGCCCAGATATAACATTATCTGGAACCTTAAGACATAATAGTTGTTGTCCCATGGTTAGGCACAATTCTTTAGTCCAAACAAGGTAAGGCTTGTGTTATACATTGTTTACTCACTTCAAATAATAAATATGGGTATCATGTCTTGACTAGAGCATAAAATAACATGTTTCCATTTTTAGATATACACAATGTAGACCAAATAAAAGAGTAAATTGACTATCCAAATCAATGAGTTTAAACATGTAAATGCCCATGACAAAGAAAACAAAGTCATATTTTTACTTCCGTAAATCTTGTTTACATAAATTTTTATGGTACTTGTGCACTTATATGTGGTTCTACAACATTTGGGATATCTTTCTAGTTGATTTTCCTTACATGATTGTTTTAGTGATGTTGAAGTTTGTGTCGATCCAATCAATGCATAGTCTGGTTTTGGGAATTTATGAAAGTGAGAGGTTGATTGTAATATTTCTCTTGTTTGTTTTTCCTTAGTGTTTATATAGAAGTGAGAGATTATTAATTTTATTGAATAATAATTACAATTAGACAAATAAGTTTATTGGATTAAAATTTTGTCACTATAGATAGAAATATGAATAGTAAAACAAAGTGTGTTATAAAGTGTAACTAAGAATAAAATTATATTATTTCATAACTATCAAACAATTAGTATATTGCTTTATTTCCATTTAAATAATCTAGTTTAATTAATTTGATCTTCTCATTTAAAAATAATTCTAAAATATGTTGATTTATATTAATTTTTTTTCCTGTATAATTTGATGTGCTAATAATTAAAGGATTAACTATTAAACCATAATCATTGCATTGTATTTTTATACAATTTATGCATACATGTAGCCTGTACAAACAAGATATGCATCTAACTAAAGTTGAATCATAACCTTGGCTAGCAACAAAGAAGGATCCAAGACATTGTTTATCAAGAAATTGTGTGAAAGGTGAATATAAAAGAAGTCATGGGGAGAAGGAAGTCATGTGAGAAAGGTGAATACAAAAGAAGTCATGGGGACAAAAACTCACCCCAAAGACATTTATGAGAGAATAGAGGCATAAAACCACATGAAAGAAATAGAAGTAGGAAAGAGTGAAATACAACCACCACTTAAATGAATAAAAATTTTATCACATCTAATTAGAACATATAATCCAATCGAAGAAGTTAGTTTTCATACTTGGTGATCTTCAAACATCGCACTATTTCTTTGTTCTATTCTTTGATCCATGATGGTTATGTCATATTAGAACAACAAATTATATTCACCACCTATAATCTTCTACCTAAGAATAGATTCATCTTCCAAAATAACTAAAATCCCATTATAAACCCAATTCTCAAAAAACAAAAAAAATTATATCAAGGAAGCCAAACATGTCTAGATACAATCTTGATATAACCTAAGAGGACTTCTTCCAAACCTATAATAGGTGCCTCCCACCCACCCTCCAAAATATTGGTGTCATTATCCCTCTTCTATCATGTTCCACACTAATTAGAACTTTACCCAATTGATTATACATTTAGACCCTTTATTACTTTATTCACTTGATCTAATGGTGTTTTTATCCTTTATTAGATTGAATTTCATTTAGTACATATGATATCATCTCACTCATTATGACGTAGATAGTTTCAAGATATCTTTCAATCTCCTAATTATTTGTTTGTTATTTGAGTGCCATAAAACTTGTAATTCCTTTAACTAAGTGTTCCCCTAGTGTCATTTACTAGCACTTGCATCCAAAGGTGATGCAAGGGGTACGCTGATAGGGAAAAAAAAGTGCAAGTTTATATAAGATGGTTGTATCTTTTCTTGTTTTAAATTTTTTTCCTAACATCATGAATACTTAGTTCATTATAAACATTTTGAGGCCTTGAAATGATCAAAATCATATTGGGCAATGATTCTCTTGCTCAGAAACCATAGTCACAAATGGATACAGATGAAGGATGAAGGCTGATTAAGTCAATTATTCAAATGTTAGTGGAAAAAGAGATCCATTTCCATTCCATGCAATAGTTGGTTTTCTTTTAGGTTGCCACTTATTTGGTGGTTGCATCCTCAACTACCCTCAGTCCACGCAAGATAAAAACCATCCATTTGAGGTGAGATTTATTTTCTAGTTGTAGAATCAAAAGGAGATCCAAGAATATTAAAATAAGGATGCCGTCTAAGAGGATTTATTCAACATTCTGCATAGAAATTCCTAATTAGATACCCCATTTCAAACGCTTATGGTCGAATGCCTAGATATAACATTATTTGGAACCTTAAGACATAGAAGTTGTTGTCCTGTGGTTAGGCACAATTCTTTAGTCCAAACAAGGTAAGGCTTGTGTTATACATTGTTTACTCACTTAGAATAATAAACATGGGTATCATGTCTTGATTAGAGCTTAAAATAACATGTTTCCATTTTTAGGTATACACAATGTAGACCAAATAAAACAGTAAATTGACTATCCAAATCAATGAGTTTCAACATGTAAATTCCCATGACAAAGAAAACAAAGTCATATTTTTACTTCTGTAAATATTGTTTACATAAATGTTAATGGTACTTGTGCACTTATATGTGGCTCTACAACATTTGGGATATCTTTCTAGTTGATTTTCCTTACATGATTGTTTTAGTGATGTTGAAGTTTGTGTCGATCCAATCAATGCATAGTCTGGTTTTGGGAATTTTTGAAAGTGGGAGGTTGATCATAATATTTCTCTTGTTTGTTTTTCCTTAGTGTTTATTTAGAAGTGAGAGATTATTAATTTGATTGAATAATCATTAAAATTAGACAAATAAGTTTATTGGATTAAAATTTTGTCACTATAGATAGAAATATGAATAGTAAAACAAAGTGTGTTATAAAGTGTAACTAAGAATAAAATTATATTATTTCATAACTATCAAACTTTTAGTATATTGCTTTATTTCTATTTAAATAATCTAGTTTGATTAATTTGATCTTCTCATTTAAAAATAATTCTAAAATATGTTGATTTATATTTATATTTTTTTTGTATAATTTGATGTGCTAATAATTGAAGGATTGACTATTAAACCATAATCATCGCATTGTATTTTCATACAATTTATGCATACATGTAGCCTGTACAAACAAGATATGCATCTAACTAAAGTTGAATCATAACCTTGGCTGGCAACGAAGAAGGATCCAAGACATTGTTTATCAAGAAATTGTGTGAAAGGTGAATATAAAAGAAGTCATGGGGAGAAAGAAGTCATGTGAGAAAGGTGAATACAAAAGAATTCATGGGGAGAAAAACTCACCCCAAAGACATTTATGAGAGAAAAGAGGCATAAAACCACATAAAAGAAATAGAAGTAGGAAAGAGTGAAATACAACCACCACTTAAATGGATGAAAAATTTATCACATCTAATTAGAACTGTTGGTGTAAATAAGTATTTACTTATTACACTTACTTAGGTTAATGCATCATTTAATTATTTTTCATTAATTTATTTGTGAGACACTTAGGAGTTTATGCACTCTTCTGAGTTGTCTTGATCACATCACAGGGGTCCACACTTCTTTTAAGAACATGTTGTCTACAACACAAGAATCTTCTACACACATATGACACTTAGTCATTCTCATCCATTCATCTAGAATGTTGGATAAGGTGCTTAGTTGTCTTATCTTCTAGTTGTTTCTAGAGACATTCTAGGTGCTTCCTGAGAGGCCTTTATATACAGGCACTCCTAGTGTGTTTCATCATCACATTCTGAATAGAGCAATGTATTCAGACATACTCTGATTAATTGATCATACTCTTTCTCTCTTTGGTCTACTATGTGCATGTGTTTGAGTTCTTAGTTTCTGGGTGAATTTTTCCCTTAGAAAAATTCTTACATGGTATCAAAGCAACTTGGAGATTTTCTCATCACATAGCCGTTTTGAGACCATGCTTGCTTCATCATCTTAGCTCGAATCTAGAGTGCTGTAGAAATTGGGAGTGTCTAGAGCCAGATCTGACCTCACCATTGCATCCGGAACGTTGATTTGGTAAAAATTGGCTACACAGCTACCTACCCTAGGCCAAAGTCGATTGTGAGGCAAATTTTTTTTGCAAACCAGCACCTGAAGGACCAATTTGCAAAATTAGTATGATCATTTTAGATCTGTACATTTAATTTTCAGATCTACTTTTTTTCATTTGCATCTCTGCTATTTTTTTGGATTTGCATTATTTTCTAGAAATTTTTTGGCCATGGGGCCATAGGAGAGATTTTTTGCAGGTGAAGATTAAAGCTTGTTGGTGCAAATTTGATATTTGCACCACATTCAGAAGGTCATAAAAACCCCTAGATCAGATTTTGTTTCATCCAAATCGAACATCTGAGGCAAAATCTAGAGCCATTTGTTTTTTGGAGGTGCGGCGATGATTCAGAAAAAATAACAACAACGATTTTCAAACGGCGATATCTTCCTCATACAAACTCCTTTTTGCGAGCAATTTTATTATTATTTTGGGGTAGGATTTCATGATCTATAGATTGGTGCAAGTGGTTTGAGATCTCTATTTTTGAATTTTTTTGCAACTCCAAAATCTCAAATTTTGCCACTTAAAATGCTTGGTATGGGCTCATCTTGACTCCAAATCAGGTTCTATTTTTTTTGAAAGTGCATATTTTTTTGTCTACTTTCCAAATCTGCAATCACATTATAGATTTAGTAGATAGAAATACTACTTTCAAAAATTGTCCCTGAATTGGCAAGTGGCTATCAAGTGCTCAAATCATACATTAGGGGGGGTTTCTTTGATTTTCTTTGATTTTTTTTGGGAGGTTTCTTTGATTGGTCCATCATGGAAGAGTCAGATTTGATCTACTTGAACCCAAATAACTATAAGGAATGGAGTCAACTTATGGTCATATATCTCTCTCAGCACAGTGCACTGCCATATGTGCCAGATCTTGATTATACTATTGATCAAATCAATATCCTTATTCCTACTCTTTTTTCCCATATGGAGTATAAAGTTCTAAAAAAGACGTTCAAAATTAAGTCATTTGATCCATATGTTTTTTGGATGTATCTTTGGGAGACTTATGGAGATCCAGCTATTCCTCCATTCCTAGAAGATATACACAATGTAGATCAAACAAAGGAGTAAATTGACTATCCAAATCAATGAGTTTCAATATGTAAATCCACATGACAAAGAAAAAAAAGTCATATTTTTACTTTCGTAAATCTTGTTTACATAAACATTTATGGTACTTGTGCACTTATATATGGTTCTACAACATTTGGGA